>MU249573.1:10171025-10506025 GCA_018977245.1 Lethenteron camtschaticum | reverse complement strand
CTTGCTGTACTACCCGGCTTCGCCCGGGATTTGGCTCCACCACGCCCGGCCGCCTTTGTCTCCCCAGTGGCGATGTTCACACACCACACCAGTTACTCGTTTGAGGCTGAGTCGACCTAGGGGAGGCCCAGGAGCGGTTGAAATAATCGTCACCGGTGGTGGCCGTGAGCGGGAATCGAACTCGGGTCGCCGGGTTCGTAGCGCGGCGCGCTAACCACTACACTACCGCTCCCCCCACACACACACGCTGACACACACACACAGACACACACACAGACACACACACACACAGACACACACACACACAGACACACACAGACACACACACACATAGACACACACACAGACACACACACAGACACACGCAGACACACACAGACACACACAGACACACACAGACACACACACACATAGACACACACACACATAGACACACACACAGACACATACAGTAGCGCAGCGTAGCGCTACCCGCTACACTACAATGCGTGACGCTTCCACACGCGCGGGTCACGTGACAGATGTGACGTCACAGCTCACTTGCCGTGCAAAAAATAAATGCATTATTGAGCTCCCCCCAAAACACAAAAGTGTATTTTTATAATTTGTGCATGGTGTACAGTCTGGAAAGTACCCACGTGGCAAATTTCCAGTTTGTTGCATGTCGGGAAGTACGCAAAACATTTTGAACAGACACACATATTCACAACTTTTTATATATAGATGGAGATAAGAAGATCAGATGATAGATGATCGACGGCTCTCTATAGCTCGCAGATCGCCAACGGATTTGACGGGGAAAGATTTGAGGTGACTGAGAGACACGTGACCAATACTATTCATAATCAACGTTTTTGGGTTTAGATCGCGTTATTTATAAATGTGTCGTAACCCTCCACCACCCGACACGGCCAATCAGTAAAAAATGTGTCACGTTGACAAAAGACAAATAGTTCACTGCTTTAGCCCACCGGTGTGTTGAAGCGTGAAACCACAACATTTACAATTTGAGTAGTACGACGTTTCGCTGGTAATTGCATCCCAGCATCATCGGGCCAATTGCCTTTTGTACTGATTGGCCGTGTCGGGTGGTGGAGGGTTACGACACATTTATAAATAACGCGATCTAAACCCAAAAACGTTGATTATGAACGGTCGTTCTAATGAACGCGACGTGCAATTAAATTGCGGTTTGCATGAATATCGAAGTAATATATAATGTTCTTGGTTCTTTCGGTAAAGTCACGTAGAAGGGAAGTAATAAAATATTAAAAATAAAACATAATTAAATACAATTCTCACGACGTTTCGGCCACAACGCAAGCAGCCGTCCTCAGGTGGAGAACAGGTCTGCCGGAAAGACAGCGTCTGAATGAGACACAGTGTCTTGAGAGCGTATACAGACCTGTTCTTCACCTGAGGACGGCTGCTTGCGTTGTGGCCGAAACGTCGTGAGAATTATTTTATTATGTTTTATTTTTATTATTTTATTACTTCCCTTCTACGTGACTTTACCGAAAGAACCAAGAAGATGAATCCCTGCAGTCACGAAAGCTTTAATCGAAATTAATATATAATGTATATGAATAATAACACCGGTCAACAACAAAAAAAGCATTTTTTTTCTGGCCTGGACTTTTGCAGCTGTTCTAGACTAATTTCAAGGTGCTGATTCCAAATCTGATCTCAGATTTGCTCTATCACATCTCATTTTTATGCTATCGGCATACCCCATTTTCATTGCTTTTACCCGAAATTAACTCTGTCACTTATGATTGCAAGTTGTTGCGAGTCAGTGACTGCTTTAGTGTTAAAATATGGTGCTGTATTTTTAGGATAGTGTGTTTATAATATCATTTTATGTAGATATCCACATTTATTTAACATTTTTCTTCTTCAGTTTTTATTGAAAATGCAATATTTGGTATCTCAAAAACCTGATGTGATGGACAAAAACTGATGCCAGATTTGGAATCAGCACCCCAAAATCACCTTAAACTCGTTGGAATACCTTGTGCCAGAAAAAGTGTGTTGACCGGTGTTATTTATTATATAAATACACACACAAAGGACAAAGATCCCCCGTATAGCCTCGACACTGTTGGGGAAGGGGGCCCAGTTTGCTGTTCGCGAGTAAAGGCATCGCCTCTGAAGGTCGGCACGACCTCCGGATAGCTACGCACGGTGCGAAAGAAGTCCAACGTGGGTACGCCACACCACGTGGCCAGCAGCACGCCCGGCCGCCTTTGTCTCTCCCCAGTGGCCGATGTTTACCGCACACCGCAACCAGCTTTTACTGATTTGAGGCTGAGTCGACCTAGGGGGAGGCCCGGGACCTGTTCAGATAATCGTCACCGGTTGTTGGCCGCGAGCAAAGACAAAGCTCCCCCGTGTAGCCTTGACAAGCTGCGGGGGTCAAGTGCCGGACCTGGGTAGAGGCGCGCACGTGTTGGCACGGAGCGCCAACGACAAACGTTTTACTAAATGCATCACCACTCACTCACAGCGTACAGATAAAAAAAAATAGATTTTACAACGAGGTACCAATTAATTGCCGGGTTCGTGCCGTCTTGTTAATGGGCATTCATTACGAGAGGAGGGAGAGTGGGAGGGAGAGAGGGAGAGAGTGAGAGAAAGAGTGAGAGAGTGAATGAGAGAGAGTGTGAGAGAGTGAGTGAGAGAGTGAGAGAGTGAGTGAGAGAGTGAGTGAGTGAGAGAGTGAGTGAGTGAGACACAGTGACAGAGTGAGTGAATGACAGAGTGAGAGGGTGAGTCACAGTACGTGAGTGAGTGAGAGTGTGAGACAGAGTGAGAGAGTGAGACAGAGTGAGTGACTGAGAGTGTGAGACAGAGTGAGAGAGTCATTCACTCTGAGTGAGTGAGAGAGTGAGTGAGTGAGACAGAGTGAGTGAGTGAGAGCGTGAGTGAGAGAGTGATACAATCTGTACCACTTTGGGAAGAATTCAAGAGTCGTTGTCGTATTAAGAGTCTCGCCCCTGCCATAGGAACGTGGAATTGTACCAGCGCATCTCCGTTGTGATAAAGGCCTACAACTCCTTTATCACCTCCTCCCCTCCTCCTCCCCCCCCCAACCCCTCCCCCCTCCCCCATCTCCTCCTCTACCGTCCGGCCGAGCCGCATGTAGATTGACCGTCAAATTGCCCTCGCAATTTCCCGCCACACTTATCTCGTCATCCCGTGCTCATCCCCCCCTCGCCCCCCCCCCTCGCCCCCCTCGCCTCCCTCGCCCCCCCCCTCGCCCCCCCTCGCCTCCCTCATCCCCCCCCTCGCCCCCACCTCGCCCCCCTCGCCTCCCTCGCCCCCCCCCTGGCCCCCCCTCGCTCCCCCCTCGCCTCCCTCGCCTCCCCCTGGCCCCCCTCGCCCCCCCCTCGCCTCCCTCGCCCCCCCTTCAGCCTTCTTCTATGACGCTACCCTAAAAGGCCACCATCTCACTCAATCGTTTGACCAACTCGCCCACCAACTCACTCACCATCTCACTCATTTCACTCACCATCTCACTCACCATCTCACTCACCCACTCACCCACTCATTCACTCGCCCACCCACTCACTCACCCACTCGCCCATTCACTCACCAATTCACTCACCCGCTCACCCACTCACCATCTCACTCACCACCTCACTCACCCACCCACTCACCATGTCACTCACCCACCCACCCACTCACCCACCCACTCACAATCTCACTCACCATCTCACCCACCCACCCACTCACCATCTCACCCACCCACCCACTCACCATCTCATTCACCAACTCACTCACCATCTCACTCACCCACCCACTCACCATCTCACTCACCCACCCACTCACCATCTCACCCACCCACCCACTCACCATCTCACCCACCCACCCACTCACCATCTCACCTACCCACCCACTCACCATCTCACTCACCCACCCACTCACCATCTCACCCACCCACCCACTCACCATCTCAACTACCCACCCACTCACCATCTCACTCACCATGTCACTCACCATCTCACCCACCCACCCACTCACCCACTCACCATCTCACCCACCCACCAACTCACTCACCAATTCACTCACCATCTCACTCACCTCACTCACCATCTCCCTCACCACCTCACTCACCACCTCATTCGCTCGCCCACCCACTCACTCACCCACTCGCCCATTCACTCACCAAATCACTCACCCGCTCACCCACTCACCATCTCACTCACCATCTCACTCACCACCACTCACCATATCACTCACCATCTCACTCACCATCTCACTCACCACCTCACTCACCCACCTACCCACCCACTCACCATGTCACTCACCCACCCACCCACTCACCATCTCACTCACCATCTCACTCACCCACCCACTCACCATCTCACCCACCCACCCACTCACCATCTCACCTACCCACCCACTCACCATCTCACTCACCCACCCACTCACCATCTCACCATCTCACCCACCCACCACTCACCATCTCACCTACCCACCCACTCACCATCTCACTCACCATGTCACTCACCATCTCACCCACCCACCCACTCACCATCTCACCTACCCACCCACTCACCATCTCACTCACCCACTCACCCACCCACCCACTCACCATCTCACTCACCATCTCACTCACCCACCCACTCACCATCTCACTCACCCACCCACCCACTCACTATCTCACTCACCCACTCACCCACCCAACCACCCACTCACCATCTCACTCACCATCTCACTCACCCACCCACCCACTCACCATCTCACTCACCATCTCACTCACCATCTCACCCACCCACCCACCCACCATCTCACTCACCATCTCACTCACCCACTCACCCACCCACTCACTCCACACACTCACCATCTCACTCCACACATCTCCCCACATCTCACACCCACCCACTCACCATCTCACTCACCATCTNACTCACCACTCACTCACCCACCCACCCACTCACTCACCCACTCACTCACTCTCACCCACCCACTCACTCACTCACCATCTCAGTCACTCACTCACCATCTCACTCACCCACTCACCATCTCACCCACCCACCCACCCACTCACCCCTATCCAGGTCTCTGCACCTCGCTTTGTCCTGCACACTATTCGGCATTAGTCGCTTGCATTTGTATTCTCTCTTATTGGGGGGGGGCGGGGGGGGGCTCTCCCCCTCCCCTCCCTTGAGGGAACATCGCAGGTGTCTGTGCAGTTTTACATTCTAAGATGTATTTGTTTCAATCACGGCAAATGGTGGAAATTATATTTATTTTTTTAACTGAAATTACATTACAGAAATTAAAAAAAAAATCTCCCACCAACGGAGGTTTCTTTTGTTCCGTTTCTCTCCAGAACCCAATTTATTTTTGCAGTTTTTTTTACAAAACGAAGACTTGGCGACAAAGAAATTAATAATAATAATAACAAGAAGACGAATAATCATGCTACTACGCGCTAATTTGACGGGGAGGGGAGGGAGGAGGAGAGGGGGTGGGGGAACACAAGCCCCTTATTGAGAAGCAATATAAATAAAGAATAAAAATCGTCGGTCTAAAAATAAATAAATTTCGTCATTTTATTTCGCAAAAAAAATCCCGAGGTAATGAACGCGCGCGTCGCAAACACGCGGCCGATTAATTAAGAACGCGCGCGCGTGCGTCTGTGATGGCGATGATGTTGATAGTGTGATGCGGTGTGGTGTGATGCGTGGGTGATGTGGGTGTGATGGTGGTGTGATGCGGTGTGGGTGTGATGCGTGGTTGATGTGGGTGTGATGGTGGTGTGATGGCGATGATGTTGATAGTGTGATGCGGTGTGGTGTGATGCGTGGGTGATGTGGGTGTGATGGTGGTGTGATGCGGTGCGGGTGTGATGCGTGGTTGATGTGGGTGTGATGGTGGTGTGATGGCGATGATGTTGATAGTGTGATGCGGTGTGGTGTGATGCGGTGTGGGTGTGATGAGATGCGATGTGTTGTGTGCTTGATGCGTGAGTGATGTGGGTGTGATGCCATGTGTCGTGATGCATGGCTGATGTGTTATGATGAGATGCGATGTGATGTGCGTGATGCGTGAGTGATGTGGGTGTGATGAGATGCGATGTTGTGTGCTTGATGCGTGGGTGATGTGGGTGTGATGCCATGTGTCGTGATGCGTGGCTGATGTGTTATGATGAGATGCAATGTGCGTGATGCGTGGGTGATGTGGTGTGGGTGTTGTGTGGGTGACGCGTGGGTGATGTGGGTGTGATGTGATAGAATGTTGCGTGGGTGATGTGGATGTGATACGTGGGTGATGTGGGTGATGTGGGTTATGTGATGAGATGCGATGTGGTGTGGGTGACGCGTGGGTGATGTGGGGGTGATGTGATGGGATGTTGTGTGGGTGATGTGGATGTGATGAGATGCGATGTTGTGTGGGTGATGCGTGGGTAATGTGGATGTGATGCGTGGTGATGTGGATGTGATGCGTGGGTGATGTTGGTCGATGGTGGTGTGATGCGATGTGCGTGACGCGTTGAGCGATGTGGTTGTGATGTGACCCCGTGCCCCTACGGGAAACGTCTGTGACAAAACGCTTCATAGCTCATCGGATTTCTGCAGGATCAGTGAAGATTCTGATTCTGGAGCTCGTGGGTTCGATCCCAAAATCTGACGATGCCTGCCGCTGGATATTTGGAGTCTGCGTGTCTCTCTCTCGCTTCTGATTCATCGCATGTAGCTGTAAACATTAATATTAATAACAATGAATACATTAATGCACATACATGTGAAATATATAATTATGTTTTGTATTCATACATTTACATTATATTATTAGATTCCGTTTGAACAATTTTAAAATGAAACAGCACGGGCGCGATTGGCTCCTTAACAAAATACTCAAAACCATCACCATCATCATCAACACCATCATCACCATCATCAACACCATCATCACCATCATCATCACCATCATCTTCAACACCATCATCATCAGCACCATCATCATCAACACCATCATCACCATCATCATCAACATCATCATCAACACCATCATCATCACCATCATCATCAACATCATCATCATCAACACCATCATCATCTTCGTCAACACCATCATCATCTTCATCAACACCATCACCATCATCATCAACATCACCACTCAACACCACCATCACCACCATCATCAACACCATCACCATCAACACCATCATCATCATCAACAACACACCATCAACACCATCATCATCAACACCATCACCATCTTCATCAACACCATCATCATCAGCATTAACACCATCACCATCTTCATCAACACCATCATCATCACCATCAACACCATCATCATCAACACCATCAACACCATCATCATCATCACCATCAACACCATCATCATCAACACCATCATCATCATCAGCATCAACACCATCATCATCACCAGCATCAACACCATCCTCATCGTCATCAAACCATCATCACCACCATCAACACCATCGTCAACACCATCAACACCATCACCAACACCAATCAACACCATCACCATCAACACCATCATCATCATCAACACCATCACCATCTTCATCAACACCATCATCATCAGCATTAACACCATCACCATCGTCATCATCAACACCATCACCATCAACACCATCATCAACACCATCACCATCATCAACACCATCAGCATCAACACCACCATCATCATCAGCATCAACACCATCATCATCAACACCATCATCATCAGCAGCAACACCATCGCCATCATCACCATCATCAACATCATCAGCATCAACACCATCATCATCAGCATCAACACCGTCACCATCATCACTATCAACACCATCATCATCAGCATCAACACAATAATCATCACCATCAACACCATCATCATCAACCCCATCAACATCATCACCATCAACCCATCATCATCACCATCAACACCATCATTATCTATGTAGACTACAGATGATTTTTGTCTGTGTGTGTGTGTGTCTCTCTCTGAGCCGGCTAACAGCACTTGCCCCAGCAGTCTGTTGAGGCTATATATTTGTCTTTGCAGGGGAAAAGAGAGAGAGAGAAAGATGGTACGAACACTACCCCTGTGTGTGTGTGTCTGCGTGTTCCATTCAGACTGATTGCACGCCGCCACCGAGTAGCAGACACGCTGATCGCCGTGCCATGTCCCATCATCCCAAGCACCGTGCTCGTCAACCCTTTGCCTCTACGATTTGGGATTTTAGTGGGGGAGGGGAGGGGGGGTGGCATTAATGAGAGAAATGAGATGATAACGCAAGAAATATTTGCAAACAACAAGAGGGCTTCTCATGATAATTGGTTTTTTACTCTTTTATCTGGCAACAAAACTGACACATTTTTTACGAGGAGTCATGTTTGCATAGACCACAATACCTGCAGTCATAATGCAAACAAAAAACACAACTCTGATAATGTATGCACTGTCCTTGAAGTTGATTGGTCCACACCCGAGACAGCTTTCCTTAGAGCCTAATCTCATATGGGTTGGACCAGATGACGCTAAAAGGCGCATAACTCAAAGACAATGCACCATCAGAGTATGAGAGCTCGGGGTAAGCATTTACACCATTGGTACCTCATTTGCCAGTAAAAATAAATATGATAATTGTTTTTTTTCTTGGGTGTGGACCAATCAACTTCAAGGACAGTGCATACATTTTCAGAGTTATGTTTTTTGTTTGCATTATGACTGCAGGCATAAGTCAAGATTGTGTAAATACAATAAAATGTTCGATAGCAAAGCACGAAGAATTATTATCAATAATTATAAATACATTTATACGTATTATATAACGTTTGCATTATACAATAGATTGTATAATATATGTATTATTTACTATTTGGAGTATATACCATATGTATTATTTAATAATATTCATTTAGATATATGAATGCATGTATTCTATTATCATACAATTATACATAACACATATCATATATAATACATGTAAACAAATTTAAAAAATATATCTGGATAATGTATTTAAAATAAATATACACATCTTTAATTGTATATAATTAAAAAAAAATTATGTTTAAGTACTATATATTTTACATATTATAAAATATATTTTAATGTTTTACGTATTATATACATTTTACATATTATATAATGTATTTAATTTTAATTTTATATATTTTACATATTACATTACATGTTTTCATGTTTTACGTATTACATATTTTACATATGTTCTAATGTTTTTAATTTTCATTTTATATATTTTACATATTACGCAATACATTTTAATGTTTTACGTATTACATATATTTTACATTTTATATAATGTATTTAATTTCCATGTTATATTTTTGACGTGTTATATAATTTCTTTTATTCCTGGCAAGATTACTCAGTGGAGGCCACCGTTGTCGAAAAGGGGGCGGCGAGAGGGGGGGTAACAATCGTCACCGTGACGTCTCCCCCCCGCCCCCGCCCCCCCCTCCCGCCCCCCCTTCCCCCCCCCCTCCCTCCGCCCCTCGTGCTCTCTCTCACGCTGACAGCCTAAAACGCTCCTCCACGCAAAAAGCGCGGACAAAATAAGGCCTTGGGATACGTGGCATTAATGGGTGGTGGAAGGGGGAGGTTTGGTTTGTTTTCAATCTCTGTTGAAAAAAATAAAATATTAAAACAGAGTCTCCGATTCTAACCACGGTGGTTTGCGTGCGTGAGCGTGGTTTTTAAATCCTTTATATTAAGTTCACTTGCTTGCGCGCTTACGACCGTGCAAATCTTTCGGTCGTTTTTTAACCCACTTCCCGTGATCCAATCGAGCTGACATTTTGCACACAGACTCGTTGTGCGAGACAATTAATGTTCGTGAAAAAAAATCCAAAATTTTACACTGTTTAGGGAAAACAAATTGAATATTTAATTACCAATTGTTTAATACTGCAGACAATCATCTGACCCATAGGTGGCAGCCATCTCAAGCCAGAGGACGAGAGGACTCTAGCCGCCACGCATATAAAGGATTTATAGTGAAAAACTTTGTTTTTACGGGTTACATTTTTTTTTGTTTGGCTATGGGGAGCGGTGGTGCAGCGGTTAGCGCTACGACGCGCCACGAACGGAAACAGGAGCTGGTGCGGTAGCGTGAAAACGTGGTCACGTGGGGGAGACAAAGGCGGCCGGGCGTGGTGCTGGGTCACCCACCCCTTCGTGCCCCGTGCCGGCCCTTCATAGGTTGCTCACTCGCTATCAGCACTTGCCCCAACAGTCTGCCGAGGCTATACGGGGGATCTTTGCCTTTATTTTATTTTTCGTTCATGGGGAGCCGCTACGAACCCGGCGACCCGAGTTCGATTCCCGCTCACGGCCAACACCAGTGACGATTCTCTGAACCGGTCCTGGGCCTCCTCCCTAGGTCGACTCAGCCTCAAATTAGTACTGGTGCGGTGCATAAACATCGTCACCGGGAGACAAAGGCGGCCGGGCGTGGTGCTGGCCACCCACCCCCCTCATGCTGCTATTCGCTAACAGCACTTGCCCCAACAGTCCGTTAAGCCTATACCGTGGAAGGGCAGGATCTTTGTCTTTGTTTATATTTTTTTTTTGGTAAAACACAAGAAAAAAATGTTAACACGCGAGAATAAATAAATGTGTTTAAATGATCTGGGCCCCGCCGATTTCTGCACTTTAGAGGTGGCATTTTGTAACAACGTGAGTTCATTTTGTGAGAGGGGTGTGTGTGTGGGCGAGGAGATCGGTCGCTCATTACGCGGCCGTTTAGCGTCAACGCGAGCGACAAAGAACGAAGTCGTGGAGACCTCCCCGTGTTTCGGGGAAACGGCGGACGTGCAATTTCTGTCACGCGGCACTCACCGCGTGGAGGAGGAGGTGGAGGAGGAGGAGGGGGGTGGAGAGAGCTCCATTAGAGAGAGAGAATGCTCTAACAGACGTGCTAGATTTTTTTTTTTGGCGAGGTGAGTAAAACATTTATGTGTCTTCTTCTTGGTTTTTTCGGTAAAGTCACGTAGAAGGGAAGTAATAAGATAATACAAATAAAAATAATAAATAATTATTATATTTTTTATTATGTTTTATTTTTTATTTTATTTTTATTATTTTATTACTTCCCTTCTACGTGACTTTACCGAAAGAACCAAGAAGATGAATGAATCCCTGTAGTCACGAAAGCTTTAAATCGACATTTATGTGTGTCGTAAAAAAAACACAACTCCACCCGACACGGTCAAAGAGTTAAATTACAATGCAACTTCTTGGTTCTTTCGTTAAAGTCACGTAGAAGGGAAATAATAAAATAATACAAATAAAGCAATAAATAAAATGATACTTTAAATATTTTATTAATTTCCCTTCTACGTGACTTTACCGAAAGAACCAAGAAGATGAATCCCTGCAGTCACGAAAGCTTTAAATTAAAATTCAACTATTTTTTTATTTTACCAGGTAAGGCCAGCGGAGCTATATGATAGCTCTTTTTCAGAAGCGATCTGGTTATCATAAGTGATAGCTCAACGAAGTGGGCTTATCGTCATCGTCATCACGTGGGAAATGTATAGCAGCCAAATCACTCTCTAAACACGTGATGCAGAGGACCCGGAAACAATCCACGCGACCATGGGAGAGTGACAGAGAGACACGCAAACTCCAAATATACAGCAGCAGGCGTTAGGGTCGAGATCGAACCCACGACCTCCTGTATACCAGGCGAGGTAGCTAACATCTCCTAGCCACCGTGATGATGATGAGAGAGAGACACGCACACTCCAAATATACAGCAGGAGTCAGGGTCGGGATCGAACCCAGGACCTTCTGTATACCAGGCGAGGTAGCTAACATCTCCTAGCCACCGTGATGATGATGGAGAGAGACGCAAACTCCATATATACAGCAGCAGGTGTCAGGGTCGGGATCGAACCAGGACCTTCTGTACACCAGGCGAGGTAGTTAACATCTCCTAGCCACCGTGATGATGAGAGAGACGCAAACTACAAATATACAGCAGCAGGCGTCGTCAGGGTCGGGATCGAACCTACGACCTCCTGTGTACCAGGCGAGGTAGTTAACATCTCCTAGCCACCGTGATCATGATGAGAGAGAGAGACACAAACTCCAAATATACAGCAGGTGTAAGGGTCGGAATCGAACCACGACCTCCTGTACACCAGGCGAGGTAGTTAACATCTCTTAGCCACCGTGATGATGATGAGAGAGAGAGACACGCAAACTCCAAATATACAGCAGGTGTCAGGGTCGGGATCGAACCCATGACCTCCTGTACACCAGGCGAGGTAGTTAACATCTCCGAGCCACCGTGACGATGATGGTGGTGATAATGAGGCACTCAGTCTCAAATATAGCGGGGGTGTTAAAATTAAACAAAGCAAATTTTACCGAGAGAAAGAGAGTGAGAGGAGAGGGGGAGGGGGAGNGAGTGGAAGAAAGAGATGNGGAGTTNAGATNATTTACGCCCGCAAACCAATTTTAGCAAAAACAATNACCGTTCCAGCTCAGATATTTGAGCTGGGAAGTACAGCGGTGATGGTGGTGGTGATGATGGCGGTGGTGGTGGTGATGATGGTGGTGGTGATGGTGGGGTGATGTGGTGGTGTGTGTTGGTGGTGTGGTGGTGGTGATGGTGGTGGTGATGGTGGTGATGGTGGTGGTGATGATGGTGGTGGTGATGGTGGTGGTGTGATGATGGTGGTGGTGATGGTGGTGGTGATGATGGTGGTGGTGATGGTGGTGGTGATGGTGGCGGTGATGGTGGCGGTGATGGTGGTGATGGTNGTGGTGATGATGGTGGTGGTGATGGTGGTGGTGGTGATGGTGGTGGTGATTGATGGTGGTGGTGGTGGTGATGGTGTTGGTGATGGTGGTGGTGATGGTGGTGATGGTGGTGGTGATGGTGGTGATGGTGGTGGTGGTGATAGTGGTGGTGATGGTGGTGGTGGTGGTGGTGGTGATGGTGGTGGTGGTGATGGTGGTGGTGGTGATGATGGTGGTGGTGATGATGGTGGTGGTGATGGGGTGGTGGTGATGATGGTGGTGGTGATGTTGGTGGTGATNGTGGTGGTGATGGTGGTGATGTTGGTGGTGATGGTGGTGGTGGTGATGGTGGTGGTAATGTTGGTGGTGATGGTGGTGGTGATGGTGGTGGTGATGGGGGTGGTGGTGATGATGGTGGTGGTGATGGTGGTGGTGATGGTGGTGGTGGTGGTGATGTTGGTGGTGATGATGGTGGTGGTGATGGTGGTGGTGGTGGTGGTGATGGTGGCGGTGATGGTGGCGGTGATGGTGGTGATGGTGGTGGTGGTGGCGGTGATGGTGGTGGTGGTGATGGTTGTGGTAGTGGCGGTGGTGATGGGATGGTGATGGTGGTGATGGTGGTGGTGGTGATGGTGGTGATGATGGTGGTGGTGATGGGGGGTGGTGGTGATGTTGGTGGTGATGGTGGTGGTAATGGTGATGGTGGTGATGGTGATGGTGGTGATGGTGATGGTGGTGGTGATGATGGTGGTGGTGGTGATGGTGGTGGTGGTGATGGTGGTGGTGGTGATGGTGGTGGTNATGGTGGTGGTGATGGTGGTGGTGTGATGGTGGTGATGGTGGTGATGGTGATGATGGTGGTGGTGATGGGGTGGTGGTGATGATGGTGGTGGTGATGGTGGTGGTGATGGTGGCGGTGATGGTGGTGATGGTGGTGTGGTGGTGATGGTGGTGGTGGTGGTGATGGTTGTGGTAGTGGTGGTGGTGATGGTGGTGATGGTGGTGATGGTGGTGGTGATGATGGTGGTGATGATGGTGGTGGTGATGATGGTGGTGGTGATGGTGGTGGTGATGATGGTGGTGGTGATGGTGGTGTAATGTTGGTGGTGATGGTGGTGATGGTGGTGGTGATGGTGATGGTGGTGGTGATGGTGATGTGTGGTGGTGATGGTGGTGGTGGTGGTGGTGATGGTGGTAGTGGTGATGGTGGTGGTGATGGTGGTGGTGGTGGTGATGGTGGTGATGGTGGTGGTGGTGGTNGGTGGTGATGGTGGTGGTGATGGTGGTGGTGGTGATGGTGGTGGTGGTGATGGTGGTGGTGATGTTGGTGGTGATGGTGGTGATGGTGGTGATGTGTNGGTGGTGATGGTGATGGTGGTGGTGATGGTGGTGGTGGTGGTGGTGGTGCTGATGTTGGTGGTGATGGTGTGGTGGTGATGGTGGTGGTGATGATGGTGGTGGTGGTGATGGTGGTGGTGATGGTGATGGTGGTGGTGATGGGGTGGTGGTGACGGTGGCTCCGATCGTCGTATTATTTATTGATAACTTATTTATTTATTCTTATTTGTTTACCAACTTGCACCTCGCATTCTGCGACGGTGTCATGGATCGGCAGCGCAAATCGCAGCGTAATTTGCGATAGATAAAAAGAAGAAACCGACGTGAAAAGTGGAAGATGTAAAATCGAGGGATCGTTGCTTCATACGAAGCTTGGACGCGGCGCAGCGCGACAACAAGCTGGGCTAAAAAAAAGCCAGGAGCATAAATGAGCCTCCACGTGAAATGCACAAAAAAAACTCATCTGATCACCTTGAGTAATTACTTATCACTTTAATGTATTATTCTTTCCGTAACAACTTACCTACACCATTGAAATGCTTACCCCGAGCTCTCATACTCTGATGGTGCGTTGTCTTTGAGTTGTGCGCCTTTTGGCGTCATCTGGTCCAACACCACGTGAGACTAGGCTCTAAGAAAAGTTGTCTCGGGTGTGGACCAATCAATTTCAAGGACAGTGCATACATTATCAGAGTTGTGTTTTTTGTTGTTTGCATTCCGACCGCAGGTATTGTGGTCTATGCAAACATGACTCCTTGTTAAAAAAAAGGTGTCAGTTTTGTTGCCAGATAAAAGGGTAAAAAAACAATTATACTTTTACTGGCAAATGAGGTTCCCATAGTGTAGATGCTTGCCCCGAGCTCTCATACTCTGATGGTGCATTGTCTTTGAGTTGTGCGCTTTTTGGCGTCATCTGGTCCAACACCACGTGAGACTAGGCTCTAGAAAAGCTGTCTCGGGTGTGGACCAATCAACTTCAAGGACAGTGCATACATTATCAGAGTTGTGTTTTTTTTTGCATTCCGACCGCAGGTATTGTGATCAATGCAAACATGACTCCTTGTAAAAAAAAAAGTGTCAGTTTTGTTGCCAGATAAAAGGGTAAAAAAAAGAATTATCATACTTACCTACACCTCGGATTCTACGACGATGTAATGGATCGGCAGCGCATAGCGGATGGTTTTTTAAAAATCCTTTATATTAAGTTCGCTTGCTTGCTTGCTTGCGCGCTTACGACCGTGCAAATCTTTCGGTCGTTGTTTTAACCCACTTCCCGTGATCCAATCGAGCTGACATTTTGCACACGGACTCGTTGTGCGTGACAATATATTTTCGTGAAAAAAAATTCCTAAATTTTACACTTTTTAGGAATTTTTTATTATTATATTCAATTACCAATTGCTTAATGGTGGCAGGCAATCATCTGACCCATAGGTGGCAGCCATCTCAAGCCAGAGGTCGAGAGGACTCTAGCCGCCACGCATATAAAGGATTTATAGTGAAAAACTTTGTTTTTACGGGTTAATTTTTTGATAATATGCAGAGGAGTTCCACCGGGGGGGGGGGGGGTGGGGGTTTAAATTCGATCCGATTCGATCTCCGGGGATACGCGCGCGACAATTGAACCCGTGGGGACCGAGTGTCCGAAATTCCTCCTCCCACCCAGAATCTGAATCTTGATGGATTTCGTTGTTTGCTTGACTGGAGGAAATCCGACGAGCCAAGAAGCGCTTTCAAACGCAGATGGTCCCAGTAAATCGTGGGGGGGGGGGGGGGNAGGGCACGAAGTCACAGCAGCGAGAGTGCAAAGTGGAGAAACATTCCGTGATTAAATTTCGATTTAAAGCTTTCGTGACTGCAGGGATTCATCTCTTGGTTCTTTCGGTAAAGTCACGTAGAAGGGAAGTAATAAAATAATAAAAATAAAACATAATAAAATAATATAATAAATAAAATAATAGAATAAAATAATAACATAATATTGTAATATTTTATTATAATATAATAAAATATAATAATAAAATATAATAAAATAATATATTATATTATTATATTTCGATTTAAAGCTTTCGTGACTGCAGGGATTCATCTCCTTGGTTCTTTCGGTAAAGTCATCACGTAGAATGGAAGTAATAAAATAATGTATATATTATTATATANTATTATTTCATATGTTTTTTATTATTTTATTACTTCCCTTCTACGTGACTTTACCGAAAGAACCAAGAAGATGAATTCCGTGATTACTTCACTATACAAGCTCCTAGAGCGAGCGAGAGGAGAGAGATTAATATCAGAAGAGCGTTCTCTCAAGAGAGCCACTGATTACGACTTCACATCCAAGGGCCCCCCACCGCCCGCCGCCCCCAAGAAGCGTACGTTGTGACTGGTGAACGCAAAAAACGCTCACCGGATAACGATGACAATCAAGGAGGGGGGGGACTTGCGATTGCCAACACCTGCGCATCGGTGAGAGAGACCCAGGTGCCTGCATCTGTCACACGCGACGCGCACACAAAGACAAAGGTGCACCGTGCAGCATGTCACGGAGTGTTTTTTGGGGGGTCAAGTGCTGTTCGGAGCGAGCAGCAGTACCCATGAAGGCCGGCCGCCTTTGTCTCCCCAGTGGCGATGTTCGCACAGCGCGCCAGGTACTCATTTAAGGCTGAGTCGACCTAGGGGAGGACAAGGAGCGGTTCAGATAATCGTCACCGGTGTTGTTGGCCGTGAGCGGGAAGGGAACTCGTGTCGCCAGGTTCGTAGCGCAGTGCTCTAACCGCTATACTACCGCTCCCCACACACACACACGCGTACACACACACGCGTACACACACGTGCACACACGCACACACACGCGTCACACACACGTACACACGCACACACACATACACGCACGCACACACACGCACACACGCGCGCACACACGCGTCACACACCACGTGCACACACACACACGTGGCACACACACACGCACACGCGCCCACACACGTGCCACACACACGTACACACACACGCACACACACGTGCCACACACGTACACACGCGCACACACACGCGCCCGCACGCACACACGTCACACGCCACACGTCACACGCACACACACACACGCCCCACATGCCCCACACACGCGCACACACACACGCCCCACACACACACACGCCCACACACGTGCACACACACACGCCCACACACGTGCCACACACACACGCCCACACACGCGCCACACGAAACACGTACACACGCCACACGCCACATGCGCCCACACACGCGCACACACACACGCGCACACACACACGCCCCCACACACACACACGCCCACACACGTGTCACACACACACACACGTGCAANCACACACACGTGTCACACACACACACGCGCACACACACACGCCCCCACACACACACGCCCACACACGTGCACACACACACACGTGCAGCACACACACGCACACACACACGCACCCACACACACACACGCCCACACACGTGCCACACACACACACACGTGCAGACACACACACGTGCACACACACACACGCGCCCACACACGCGCCACACACACGTGCGCACACACGCGCGCGCCACGCGTCACACACACGCGGCACACACCACGCGCACACGCGCGCGCACACGCACACACACACGCGGCACACACACGCACACACACGCGCGACACACACGCACCACACACACGCACACACGCGCACACACACATGCGTGCACACACACGCGCACACGCGCGCGCACACACACACGCGCACACGCGCGCGCACACACACGCACACACACANGTGCACACGCCCACACACGTACACACACACACGTACGCACACACACGTGCGCACACACACACGTGCACACACACGCGACACACACAGAGTGTGTGGCGGAGGGGAGGGGTGGGGTGGTGGTTAATAGCTGCCCTCAACGTGTGAAAGTCAGCCAGTGACAGGGTGGTGGGTAGGGGGTGATATAATCGCCTGGGCTATTAGTCTGGCAGCCGATAGAGCAAGGCCACCGCCAGGCGCATTGGAAGCACTCAGGGGTTGGGAGTAATTACTGTGACGGGGGAGGAGGGAGGGGGTGAGAGAGAGAGAGTGGGCGAATTGGGAAACATTCCACTCCGGAGCACAGACGGTAGCATCATCATCAGCAGCAGCATCAACGTCAGTATCATCAGCAGTGTCATCATCATCATCAAATCATCAGCAGTGTTATTATCCGCAGTATCATCATCAACAACATCAGTATCATCAGCAGTTTCATCAACATCAGTATCATCATCAGTATCATCATCAACATCAGTATCATCATCAGTATAATCAACAGCAGTATCATCAACAGCAGTATCATCAGCAGTTTCATCAACATCAGTATCATCATCAGTATCATCATCAACATCAGTATCAACATCAGTATCATCATCAGTATAATCAACAGCATCATCAACAGCATCATCAACATCAGTATCATCATCGGTATCATCAGCAGTATCATCATCATCGGTATCATCAGCAGTATCATCATCAGTATCATCAGCAGTATCATCATCAGTATCATCAGCAGTATCATCATCATCAGTATCATCATCATCAGTATCATCAGTATCATCAACATCAGTATCATCAGCAGTTTCATCATCAGCAGTATCATCATCAGCAGCAGTGTCATCATCAGTATCAGCATCAACATCAGTGTCATCAGCAGTGCCATCATTATCAGTATCATCAGCAGTGTCATCATCATCAGTATCATCATCAGCAGTGCCATCATCATCAGTATCATCAGCAGTGTCATCATCATCAGTATCATCATCAGCAGCATCAACATCAGCAACATCAGTATCATCAGCAGTATCATCAGCAGCAGCAGTGTCATCATCAGCATCATCAGCATCAGCAGCATCATCATCATCAGCAGTATCATCATCAGTGTCATCATCATCAGCATCATCATCAGTATCATCATCAGCATCATCATCAGTATCATCAGCGATATCATCATCGACATCATCATCAGCATCATCAACTTGATTAGCATCATTAGTATCATCAGCAGTGGTATCATTGTTATCATCATCAGTAACATCAGTATCATCAGCGGTATCGTCATCGGCATCATCATCAGCTTCATTAGCGTCATCAGTCTCAACATCAGTATCATTGTCAGTATCATCATCATCAGCATCATCAGCATATCCATCATCGGCATTATCATCACTATCATCTTCGGTATCATCGTTGGTATCATCATCAGTATCATCATCAGCATAATCAGCTTCATTAGCATCATCAGTATCATCATCATGAGCATCATCATCAGTATCATCATCATCAGTAGCATCAGCAGCATCATCATCGGCATCATCAGCAGGAGCAGGAGTCGCACACCCCGATAAGAGAACACACATACAAAGATAAAGACACAGATCACCCAGGTAGTCTCCATAGACTGTTGGGGCAAGTGCTGTTAGCGAGTAGCGCCTAAACAAAGAAGTTACTTATCGCGTGGACATTTATAGCAGTAGACAAAATGTGGAAGGAAAAACCGGAGGACCCGGAAAAAATCCACGCGATCACGGGGAAGAGAGAGACACGCAAACTCCAAATATACAGCAGGCGTCAGGGTCAGGATCGAACCCACGACCTTCTGTATACCAGGCGAGGTAGTTAACATCTCCTAGCCACCTTGATGATGATGATGAGAGAGAGAGACACCGCAAACTCCAAATATACAGCAGCAGGCGTCAGGGTCAGGATCGAACCCACGACCTTATGTATACCAGGCGAGGTAGTTAACATCTCCTAGCCACCTTGATGATGATGATGAGAGAGAGAGACACCGCAAACTCCAAATATACAGCAGCAGGCGTCAGATTCGGGATCGAACCCACGACCTCTTGTCCACCAGGCGAGGTAGTTAACATCTCCTAGCCACCGTGATGATGATGAGAGAGAGGGACACCGCAAACTCCAAATATGCAGCAGGCGTCAGGTTCGGGATCGAACTCACGGCCTCCTGTAGACCAGGCGAGGTAGTTAACATCTCCTAGCCACAGTGGCACACTTATGAGGGATGGATGACCAACACCGCGCCCGGCTGCCTTTGTTTCCCCAGTGGCGGCGTTTCCACACCCCACGACAAAGACAAAGATCCCCCCCGTTTAGCCTTAAAGACTGCTGGGGCAAGTGTAGCATGGCACACGAGGCGACGGTGTCGATGTTGATGTCGATGATGATATGATGTCGATTATGATGATGTTGATAATGATGCATGATTCCAAGAACACAGGATGAGATGTTACTATCCTTTGTGCAAGCACTTCCAAGAGTTCATGAACAGTGAGCCTGGTGAAATTTGGGGAGCGCATCGTCAGTAGTGAACCTTTGGTTCCTAGGGTGTTTCGGCCTTTCACACTATACACCCTCCCCAAAGGCGGCCAGCGACAGGGTGATCAATCCTACGCTTGCGTCCCATTCCCAATTAGTCATAGGAGTTGCCTTGTTGTTGATAGCCAACATCCCATGGGACTATGCATGGCAGGGGTGTCCTCCTCCCTGAGTCAAGCATTGTTGACTGCATACCTCCTGGCCCTCTCACTTTGGGGCCCAGCTGGGGTCTTTCCTCTTCATCCAGAGCCACTGACTGCTGATAAACTGCGTTAATATAGCGCGGTAATTGAAAAAATTCTAAAGCCAACTCCTTGATGATGGGCAAGGCCAACTTTGGGTGCGATTAATCGCCACGATCCGAGACATGACGGTTAGTTTCCGCAATGTATCTGCGGCAGCAGTTACATTGGAGCAGCAGTTACATTGGGGAAACTAAGGCAGATTTGAAACACGCTAGGACCAATACTTCTGCCGTTGCTGATCATTAATTTAATGCGGATGGCTCACACGAAATGTATTTCGCTAAGACGATGGTACTTTGCAAACCCACCGGCTATCGACAAAGATTCGTACATGAAGCCATCCATAAACACAGACACAAATTCCACCGAGACTATGGGTACACACTCAGCAATCACTGGAAGGTCGTTATCAACCAGTTTGAGTCACAACTGGCTGTGATGTTTCCATTTTAGACCTGGCAGCCCTTTAATTGGTGGAAGTCCACCAGCTGTAGCGTCATTACCCACTACTACCATCACCAGGTCAGAGTATGATCTGTGTTTTGATTTAGTGTGCTGATCTTAAATGTGCGTTGAAAAATTATAATACCCCGATTGATGCTGCTGCTGTTGTGGAGTGACTCATGCCCAGCTTGGGCAGGGTTTTGGTAGTAAACATGTTGTATGCCGTTTATTGTAGAAAATTCCGTCACAGTTCCTATGATTGCTGTTTCATTGCTTTCATGGCTTTATTTTGGTGATTTCGAAAAGTGTATTGGTTTGGCCATGTTTGTTTGTTGTAGTACAGAGTAAGACTGATGGCCTTAATCGAAGTTGTCTTGTAGTTGTTGTTGTTGTTTGACTTGCATCCCACTGGGATTTTTGCAGCGTTGGTGTACGGTGATTTTTCTGCAATATTTTGCTGTCTTTTCTTGGATTTTCTGTTTGCACTTAGTCACATATTCACTTTAAGATGTTTCTTGTTCATGTTTTTGTTTTTTGTTTGTTGCGGTTGCACTCGATTCAAGAGCCGAATGGCTCACAGGGCTATGCCTAATAAATGAACTTGAAACTTGAACTCTAGCAGCCCTACCGTCAACCAACATCAGCTGCACGATGTGCCGACACTTGCTTTTAAACCCTTGATTTAAATTCGTGACTCAGGATTCATCTTCTTGGTTCTTTCGGAAGCAGTAGAAGGGAAATAATACAATAATAAAAATAAAACATAATGAAATAAAATTCATCTTCTTGGTTCTTTCGGAAGTCCGTAGAAGGGAAATAATAAAATTATAATAAATTAAACATAATGAAATAAAATTCATCTTCTTGGTTCTTTCGGTAAAGTCACGTAGGGAAAAAAAAATAATAAAAATTAAAATAATAAAATACCCGACAGACCTGTTCTTCACCTGAGGACAGCTGCTTGCTTTGTGGCCAAAACGTCGTGATATTATTTTATTATGTTTTATCTTTATTATTTTATTATTTCCCTTCTACGTAACTTTACCGAAAAAACCAAGAAGATGAACCTCTACAAACAGGTTGCCTTTAGAGGCTAACCCACTTTTCCTGAAGACGACCACTTGTGTTGCGATCGAAAAATCCGTGGTTTTTTATTTTTTGTTAATTATTTAAAATGTTATTCACTTTATTCTTATCGTTCTATCCACGTGACTTTACCGAAAAAAACAAAAAATATGAATTCCAGCAGTCACGAAAGTTTTAAGTCAAAATTATCATCATCATCCTCATCACGTGGACATTTGTAGTTGCAGTAAAATAACTCAAAACACGCCGTGTTGTGGAGGGGAAGCCCCAAAGGACCTGAAGAAAAATCCACGCGACCACGGGGAGAGAGAGAGAGGAGAGACGCAAATTTCAAATATGAAATGGCACTTATGCATTGTGAGGGTTTTTTTGAAAAACATATTGAAAAATTTCGAGGATTTGTAGAATTTTCTGGCGAAAGAATTGCGTTGAAACGAGCACAAATCTCAAAGTTTAGAGCAGCGGTCGGGAACCGATGGCTCGCGAGCCATATATGGCTCTTCCGGTGACGGCATATGGCTCCCAGACAATTTTGAGTTGAAAATAATAATAATAAAAAAATAAAATAAAATCAGTTTGGAACTGATTTTAAAATACTTGTGATATTGCTTAATAATACTGTGTCATTTTAAAGTAAACAGAAATTAGTTTTGAAGTTAAAATTTCTCGGGTCACGGGTCCCGTGACCAGAAGTCGCATTAAAAGTAAGACGTATTTAATTTATTATACGTTAAAAATACTATATGGCTCTCAATGAAATATATTTAGAAATATTTGGCTTTTATGGCTCTCCCAGTCAAAAAGGTTTCCGACCGCTGGTTTAGAGCAATTACAGAGTAACTGTGCGGTCAATCTTCCCTCTTCGTTACTCCAAACCTCGCAGTGGTCGCTGTGTACCGTGCGTACGTTCAATTTCCTTTGCACCGTACGTAGCCAAGCGTGATAATCGGAGATGCGGAGGCGCTGGGGGGGGGGTGGGGGGAAGACAACAAACTAGCATAAAGTTTAACACGTAGGCGAATTTCCCGATGATGCTGGATGCAATTACCAGCGAAACGTCGTACTACTCAAATTGTAAATGTTGTGGTTTCACGCTTCAACACACCGGTGGGCTAAAGCAGTGAACTATTTGTCTTTTGTCAACGTGACACTTTTTTTTTTACTGATTGGCCGTGTCGGGTGGTGGAGGGTTACGACACATTTATAAATAACGCGATCTAAACCCAAAAACGTTGATTATGAAACTAGCATAAACACAAATCCGGTTTTAAACGAACGAGTTTCGTCAATCTAGATGACGATTCAAGAGCGCACAGCTCCGAGTGGCTGCCGAACATCGGAGGGGCAGGAACGTTCCAGACGGCCGCGGAAACGGAGCATCTGAAAGCGCTCTCATCGTTGTTTCGATTTGAAGCTTTCGTGACTGCAGGGATTCATCTTCTTGGTTCTTTCGGTAAAGTCACGTAGAAGGGAATAATAAAATAATAACACTGGTCAACACACTTTCTCTGGCATAAGGTATTCCAACGGTTTTAAGGTAATTTTGGGGTGCTGATTCCAAATCTGGCATCAGTTTTTGTCTATCACATGTTTTTGAGATATCAAATATTGCATTTTCAATAAAAACTGCAGAAGAAAAATATGAAATAAATGTGGATATCTACATAAAATGATATTATAACACACTATCCTAAAATCCAGCACCATATTTTAACACTAAAGCAGTCACTGACTCGCAACAACTTGCAATCATAAGTGACAGAGTTAATTTCGGGTAAAATCAATGAAAATGGGGTATGCCGATAGCATACAAATGAGATGTGATAGAGCAAATCTGAGATCAGATTTGGAATCAGCACCCTGAAATTAGTCTAGAACAGCTGCAAAAGTCCAGGCCAGAATGTTTTTTGTTGTTGACCAATGTGACAATATAAAACAATGAATTTCGCACGACGTTTCGACTGCAACACAAGCAATCATCATCAGGTGTGAAATCCACGGCAAAGAAAAAATCACACCTGATGATGATTGCTTGTGTTGCAGTCGAAACGTCGTGATAATTTTATTGTTTTATATTTTTATTATTTTATTATTTCCCTTCTACGTGACTTTACCGAAAGCACCAAGAATATAATATCATCATTGTTGTTGTTGTTATTCGATGTCTTCTGAACGTCTCCTTCCGCCGTTTCGTTTAAACTCATTGTTTATTCGTTACACGGGTGGGGGGGTGGAAGAAAAAAAATATTGTAGCCAGTTACCCGGCTAGCTTCGGTGGCAGCCACCGACAACAGAAGTCACTGTGGGGTGGTGCAGAGAAGGAGCCCAGCCAGCAGCCAGCCAGGAAACTCGAGGTATCGATCATTGGGTGGCTACGTGCGGTGCGAAAAAGTTTAACATAAACACACATACATTGTGCATTATTATATTATTAATACCGTGATGTGCCAGCCCGCACGTGCACAGAACGATGTTAACATTTCCGAAGCCCGATGAATTTTTTTTTCTTAAAAAAAAATTTGTCATCATCATCTTTAATCCGCATGAAAAATCCAATCAACGAAATGTCACGACAGCAAATGGGGGAAGCGACGCCGTGGATGGGTAAGTCGCCCCTCCCCCTCCCCCATCGCCCCACCCCCATCACCCCCTACCCCNATCACCCCATCACCCGTCCCCTCTCCCCCTACCTCCATCGCCCCATCCCTCCCCCATCGCCCCTCCCCCTACCCCATCACCCCTCCCCCCACCTCCATCGCCCCCGTCCCTCCCCCCATCGCCCCTCCCCCTACCCCCAACCCCTCCCCCCTACCCCCATCACCCCCGCCCCTCATTTTTTCCCCCATCGCCCCCTCCCCCATACTCCCATCGCCCCCCTCCCCCTACCCCATCGCCCGTGCCCCCTCCCCCATATCCCAACCCCCCCATCGCCCCTCCCACCCTCGCCCCACCCACCCCCGCCCCCCTCCCCCCTACCCCTTTCCCCCCGCGGGCCCTCCCCCCCGCACACGATCCTCCCAGGAGGCACGCGCCGTGGAAGAGTGACTAATTAGCGCGGCATTACGCAAGGATCGATAATAATAATACTATTCGTATTGATGGTGGCGGCGGTGGCGTCAGCGCCAAGCACAAGTGCCGCACACGACGGACACGCGGCGAAAGTTTTACCGACTCGAATGTCGTCGCCTGCTCCTCGCTTGGGCATCCTCCCTCCTCCACTCCCTCCTCCCTCTCCACCTCCTCTTCCACATCGTCCACCTCCTCATCCTCCTCCACCTCCTCCTCCACCTCCTCCACCCCCTCCTCCTCCACCTCATCCTCCTCCACCTCCTCCACCCCTCCCTCTCCTTCACCACCTCCTACACCGCCTCCACCTCCTCATCCTCCTCCACCTCCTCCACCTCCTCCACCTCCCCCTCTCCTTTTCCACCTCCTACACCCCTCCCTCTCCACTCCCTCCTCCCCTCCACCTCCTCCTCATCCTCCTCCACCTCCTCCTCCACCTCCTCCACCCTCCACCTCCTCCACCCCTCCTCATCCTCCTCCACCTCATCCTCCTCCACCTCCTCCACCACCTCCTCCACCCCTCCTCATCACCCTTCTCCTCCACATCTACCTCCTCCTCCTCCACCACCTCCTCCACCCCTCCACCTCCTACACCCCTCCACCACCGCTGTCTCCTCCTCCTCCACCTCCTCTACCCCTCCCTCTCCTCCACCACCTCCTCCACCCCTCCCTCATCCTCCTCTACCCCTCCTCTCCTCCACCACCTCCTCCACCCCCTCCCTCTCCTCCTCTACCTCCTCCACCTCCTCCACCTCCTCCTCCACCTCCTCTACCCCTCCCTCTCCTCCACCACCTCCTCCACCTCCTCCACCCCCTCCCTCTCCTCCTCTACCTCCTCCACCTCCTCCACCTCCTCCACCCCCTCCTCATCCTCCTCCACCCCTCCCTCTCCTCCACCACCTCCTCCACCCCTCCCTCATCCTCCTCTACCCCTCCCTCTCCTCCACCACCTCCTCCACCCCTCCCTCTCCTCCTCTACCTCCTCCACCTCCTCCACCTCCTCCTCCACCTCCTCTACCCCTCCCTCTCCTCCACCACCTCCTCCACCTCCTCCACTCCCTCCCTCTCCTCCTCTACCTCCTCCACCTCCTCCACCTCCTCCACCCCCTCCTCATCCTCCTCCACCCCTCCTCTCCTCCTCCACCTCCTCCACCTACTCCACCTCCTCCACCCCTCCCTTTCCTCCTCCACCTACTCCACCTCCTCCACCTCCTTAACTTACAGACTGTTGGGGCAAGTGCTCCTTGCCGAGCAACATACAAGCGCACACAAAGATGACCCCGTAGGGCCTGAACAGACTCTGTCTATAGTCTTGGTTTTTCGGTAAAGTCACGTAAATAGAAAACTTTAAAATAAAAATAAAGTTAAAAATTCTAATAATAAAAATAAAAAACTTGAAATAATAAAAACTTTTAATATTTTCTATTTTTTCTATTTTTATTTTATTTTTCTATTTATGTGACTTTACCGAAAGAACCAAGAATATAAATTCCTGCAGTCA
This sequence comes from Lethenteron camtschaticum, assembly GCA_018977245.1. Lineage (NCBI taxonomy): Eukaryota > Metazoa > Chordata > Hyperoartia > Petromyzontiformes > Petromyzontidae > Lethenteron > Lethenteron camtschaticum. Next base: position 10,479,218 of record MU249573.1, on the reverse strand, counting down.
CGAAAGTTTTACGTCAAAACCTTAACAGACTGTTGGGGCAAGTGCTGCTAACGAGCGCCATACAAACGCACAAAGACAAAGATCCCCCATAGAGACTTAACACAATGTAGGGGCAAGTGCTGCTAGCGAGTGGCACCTACGAAGGCCGGCAAGGCACACGAGGGGGTGGGTGGCCACTGACCCCCTCGCCCGGCCGCCTTTGTCTCTCTCGTTGCGATATTTTTTTCAACACCGCACCAGGTTTACACATTTGAGGCTGAGTCGACCTAGGGGAGGAGGCCAGGACCGGTTCAGATAATCGTCACTGGTGTTGGTGGCCGTGAGCGAGAATCGAACTCGGGTGGCCGGGTTCGTAGCGCAGCGTAGCGCTAACGAATGGAGGATTGAGTTGGGTTGGTTTGTGGGCGAGTGAGTGAATGAATCAGTGAGCGAGTGGACGAATGAGTGAGTGAAGGAGTGAATAAGTGGGTAGGTGTGTGGGAGAGTAAATGAACGAATGAGTTTGTGAGCGAGTCGAGGAATGAGTGAGTGAAGGAGTGATTGAGTGGGTAGGTCTGTGGAGCGAGTGAGTTAATGAATGAGTTTGTGAGCGAGTAGACGAATGACTGAGTGAAGGAATGATTGAGTGGGTTGCTCTGTGGGCGAGTGAGTGAATGAATGAGTTTGTGAGCGAGTCGAGGAATGAGTGAATGAAGGAATGATTGAGTGAGTAGGTCTGTGGGCGAGTGAGTGAATGAATGAGTTTGTGAGCGAGTCGATGAATGACTGAGTGAAGGAGTGACTGGGTGGGTTGGTCTGTTGGCGTGTGAGTGAATGAATGAGTTTGTGAGCCAGTCGAGGAATGACTGAGTGAAGGAGTGACCCGGGCGAGTGAGTAAGTGAGTGAACGCCTTTGTATTCCTATCGGCGGTGCACAAAGACAAAGACCCCCCCTCCCCCGTGTAGCCTCTAACAGACTATGGGGCAAGTGCTGTCAGCGAGTGGCAAGCAGCACATGTGAAGGCTGACGTCAAAGGATCGTGGGAGGGGGAGGGGTGGAAGTGGGGGGGGGTGAAAGGGGGGTAGAAGGGGGGTGGAAGGGGGGGGGCTTCCTCCAGCAGTGGATTGACCATGGCAGACTGATGAATTGAGGGCAAACCAAAATGTTGCATAAGTGTCCCCCAAGTCACCGTTGGGAGTTCTCTCGCTTCCAAAACAAAAATTCATCATCATCGTCGGCGGCTATCGCAGGATGCCCAGCGGCTATAAATTCCTGCGCTCGGTTCATTTGAGTTGAATGCTTTCTGTTGTTGTTGTTGTTGCTGTTGTTGTTGTTGCGTTTATTGGCAGCGGAATGGCATCGAAAAGTCGAGATACGCATCCGACGCTAAAATCGCGAGCCCTCGCGGGAACGCAATTTCGAGCGCAATTGTGAAGTTTCTATTCCATGCTTCTTTCGGTAAAGTCACGGAGATAGAAAAAAAAATAACAAAAAATATATAAATGTTAAAAACTCACGACGTTTCGATCGCAACATATTTTTTTCCCATCAATTTTATTTTATTTTCTATCCACGCGACTTCACCGAAAGAAGCATAGAATGTGAATTCGTGCAGTCACGAAAGTTTTAAGTCACCAATTAGAAAGTTTGATCCCGAGATCGGGAGTGTGGCCTGGGGGAACGGATGGAATGTTGTTAAGTTATTGTTAATGTCGTTAAGTTCGAATTCAAATAGAGACCGGACGACAGGCGCAGAGGATTATGGGCGAAGCATTATATTTTTCTTCTTGGTTCTTTCGGTAAAGTCACGTAGAAGGGAAATAAAAATGAATAACAAATAAAACAATAAAATTCTCACGACGTTTCGGACGCAACACAAGCGTCCATCATCAGGTGCGAAAGCATGGTCTGCTGCTGAAACAGGCTGTTTGAAAATGTTTGAAATGGATGTAGCTCAAGGGTTATAAAAAAAAANTAACGAGCTGAGATTAGGAGCACACTCTTAAAGGGGTGCTCCTAATCTCAGCTCGTTACCTGTATAAAAGACACCTGGGAGCCAGAAATCTTTCTGATTGAGAGGGGTCAAATACTTATTTCCTCATTAAAATGCAAATCAATTTATAACATTTTTGACATGCGTTTTTCTAGATTTTGTTGTTGTTATTCTGTCTCTCACTGTTCAAATAAACCTACCATTAAAATTATAGACTGATCATTTCTTCGTCAGTGGGCAAACGTACAAAATCAGCAGGGGATCAAATACTTTTTTCCCTCACTGTACTCCTTAAGGGCTCTTCTCCTCCCACCTAGCTTAAAATACGCTGCCAAGCTCAGCAGTGTTCATTGGAGCGCTGTCTTTCAGACAGCCCTGTCTTCACCTGAGGACGGCTGCTTGTGTTGTAGCCGAAACGACCTCTGTTGATATGCAACTTCCTTTGTCAAGGCGCCCTTCCTCCCTAACCCAGCTTAAATATACGCTCCAAGCCTGGTGGTGTTCATTCAGACGCTGTCTTTCCGACAGCCCTGTTCTTCACCTGAGGACGGCTGCTTGCGTTGTGGCCGAAACGTCGTGAGAATTGTATTTTATTATGTTTTATTTTATTATTTTATTATTTCCCTTCTACGTGACTTTACCGAAAGAACCAAGAAGATGAATCCCTGCAGTCACGAAAGCTTTAAATCGAAATATCTGCATCGTCCTTGAAACTGATTGGTCCACAGCAGAGACGGCTTTCTTTTGAGCCTCGTCTCAATTGGCGCTCGACCAGAGGACGCCAAAATCTTCTTTTTTTACGAGTTCGACTGATGCTTCCCTATTTTTTGACCGCGCCGCGCGTCAACAGCACTGACCGTATGCGCGCATTTCAATGGGGGACGTTTTTGTCGCTGTTCCGACTTACGAACCCCATTCGACTTACGAACGGATCCACGTTCGTAAGTTTGGGGACTTCTTCGTACGGGGCCGTAAGTCGCATCTGCGTCAGGTTACGTTCCTAGGAAAGGCGTCGTAAGTCGGAACGACGTCAGTTCGGACCGATGCTTTTGCCAGATAAGCAAAGATCCAATTTGGGGTCACGTTCTTGATCAATGATCCGATATGCGACGTTTTTTTTGTTAATCGATACAGATAGCATGTTGAATCAACGACCGATCACATGTCGAGTACAATAATAGCGTCATGAAAGTTCTTACCTCGATTCTTCCTCAATGCCACGTCTCTTATATATATAAACACTATCTAACGCGATGTTTGCTGCTGGGTAGTAAGTGTTATTTTATAATTGCTCATGCCTCAAAAGTACAGAAACTGGCTATTATTCCACACAAACTTTGCTTTTGTGACCAGGAATTTACGTGAAGGAAAGACGCAAATGCGCACCACGTTTTCTCATTGACAATAGCTACATTTCAAAATGTCATTGTCCTGGTCACAAAAGCAAAGTTTGTGGGGAGTAATAGTCATGTTCTGTACTTCTTAGGCGTAAGCAATTATAAAATAACACTTATTACCCAGGAACAACAAATATGTTTTTTAAAAATCTTGTTACACGGTGAATTATCAACACCATCGCCGGAGGAGCACTGACCTTTTCTTTCATCAGCCATTTGTTTGAAAGGATGAAACTAATCAAAAATGCGTCATCAAGTCGGCGTTACTCGCACGCCACGCGTGTGCTAAAGTATACAAACATGATTTAGTAATAAATAACAACGACAATGATGGTGTGTGCAATGTTCTCGCTCGGGGCTTTACCCTCCCAACGCACGAAACTAATTGGGACATATTCTTAGGTTTTTTCGGTAAAGTCACGTAGGTAAAAAAATTAAAATTAATAAAAGTAAAATAAAAATAAAATAAAAATTACGACGTTTCGGAGGCAACACAAGCTTCCGTCTTCAGGTGGAACAGTCACAGCACGATTGCTGTATCAAGTGAGAGAAATTCCAAGAACACAGTATTTGTATATATACTGGTTGAGGGTGGGAGGAGCTAAGGTAGACCCTGAATATTATTTGTGCGAGGTTCGGTGCGGCTGAAGCACGCTGTTAGGAATGAGCCTTTGTTGTGTAAACTAGGTGCGGATGATGTAAAGGTGCGTGTAAAAGGGACTGAGCCTTTTTGTTATGTAGAGATGATGCGGCTGAAATCGCTGCCAGGAAATGAGTCTTTGTTGTGTAGAATGGTTGACTGAGCCTATTGTTATGTAGAGGTGGTGCGGCTGAAATCGCTGCCAGCAAATTAGTCTTTGTTGTGTAGAATGGTTGACTGAGCCTATTGTTATGTAGAGGTGGTGCGTCTGAAATCGCTGCCAGCAAATTAGTCTTTGTTGTGTAGAATGGTTGACTGAGCCTATTGTTATGTAGAGGTGGTGCGGCTGAAATCGCTGCCAGCAAATTAGTCTTTGTTGTGTAGAATGGTTGACTGAGCCTATTGTTATGTAGAGGTGGTGAGGCTGAAATCGCTGCCAGCAAATTAGTCTTTGTTGTGTAGAATGGTTGACTGAGCCTATTGTTATGTAGAGGTGGTGCGGCTGAAATCGCTGCCAGCAAATTATTCTTTGTTGTGTAGAATGGTTGACTGAGCCTTTTTGTTATGTAGAGATGATGCGGCTGAAATCGCTGCCAGGAAATGAGTCTTTGTTGTGTAGAATGGTTGGGAGACGTTTTGTTTGCGCGACGTGACCCCCTTCACTTATTGGCTGTGTCGGGTGGTGGAGGGTTTAACGACACACTCATTAAATTTCGAGTTAAAGCTTTCGTGACTGCAGGGATTCATCTTCTTGGTTCTTTCGGTAAAGTCATCACGTAGAATGGAAATAATAAAAGAATAAAATTAAAATAATATAAGAATATATTTTTATTATGTTTTACTTTTTATTAATATAATAATATAATAATATTATTGTATTATGTTTTATTTTTATTATTTTATTATTTCCATTCTACGTGACTTTACCGAAAGAACCAAGAAGACACACTCATTGTAATCACGTGATCGAACCCAACAATTTAAACCTTTACCGTGATGGGGCAGCGCTTAGCGCGGTGCCTAGCCACGAACTTAACCCGTGATCCGAGGTTCGATTTCCCGCTCACGGCCAACACCGAGTGACGATACATCTGAACCGGTCCCGGGCCTCCCCTAGGTCGACTCGGCCTCAAATGAGTAACCTGGTGCGGTGTTGGAAAAAAAGCATTGCGACGAGGGAGACAAAGGCGGCCGGGCGTGGTGCTCCTGGCCACCCACTCACCCACTCGTGTGCCTATCCAGCTTTCATAGAAGCTTACTTATCAGCACTTGGCCCAACAGTCCGTAGAGGCTATGCTGGGGGTTCTTTTGTCTTTGGTGGCAGAGGGCCGCGGTGGCCAGATGTTAACTACCTCGCCTGGTGTACAGGAGGACGTGGGTTCGACCCGACCCTGACGTCTGTTGTATATTTTGGAGTTTGCGTGTCTCTCTCTCTCATCATCATCACGGTCGCTGGGAGATGTTAACTACCTCGCCTGGTATCAGGACGTCGTGGGTTCGATCCCGACCCTGACGATGCCTGCTGCTGTGTATTTGGAGTTTGCGTGTCTCTCTCTCTTTCATCATCATCACGGTGGCTGGGAGATGTTAACTACCTCGCCTGGTGTACAGGAGGTCGTGGTTCGATCCAGATACTGACACCTGCTGTATAATTGGAGTTTGTGTCTCTTTATCTCTCTCTCTCATCATCATCACGGTGTCTATGATATGTTAACTACCTCGCCTGGTATACAGGAGGTCGTGGGTTCGATCCGATCCTGACCACCTGCTGTATATTTGGAGCCTGCGTGTCTCTTTCTCTCTCTCCCTCCGTGGTCGCGTGGATTTTGCTCCGTGGGGGGGGGGGGGTCCTCCGATGTTTCCCTGCGCATTAAAAAACCGACGTCGTCACGCGTTTGTAGGATTTGGCTGCTGCTGCTGTGAATGTCCAGGCGATGTTAATCCTGTTCGTTGAGCTATCGTTCGTGATGGCCACCTCGCTTCGGAAGGGGAAAACAAGTCCATCGCTCTGTGGGTCTCAGCTGGTAAGAGACAAAAAAAATTTTGGGATCTTTTTGTTCAAAGTGATTCGTTTACCTTTCCCATACTTTACACTCCGATCGTGTCCCTGCAGTGTTTGTTGTTGTAACGTCTCTGACCCCGTGTCCCCTACTACTTGGACATCTGTGAACAAAAGAGCTTTGTTGCTGATCGGATTCCTCCTGCAGTATAAATACTAAATTCCGATTCTGCTCAATGTTAAATGTTTTTTTTAATGTAAAGGGCTAGGTGGGGAGGGTGGGGCTGGGTGGGAGGGCTGGGTGGGGAGGGTGGGGCTGGTTGGGGAGGGTAGGGTGGGAGGGGCTGGGTGGGGAGGGTGGGGCTGGGTGGGGAGGGGCTGGGTGGGAGGGGCTGGGTGGGGAGGATTTGGAGGGTGGGCTGGGTGGGCCTGGGTGGGGAGGATGGGGCTGGGTGGGGAGGGGCTGTGTGGGGAGGGCTGGTTGGGGGTAGGAGGGGTGGGGCTGGGTGGGGAGGGGCTGGTCACCCCGTGGTGCCCTTATAAAACTCAACGTTTAACCTACTCACGCCGGCTTGTGCCCGCCCTCATAGTCGGGCATATTTGCGGAATACACCACGCCGCCGTTGACCCTGGCCATTGACCGAGCAACCCAACGTTCCTACCAGCTCCCTCCGCAGGAGGAATGTGTTCTTGGTTCTTTCGGTAAAGTCACGTATAGATAGAACCTAAAATTAAAAATAATAACAAATTGAAAATAATAAAATCAACAAAAACCCACGACGTTTCGATCGCAACACGAGCGGTCTTCATCAGGCTGGGAGAGAAAGAGTCAACATTTAAAGTCACGTACAGTTACGGTGCTTAACATGGAGACGCGTAATTTTTTTTTTTNACGAAATAAATCATGGCGTGTGTTTAAATAAAAAAAACNTACACACGCGTTGTCTTGATGCAAACTCTTACCACATCCGCGTGCTTATTAAGTCCATTAGTGAGTCCCTTCATTCATTGGGAAGTACGGGGGGGGGGGGTGAGGATAGAAGGAAGGGGGGAGGCAGCGGCGAGCTTACCAGGGCGAAACGTGCTTGAATATTAGCAGATAAATCTTATTAACGCGTTCCAAATAAATAAATAGATAATGCCGCTGTTAGCTGCTGCTGCTGCTGCACAACACAAATAACGACAAACTTAACGCATTCGTCAATAATAACGACACCACCGCCGCTGTGCGAGGCATGCAAAGAAAACAACATATATTACAGGCGACGTTTCGGGCAATAGGCCTTCAATGAAGCCCGCATGCGTGTGCGTGTGTGGGGGGAGCGGTGGTAGAGCGGTTAGCGTNCACGAACCTGGCGAACCGAGTTCGATTCCCGCTCACGACGGCCAACACCGGTGACGATTATCTGAACCGGTTCCTGGGCCTCCCCTAGGTCGACTCAGCCTCGAATGAGTATCTGGTGCGGTTTGTAAACATCGCCGCTGGGGAGACAAAGGCGGCCGGGCGTGGTGCTGGCCACCCACCCCTCGTGTCCGTGCCGGCCTTCACAGGTGCTCGCTAACAGCACTTGCCCCAACAATCTGTTGAGGCTACACGGCGCATCTTTGTCTTTGTACGTGAGGCAGAGAGTGGCGAGCGGCGTCCAAAACCGCCGACGATTCTCTGAACCGGTCCCGGGCCTCCCCTAGGTCGACTCAGCCTCAAAGGAGTAAAGGTGCGGTTGAAATCGCGTGGGGGACAAAGGCGCGGGCGTGGTGCCATCCACCCCTCTGTACCACGCCGGCCCTCATAGGTGCTCCCCGCTCACAGCACTTGCCCCGGCAGTCTGTTGAGGCCATGCGGGTATCTTTGTCTTTTTGCGTGAGACCAGATGCATCGAAATTAATGCGCCATGAAACGGGGCCCTTGGCCGAAACGTCGGCGATTAGTTATTTTTGCGTGCGCTGCGTGGCTACGAGGTTTGACGTGCGTTTAATTCGATTTCCCCGGATGGACACTGAGAATACGCGTGAAATCTATAAATGATAGAACATATTTGAAAATCTTCTTGGTTCTTTCGGTAAAGTCACGTAGAAGGGAAATAATTAAATGATAAAAAGAAAACATAATAAAAAATAGAATTATTTTCTTTTCTTTATTATTTCCCTTCTACGTGACTTTACCGAAAGAACCAAGAAGATGAATCCCTGCAGTCACGAAAGCTTTAAATCGAAATATTTGAAAATATTACGTCATCGTGTACATTGTATTAATCTTCGACTGGTGGTCACCTAATTGATCCGAAAGCATCGAGTGCGATCCATTATGGGGTTTTCTTTTTTTTCTTAAGTTTGAACGTGTGTTGTTGTTGTTGTTGTGTGTGTTTAATGAATCTCCGTCGCTGCAAAGTGATTTCCTTTAAAGAGTTATACGCCACTAAATCCCAGAATATTAGCCCATTTGGCCGGGGAGATTGGCTCGGTAAAAATTGATGATGGGTTGTAATTCCATGCCCCAACTTTACCCACTCCCTCCACACATACACACACACGCAGATATATATACATGAAAGACGTAAACATTATTTAAAACTAACGGCGGTGCGCGAGATTGATCAAGACAACTAGCGTTTGATAGCAACAATGATTTGACTGTCGTGGTGATGATGATGATGGCAGGAGGTTGACAATTGACGTGTCAAGCACGTAGCTGTACGTGACTTTAAATTTGGACTCTTTTCTCTCCCAGCCTGATGAAGACCGCTCGTGTTGCGATCGAAACGTCGTGGGTTTTTTGCTCGTTTTATTATTTTCAATTTTTATTTATTCAATGTTTTCTAGCTACGTGACTTTACCGAAAGAACCAAGAATATGGACACGTCTTGATTCTAAACTTTCGTGACTGCAGGAATCCATACTCTTTGGTTCTTTCGGTTAAGTCACGTAGAAGAAAGTATTTTTTTAAATAATAGATACGACGTTTCGATTGCAACACAAGCAACCGTCATCAGGTAGAACTACATTTGAGAGAGAGATGAAACACAGACACGGAAACACACAGACAGACACACAAGCAGAGAGAGACAACACAGAGACACACAGAGAGAGACTCACACAGAGACACACAGAGAGAGACAACACAGAGAGACACACGAGACACACAGAGACACAAGAGAGACACACACAGAGACACACAGAGAGAGACAACACAGAGACACACAAGAGAGACACAACAGAGACACACAGAGAGAGACACACACAGAGACACACACAGATACACAGCAGAGAGAGACACACAGAGACACACAGAGAGAGACACACACAGAGACACACAGAGAGAGAGAGACACACAGAGGCACACAGAGAGAGACAACACAGAGACACACATAGAGAGACACACACAGAGAGACACACACAGAGAGAGAGAGACACACACAGAGACACACAGAGACACACAGAGAGAGACACACACATAGACACACAGAGAGAGACACACAGAGAGAGACACACAGAGACACACAGAGAGAGACACACAGAGACACACACAGAGAGACACATACACACAGAGAGACACACAGAGAGACACACAGAGACACACAGAGAGAGACTCACACAGAGACACAAGAGAGAGACACACACNGAGACACAGAGAGAGAGAGACACAAGAGACACACAGAGAGAGAGACACACACACAGAGACAGAGACACACACAGAGNCACAGAGACAGACAGACAACACACACAGAGAGACACACAGACAGACACACAGAGACACACAGAGACACAGAGAGAACAGACACACAGAGAGAGACACACAGAGACACACAGAGACACACAGAGAGAGACACACAGAGACAGAGAGACACACAGAGACACACAGAGACACACATAGAGAGACACACAGAGGCACACAGAGAGAGACACACAGAGACACACAGAGACACACATAGACACACAGAGTTCCCGCTCGCGGCCAACACCGGTGACGATCATAATGATTCGAACCGGTCCTGGGCCTCCACTAGGTCGACTCAGCCTCAAATGAGTGCTCTGGTGCGATGTGTAAATATCGCCACTAGGGAGACAAAGGCGGCCGGGCGTGGTGTCGGCCACCCACCCCCCTCGTGTGCCGTGCTGCTACTCGCTCTGCGGGCCCTCCGGGTTTTCCACTCCACGTTTATAAAACAACATCTTTCGCTTGGAGTATATGGCTCTGAGAAATGTTCACGTGACAAGCCGCTTCTATGAGCTATCGTCTGTGCTAACCAGGTCGCTTCCGAAAGAGAACTGCATAGCTCAGTGTTCTTTAGCTGGTGAAATAAAACATTCATCATGAAGATCCCTGCGTGTCTCTCTCTCTCTCATCATCATTACGGTGGCTAGGAGATGTTGACTACCTCGCCTGGTATAGGAGGTCGTGGGTTACATCTCGATCCTGACGACGCCTGCTGTATATTTGGAGTTTGTGTGTCTCTCTCTCTCATCATCATCATCACGGTGGCTAGGAGATGTTGACTACCTCGCCTGGTATACAGGAGGTCGTGGGTTCCATCTCGATCTACGACGCCTGCTGTAATTGGAGTTTGCGTGTCTCTCTCTCTCATCATCATCACGGTGGCTAGGAGATGTTAACTACCTCGCCTGGTGTACAGGAGGTCGTGGGTTATCCGACCCTGACGAGGCCTGCTGCTGTATATTTGGAGTTTGCGTGTCTCTCTCTCTCATCATCATTATGATGGCTAGGAGATGTTGACTACCTCGCCTGGTATAGGAGTCGTGGGTTACATCTCGATCTGACGACGCCTGCTGTATATTTGGAGTTTGTGTGTCTCTCTCTCATCATCATCATCACGGTGGCTGGGAGTGTTGACTACCTCGCCTGGTATACAGGAGGTCGTGGGTTCATCTCGATCCTGATGACGCCTGCTGTATATTTGGAGTTTGTGTGTCTCTCTCTCTCATCATCATCATCACGGTGGCTAGAGATGTTACTACCTCGCTTGGTATACAGGAGGTCGTGGGTTCCATCTCGACCTAACGATGCCTGCTGTATATTTGGAGTTTGTGTGTCTCTCTCTCATCATCATCATCATCATCACGGTGGCTAGAAGATGTTAACTACCTCGCCTGGTGTACAGGAGGTCGTGGGTTACATCCGACCTGATGATGCCTGCTGCTGTATATTTGGAGTTTGCGTGTCTCTTTCTCTCATCATTATCACGATGGCTAGGAGATGTTGACTACCTCGCCTGGTATACAGGCGGTCGTGGGTTCCATCTCGATCCTGACAACGCCTGCTGTATATGTGGAGTTTGTGTGTGTCTCTCTTTCATCATCATCATCACGGTGGCTAGGAGATGTTAACTACCTCGCCTGGTATACAGGAGATCATGGGTTTGATCCCGACCTGACGCCTGCTGTATATTTGGAGTTTGCGTGTCTCTCTCTCTCTGTTCGTGAGTGGCGTGGATTTTTCTCCGGGTCCTACAGTTTTTCCTCTCCACATTTAGAATCAACAGTCATGCCTTTTCGAATAGTTGCCTCTTGCTATACATTTCCACACGCTGATGATGATGATGATGAGCCACTTCGCTGAGCTGTCATTAGTGGTAGGCTGGTCGCTTGCGAACAGGAGCTGTTATAGACCTCGGTGGAGCCTTACCTGGTAAAGTAAAAAAAATAGTTAGTTACAAATATAATTAATTTATTCACATTTAAATAATCTTATTGACAATTCACAATCACAATCATACTTAACGAGAGCACGTGCGAGGAACGTCTTTCGCACCGTAGCAAAACAAAACATACATTTAAAAATTAACCCGTAAAAACAAAGTTTTTCACTATAAATCCTTTTTATGCGTGGCATCGGTTTTATTTCATTATTCATTTCTGTTTTTCTTGAGTAAGAGTATCATTTTTATCACATTGGTATTTTAAATTAAATATAAAAAAAATCCTAAAAAGTGGAAACATTTTCACGAAAATAAATTGTCACGCACAACGAGTCTGTGTTCAAAATGTCAGCTCGATTGGATCACGGGAAGTGGGTTAAAAAAACGACCGAAAGATTTGCACGGTCGTAAGCGCGCAAGCAAGCACGCAAGTGAACTTAATATAAAGGATTTAACAAAATAGATAATATCACCCTCGTCATGCCTGCAATTAAATAGCCGCGTTGGTGCTGCACGCGTTTGACAATAGCTTCATTAATTGCGTCGAGTTTGACGCTCCCGTCACCGCACGCACAATCAGCCCCACAAGGCACCGCGCGGGCGTTGATTGGCGGCCCGTGAATATTCGTGGCAACGCGGTTCGCCCTGCGGCCGTCACCGAGGGGGGTGGGGGGGTGGGGGTGGGGTGGGGGTGGGGGTGGGGGTGGGGGTGGGGGGGTCCAATTAGCGGAGCGTCTCTCGAACCCTCCCATCGACGTCCGCTATCAATTAAGGCGCCGCAGTCGTCGGGGCTGTGAAAGCCATGGGGGGGGGGGGCTAGGGGGGGGCTAGGGGGGTAGTTATGGGGGGGGTGGACAATATCGCAGTCACCTGTCAGGCACCTCGATAGCGCCTCCTCCTCCACCCCCTCCTCCACCTCTTCCACCTCCTCCTCCACCACCACCACCTCCACCACCACCTCTACCTCTTCCACTTCCACCACCACCTCCACCTCCTCCACCTCCTCCACCACCACCTCCTTCTCCTCCACCTCCTCCACCTTCTACACCTTCACACCCCTCCACCTCTTCCACTTCCACCACCTCCTCCACCACCACTCCACCACCACCACCTCCACCTCTTCCACCTCCACCACCACCTCCTCCTTCTCCTCCACCACCACCTCCACCACCTCCACCACCACCTCCTTCTCCTCCACCTCCTACTCCACCACCTCCTCCACCTCCTCCTCCTCCACCTCCACCCCTCCACCTCTTCCACCTCCTGCAACACCTCCTGGACTATAGAGGGGCTATAGAGGGGCTATAGAGGGGCTATAGAGGGGCTATAGAGGGGCTATAGAGGGGCTATAGAGGGCTATAGAGGGGACTATAGAGGGGCTATAGAGGGGCTATAGAGGGCTATAGAGGGGCTATAGAGGGCTATAGAGGGGGCTATAGAGGGGCTATAGAGGGCTATAGAGGGGCTATAGAGGGGCTATAGAGGGCTATAGAGGGGCTATAGAGGGGCTATAGAGGGGCTATAGAGGGGCTATAGAGGGGCTATAGAGGGGGCTATAGAGGGGCTATAGAGGGGCTATAGAGGGGGCTATAGAGGGGCTATAGAGGGGCTATAGAGGGGCTATAGAGGGCTATAGAGGGGGCTATAGAGGGGCTATAGAGGGGCTATAGAGGGGCTATAGAGGGGCTATAGAGGGCTATAGAGGGGCTATAGAGGGCTATAGAGGGGCTATAGAGGGGCTATAGAGGGGCTATAGAGGGCTATAGAGGGGGCTATAGAGGGGCTATAGAGGGGCTATAGAGGGGCTATAGAGGGGCTATAGAGGGGCTATAGAGGGGCTATAGAGGGGCTATAGAGGGGGCTATAGAGGGCTATAGAGGGGGCTATAGAGGGGCTATAGAGGGGCTATAGAGGGGCTATAGAGGGCTATAGAGGGGCTATAGAGGGGCTATAGAGGGGCTATAGAGGGGCTATAGAGGGGCTATAGAGGGGCTATAGAGGGGGCTATAGAGGGGCTATAGAGGGGCTATAGAGGGGCTATAGAGGGGGCTATAGAGGGGCTATAGAGGGGCTATAGAGGGGCTATAGAGGGGCTATAGAGGGGCTATAGAGGGGCTATAGAGGGGCTATAGAGGGGGCTATAGAGGGGCTATAGAGGGGCTATAGAGGGGCTATAGAGGGGCTATAGAGGGGCTATAGAGGGGCTATAGAGGGGCTATAGAGGGGCTATAGAGGGGCTATAGAGGGGCTATAGAGGGGCTATAGAGGGGCTATAGAGGGGCTATAGAGGGGCTATAGAGGGGCTATAGAGGGGCTATAGAGGGGCTATAGAGGGGCTATAGAGGGGCTATAGAGGGGCTATAGAGGGGCTATAGAGGGGCTATAGAGGGGCTATAGAGGGGCTATAGAGGGGCTATAGAGGGGCTATAGAGGGGCTATAGAGGGGCTATAGAGGGGCTATAGAGGGGCTATAGAGGGGCTATAGAGGGGCTATAGAGGGGCTATAGAGGGGCTATAGAGGGGCTATAGAGGGGCTATAGAGGGGCTATAGAGGGGCTATAGAGGGGCTATAGAGGGGCTATAGAGGGGCTATAGAGGGGCTATAGAGGGGCTATAGAGGGGCTATAGAGGGGCTATAGAGGGGCTATAGAGGGGCTATAGAGGGGCTATAGAGGGGGCTATAGAGGGCTATAGAGGGGCTATAGAGGGCTATAGAGGGCTATAGAGGGGCTATAGAGGGGCTATAGAGGGCTATAGAGGGGCTATAGAGGGGCTATAGAGGGTATGAGGGGCTATAGAGGGGCATAGACTATAGAGGGCTATAGAGGGGGCTATAGAGGGGCTATAGAGGGCTATAGAGGGGGCTATAGAGGGCTATAGAGGGGGCTATAGAGGGGCTATAGAGGGCTATAGAGGGGCTATAGAGGGGGCTATAGAGGGCTATAGAGGGGCTATAGAGGGGCTATAGAGGGGCTATAGAGGGGCTTTAGAGGGGGCTATAGAGGGACTATAGAGGGGCTATAGAGGGGCTATAGAGGGGCTATAGAGGGGCTATAGAGGGGCTATAGAGGGGCTATAGAGGGGCTATAGAGGGGACTATAGAGGGGCTATAGAGGGGCTATAGAGGGGCTATAGCGGGGACTATAGAGGGGGCTATAGAGGGGGCTATAGAAGGGCTATAGAGGGGACTATAGAGGGGCTATAGAGGGGCTATAGAGGGGGCTATAGAGGGCTATAGAGGGGGCTATAGAGGGGCTATAGAGGGCTATAGAGGGGGCTATAGAGGGGACTATAGAGGGGCTATAGAGGGGGCTATAGAGGGGCTATAGAGGGGACTATAGAGGGGCTATACAGGGGCTATAGAGGGGGCTATAGAGGGGCTATAGAGGGGCTATAGAGGGCTATAGAGGGCTATAGAGGGGCTATAGAGGGGACTATAGAGGGCTATAGAGGGGCTATAGAGGGGCTATAGAGGGGGCTATAGAGGGACTATAGAGGGGCTATAGAGGGGCTATAGAGGGGCTATAGAGGGGCTATAGAGGGGCTATAGAGGGACTATAGAGGGACTATAGAGGGACTATAGAGGGGCTATAGAGGGGCTATAGAGGGCTATAGAGGGGCTATAGAGGGAGCTATAGAGGGGGCTATAGAGGGGACTATAGAGGGGCTATAGAGGGGCTATAGAGGGGCTATAGAGGGGGCTATAGAGGGGCTATAGAGGGGCTATAGAGGGGCTATAGAGGGGCTATAGAGGGGACTATAGAGGGCTATAGAGGGACTATAGAGGGCTATAGAGGGGCTATAGAGGGGCTATAGAGGGGCTATAGAGGGCTATAGAGGGGCTATAGAGGGCTATAGCGGGACTATAGAGGGGCTATAGAGGGGCTATAGAAGGGCTATAGAGGGGACTATAGAGGGGCTATAGAGGGGCTATAGAGGGGGCTATAGAGGGGCTATAGAGGGGCTATAGAGGGGCTATAGAGGGGCTATAGAGGGGGCTATAGGGGGGCTATAGAGGGGCTATAGAGGGGGCTATAGAGGGGCTATAGAGGGGCTATAGAGGGGCTATAGAGGGGCTATAGAGGGGCTATAGAGGGGCTATAGAGGGGCTATAGAGGGGCTATAGAGGGGCTATAGAGGGGCTATAGAGGGGACTATAGAGGGGCTATAGAGGGGCTATAGAGGGGGCTATAGAGGGGGCTATAGAGGGGACTATAGAGGGGCTATAGAGGGGCTATAGAGGGGCTATAGAGGGGCTATAGAGGGGCTATAGAGGGGACTATAGAGGGGACTATAGAGGGGCTATAGAGGGACTATAGAGGGGCTATAGAGGGCTATAGAGGGGCTATAGAGGGCTATAGAGGGAGCTATAGAGGGGCTATAGAGGGGGCTATAGAGGGCTATAGAGGGGCTATAGAGGGCTATAGAGGGGCTATAGAGGGGCTATAGAGGGGCTATAGAGGGGCTATAGAGGGCTATAGAGGGGACTATAGAGGGGCTATAGAGGGGACTATAGAGGGCTATAGAGGGGGCTATAGAGGGGCTATAGAGGGGGCTATAGAGGGGCTATAGAGGGGCTATAGAGGGGACTATAGAGGGGCTATAGAGGGGCTATAGAGGGGCTATAGAGGGGGCTATAGAGGGGACTATAGAGGGGCTATAGAGGGGCTATAGAGGGCTATAGAGGGGGCTATAGAGGGACTATAGAGGGGCTATAGAGGGGCTATAGAGGGGCTATAGAGGGGTCTATAGAGGGGACTATAGAGGGGCTACAGAGGGGACTATAGAGGGCTATAGAGGGGGCTATAGAGGGGCTATAGAGGGGCTATAGAGGGGCTATAGAGGGGCTATAGAGGGGACTATAGAGGGGCTATAGAGAAGCTATAGAGGGGCTATAGAGGGGCTATAAAGGGGGCTATAGAGGGGACTATAGAGGGGCTATAGAGGGACTATAGAGGGGATATAGAGGGGCTATAGAGGGGACTATAGAGGGGCTATAGAGGGGCTATAGAGGGCTATAGAGGGGACTATAGAGGGGACTATAGAGGGGCTATAGAGGGGCTATAGAGGGGCTATAGAGGGGTTATAGAGGGGACTATAGAGGGGCTATAGAGCGGACTATAGAGGGGCTATAGAGGGGCTATAGAGGGGCTATAGAGGGCTATAGAGGGGCTATAGAGGGGACTATAGAGGGGCTATAGAGGGGACTATAGAGGGGCTATAGAGGGGGCTATAGAGGGGCTATAGAGGGGCTATAGAGGGGGCTATTGAGGGGACTATAGAGGGGCTATAGAGGGACTATAGAGGGGCTATAGAGGGGGCTATAGAGGGGCTATAGAGGGGCTATAGAGGGGGCTATAGGGGACTATAGAAGGGCTATAGAGGGACTATAGAGGGCTATAGAGGGGCTATAGAGGGGGCTATAGAGGGGCTATAGAGGGGGCTATAGAGGGGGCTATAGAAGGGCTATAGAGGGGGCGATAGAGGGGCTATAGAGGGGGCTATAGAGGGGCTTTAGAGGGGGCTATAGAGCGGCTATAGAGGGGGCGATAGAGGGCTATAGAGGGGGCTATAGAGGGCTTTAGAGGGGCTATAGAGGGGCTATAGAGGGGCTATAGAGGGGCTATAGAGGGCTATAGAGGGGCTATAGAGGGTCTATATAGGGGGCGATAGAGGGCTATAGAGGGGGCTATAGAGGGGCTTTAGAGGGGGCTATAGAGGGCTATAGAGGGGGCTATAGAGGGGCTATAGAGGGGCTATAGAGGGGCTATAGAGGGGGCTATAGAGGGCTATAGAGGGGCTATATAGGGGCTATAGAGGGCTATAGAGGGGGCTATAGAGGGCTATATAGGGGCTATAGAGGGGCTATAGAGGGGGCTATAGAGGGGCTATAGAGGGCTATAGAGGGGCTATAGAGGGGCTATAGAGGGGCTATAGAGGGGGCTAGCGAGGGGCTCGATGGGGTGGGGGGATGGGGGGGGGGCGAGAGGGATGGGTGGGGGCGGGGGTATGGGGGGAGAGGGCGGGGATGTGAGCCGACTGCCACCGCCATCACCACCACGTGTTTCAGAGTAAAATCAGAATCTTTATTTGCCCTGGAGGAATTCGATGAGCTATGAATCTATTTTTTCACAGATGTCCAGCAGCTTTGATCGATTTTCCATCATCGTTTGATCGTCCCAGGGGGAGGGAGGGGTGAGGGGGGGTGGAAGGGGGGGGGGAAGTCGTTCCCTTTTTATTAAATCCTTTATATTAAGTTCGCTTGCTTGCTTAGGGCCGTGCAAATCTTTCGGTCGTTTTTTAACCCACTTCCCGTGATCCAATCGAGCTGACATTTTCCACACAGACTCGTTGTGCGTGACAATTAATGCTCGTGAAATTTTTTTCCAAAATGTTACACTTTTTAAGACAAAAAATGTATATTTAATTACCAATTGCTTAATGGTGCAATGTAATCATCTGACCCATAGGTGGCAGCCATCTCAAGCCAGAGGACGAGAGGACTCTAGCCACCACGCATGTAAAGGATTTATAGTGAAAAACTTTGTTTTTACTGGTTATACTAATTTCGCGGATTTAATTGCAACGCCGTCAAGGGTCGGGATCGAATCCACGACGACTTCCTGCAGACCGGGCGAGGGAGGTAACATCCCCTATCCACCTCGGTGCCCCCTCTACACACTCACAACGCCCCACTGACCATTAGCTCAGCTGGCTCTCGGGAAATGATTTCGCAATGTCCTCAACATAACATTTGGCGTCATCTGGTCCAACACCATGTGAGACTAGGCTCTAAGAAAAGCTGTCTCGGGTTTGGACCAATCATATTCTTACGTAGGTAAAAAATGTAATTTTTTTTACTTTTATTAATTTTACTTTTAATTTTTTACCTACGTGACTTTACCGAAAAAAACTAAGAATATGAATCATTGCAGTCACGAAAGCTTCAAATCTAGAAGTGGACCAATCAATTTCAAGAACAGTGCATACATTATCAGAGTTGTGTTTTTTGTTGCATTCCGACCGCAGGTATTGTGGTCTATGCAAACAAGACTCCTTGTAAAAAAAGGTGTCAGTTTTGTTGCCAGATAAAAGGGTAAAAAACAATTATCATATTTTGCTACTGGCAAATGAGGTTCCAATGGTGTAAATGCTTAACCCGAGCTTTCATACTCTGATGGTGCATTGTCTTTGAGTTGTGCGCCTTTTGGCATCATCTGGTCCAACACCATGTGAGACTAGGCTCTAAGGAAAGCTGTCTCGGGTGTGGACCAATCAATTTCAAGGACAGGGCATACATTATCAGAGTTGTGTTTTTGTTTGCATTCCGACCGCAGGTATTGTGGTCAATGCAAACATGACTCCTTATAAAAAAGGTGTCAGTTTTGTTGCCAGATAAAATGGTAAAAACAATTATCATATTTTGCTCCTGGCAAAGGAGGTTCCAATGGTGTAAATGCTTACCCCGAGCTCTCATACTCTGATGGTGCATTGTCTTTGAGTTGTGCGCCTTTTGGCATCATCTGGTCCAACACCATGTGAGACTAGGCTCTAATGAAAGCTGTCTCGGGTGTGGACCAATCAACTTCAAGGACAGTGCATACATTATCAGAGTTGTGTTGTTTGTTTGCATTCCGACCGCAGGTATTGTGGTCAATGCAAACATGACTCCTTGTAAAAAAAGGTGTCAGTTTTGTTGCCAGATAAAAATGGTAAAAAAACAATTATCATATTTTGCTACTGACAAAGGAGGTTCCAATGTATTCTAGATTTGAAGCTTTCGTGACTGCAAAGATTCATACTCTTTGTTTTTTTAGGTAAAGTCACGTAGGTTAAAAAAGAAAACAAATAGATTAAATCACCACCTTTCGGAGGCAACACAAGCTTCCGTCTTCAGGTGAAGAATTACTTGATACAGCAATTTTGCTGTGACGTTTTCCCTGAAGACGGAGGCTTGTGTTGCCTCCGAAACGTCGTGATTTAATGTATTTGTTTCTTTTTTAACCTACGTGACTTTACCTAAACAAGCAAAGAGTATGGAGTTCCAATGGTGGGAATAATAACATTATTATTAATAATAATAACATTCTAGATTTGAAGCTTTCGTGACTGCAAGGATTGATATTTTTTGTTTTTTTCGGTAAAGTCACGTAGGTACAAAATTAAAATTAATGAAAGTAAAATAAAAATAAAATAAAAATCACGACGTTTCGGAGGCAACACAAGCTTCCGTCTTCAGGTGGGACCGTCACAGCACGATTGCTGATACAGCAATTTTGCTGTGACGGTTCCACCTGAAGACGGAAGCTTGTGTTGCCTCCGAAACGTCGTGATTTTTATTTTATTTTTATTTTACTTTTATTAATTTTAGTTTACCGAGAAAACCTAAGAATAAAAATAACATTATTAACCCAACACAAGATGGTGATATTCCACTCTCTGAGTTAATGCTGGAAGCCTGTGGCTGCGAACGAACCTCTGTCTTTGCGCGAGAGAGTTAGTTCACGTTGCAAATCTTTGTTTTGTAGGAGCTCCCACATTAACATTATCTGCCTCCGCCCATCTCTAAACCTTTATAAACAGCCTTTCTCAGCAGATTTCCCTCTTTTTCACCTGAAGACGATTGCTTGCGTTGCGATCGAAACGTCGTGATTTAGATTTTTGTTCTTTTTTTTCTTATCTACGTGGCTTTACCGAAAGACCCAAAGAATATGAAGCCCTGCAGTCACGAAAGCTTTAAGTCAAAATAAATATATTTTTCATTTTGTCGGGTAAGGCCCCCACATAGCTACGTGGTTGTATTTCTTTCTAAAGAGACCCTGGTCAAGAAGTGGGCTTATTACCACCATCACCATCATCATCACATGGAGATGTATAGCAGGAGCCAAATGGCTCTCTGAACGCCGTGATGTTCATTCTAAATGATCATCATCACCACGCGGGAAATTTTAGTAATTGGCCAATGTTGTTATTGACAAACGAGTTAGAACATTGCTGTGTGCACGGAAATAACAGAGACAAATATCCCCCGTGTAACCTTAACAGGCTGTTGGGGCAAGTGCTGTTAGCGAGCACCTATGAAGGCCGGCACGGCACACGAGGGGGTGAGTGGCCAACACCACGCCCGGCCGCCTTTGTCTCCCCAGTGGCGATGCTCACACATCGCACCAGGTACTCATTTGAGGCTAAGTAGACCTAGAGGAGGCCCAGGACCGGTTCAGACAATCGTCACCGGTGTTGACTGTGAGCGGGAATCGAACTCGGGTCGCCAGGTTCGTAGCGCAGCGTAGCGCTAGCCACTACCACACGCAATAAATAAACACACACATACACACGTGATCAGAATCAGAATCAATATACTGGAGGAATCCGATGAGCTATAAAGCTCTTTCTCACAGACGCC
Source organism: Lethenteron camtschaticum (assembly GCA_018977245.1). Classification (NCBI taxonomy): domain Eukaryota; kingdom Metazoa; phylum Chordata; class Hyperoartia; order Petromyzontiformes; family Petromyzontidae; genus Lethenteron; species Lethenteron camtschaticum. The sequence goes on along the minus strand of MU249573.1, from coordinate 10,458,152 downwards.
CAGCAAAGGGGCCAGTACGCAAGTGACTGGCGTGGGCCAGAGGGGGAGGCGGTGTTATTCATCCAGCAGATGATGTGAATTAGAAAGAAAAAAACCATCAAATGTAAAACACATGGGTTGGACCACATGACGCCAAAAGGCGCACAACTCAAAGACAATGCACCATCAGAGTATGAGAGCTCGGGGTAAGCATTTACACCATTGGAACCTCATTTGCCAGTAAAAAAATATGATAATTGTTTTTAAATCCTTTATATTAAGTTCGCGTGCTTACTTGCTTGCTTAGGACCGTGCAAATCTTTTGGTCGTTTTTTAACCCACTTCCCGTGATCCAATCGAGCTGACATTTTCCACACAGACTCGTTGTGCGAGACAATTATTGTTCGTGAAATTTTTTTTCCAAAATTTTACACTGTTTAGGGAAAACTAATTAAATATTTAATTACCAATTGCTTAATACTGGCAGACAATCATCTGACCCATAGATTGCAGCCATCTCAAGCCAGAGGACGAGAGAACTCTAGCCGCCACGCATATAAAGGATTTAGAGTGAAAAACTTTGTTTTTACGGGTTTACTTGTTTTACCCTTCTCTCTGGCAACAAAACTGACACCTTTTTTACGAGAAGTCATGTTTGCATAGACCACAATGCTTGCAGTCATAATGCAAACAAAAAACATAACTCTGTATGCACTGTCCTTGAAGTTGATTGGTCCACACCCGAGACAGCTTTCCTTAGAGCCTAGTCTCACATGGGTTGGACCAGATGACCCAAAAGGCTCACAACTCAAAGACAATGCACCATCAGAGTATGAGAGCTCGGGGTAAGCATTTACACCATTGGAACCTCATTTGCCAGTAAACAATATGATCATTGTTTTTTACCCTTCTATCTGGCAACAAAAGAACCTTTTTTTTAAAGGAGTGTAGACTAGGCTCTAAGGAAAGCTTTTGGGTGTGGACCAATACACAACTTCAAGGACAGTGCATACAGAGTTATGTTTTTTGTTTGCATTATGACTGCAGGTATTGTGGTCTATGCAAACATGACTCCTTGTAAAAAAAGGTGTCAGTTTTGTTGCCAGATAAAAAGGTAAAAAAACAATTATCATATTTTTTACTGGCAAATGAGGTACCAATGGTGTAAATGCTAAACCCCGAGCTCTCATACTCTGATGGTGCATTGTCTTTGAGTTGTGCGCCTTTTGGCGTCATCTGCTCCAACCCATGTGAGACTAGGCTCTAAGGAAAGCTGTCTCGGGTGTGGACCAATCAACTTCAAGGACAGTGCATACAGAGTTATGTTTTTTGTTTGCATTATGACTGCAGGTATTGTGGTCGATGCAAACATGACTCCTTGTAAAAAAGGTGTCAGTTTTGTTGCCAGATAGAAAGGTAAAAAAACAATTATCATATTTTTTACTGGCGAATGAGGTACCAATGGTGTAAATGCTAACCCCGAGCTCTCATACTCTGATGGTGCATTGTCTTTGAGTTGTGCGCCTTTTGGCGTCATCTGCTCCAACCCATGTGAGACTAGGCTCTAAGGAAAGCTGTCTCGGGTGTGGACCAATCAACTTCAAGGACAGTGCATACAGAGTTATGTTTTTTGTTTGCATTATGACTGCAGGTATTGTGGTCTATGCAAACATGACTCCTTGTAAAAAAGGTGTCAGTTTTGTTGCCAGATAAAAAGGTAAAAAAACAATTATCATATTTTTTACTGGCAAATGAGGTACCAATGGTGTAAATGCTAACCCCGAGCTCTCATACTCTGATGGTGCATTGTCTTTGAGTTGTGCGCCTTTTGGCGTCATCTGCTCCAACCCATGTGAGACTAGGCTCTAAGGAAAGCTGTCTCGGGTGTGGACCAATCAACTTCAAGGACAGTGCATACAGAGTTGTGTTTTTGTTTGCATTATGACTGCAGGTATTGTGGTCTATGCAAACATGACTCCTTGTAAAAAAGGTGTCAGTTTTGTTGCCAGATAGAAGGTAAAAAAACAATTATAATATTGTTTACTGGCAAATCAGGTTCCAATGGTGTAAATGCTCACCCCGAGCTCTCATACTCTGATGGTGCATTGTCTTTGAGTTGTGCGCCTTTTGGCGTCATCTGGTCCAACCCATGTGAGACTAGGCTCTAAGGAAAGCTGTCTCGGGTGTGGACCAATCAACTTCAAGGACAGTGCATACAGAGTTGTGTTTTTGTTTGCATTATGACTGCAGGTATTGTGGTCTATGCAAACATGACTCCTTGTAAAAAAGGTGTCAGTTTTGTTGCCAGATAGAAGGTAAAAAAACAATTATCATATTTTTACTGGCAAATCAGGTTCCAATGGTGTAAATGCTCACCCCGAGCTCTCATACTCTGATGGTGCATTGTCTTTGAGTTGTGCGCCTTTTGGCGTCATCTGTCCAACACCATGTGAGACTAGGCTCTAAGGAAAGCTGTCTCGGGTGTGGACCAATCAACTTCAAGGACAGTGCATACAGAGTTGTGTTTTTGTTTGCATTATGACTGCAGGTATTGTGGTCGATGCAAACATGACTCCTTGTAAAAAAGGTGTCAGTTTTGTTGCCAGATAGAAGGGTAAAAAAACAATTATCATATTGTTTACTGGCAAATCAGGTTCCAATGGTGTAAATGCTCACCCCGAGCTCTCATACTCTGATGGTGCATTGTCTTTGAGTTGTGCGCCTTTTGGCGTCATCTGGTCCAACACCATGTGAGACTAGGCTCTAAGGAAAGCTGTCTCGGGTGTGGACCAATCAACTTCAAGGACAGTGCATACAGAGTTGTGTTTTTGTTTGCATTATGACTGCAGGTATTGTGGTCGATGCAAACATGACTCCTTGTAAAAAAGGTGTCAGTTTTGTTGCCAGATAGAAGGGTAAAAAAACAATTATCATATTGTTTACTGGCAAATCAGGTTCCAAGGTGTAATGCCACCNGGTCCATTCTGGGTGCACGCCGTCGACCCTAAAGGAAATGTCTCGGTGTGGACCAATAACAAGGCAGTGCATACAAGTTTGTTTTTGTTAATGACGCTGGTCGTGCAACATGACTCCTTGTAAATCACGTAGAAGGGAAATAACCAATTAATCAAATTAAAACTTTGATTTAATTCACACGACGTTACAGCTAATTCTCAATTAACATCCTAGCCCCGGCCACTTTTTTTTTTATAACCCTTGAGCTACACCCATTTCAAACATTTTAAAACGCTGCCTCAGCAGCAGACCTGCTTTCCACCTGATGATGGACGCTTGTCTTGCGCCCGAAACGTCGTGAGCATTTTATTAGTTTTATTTTTATTAATTTATTATTTCCCTTCTACGTGACTTTACCGAAAGATCCAAGAATATGAATCCCTGCAGTCACGAAAGCTTTAATCGAAAATCACCACGTTGTTATTCTTTATTACAATAGGCGCAACGGTGGTGGAGATGTTGACTACCTCGCCTGGTATGCAGGAGGTCGTGGGTTCGATCCCGACCCTGACGCCTGCTGAATATTTGGAGTTTGCGTGTCTCTCTCTCATCATCATCACGGTGGCTAGGAGATGTTAACTACCTCGCCTGGTGTACAGGAGGTCGTGTGTTCGATCCCGACCCTACGCCTGTTGCCTGTATTTGAAGTTTGCGTGTCTCTCTCATCATCATCATCATGGTGGCTAAGAGATGTTGACTACCTCGCCTGGTGTACAGGAGGTCGTGGGTTCGATCCCGACCCTGACACCTGCTGTATATTTGAAGTTTGCGNTGTCTCTCTCATCATCATCATGGTGGCTAGGAGATGTTAACTACCTCGCCTGGTATGCAGGAGGTCGTGGGTTCGATCCCGACCTGACACCTGCTGTATATTTGAAGTTTGCGGCTGTCTCTCTCATCATCATCATTGTGGCTAGGAGATGTTAACTACCTCGCCTGGTATGCAGGAGGTCGTGGGTTCGATCCCGACCCTGACACCTGCTGTATATTTGAAGTTTGCGTGTCTCTCTCTCATCATCATCATGGTGGCTAGGAGATGTTAACTACCTCGCCTGGTATGCAGGAGATCGTGGGTTCGATCCCAACCCTGACGCCTGCTGCTGTATATTTCGCCCGATGATGCTTGATGTAATTACCAGCGAAACGTCGTACTACTCAGATGGTAAATGTTGTGGTTTCACTCCCAACACACCGGTGGGCTGAAGTATTTTCTATTTTCCGTTTTGTTTACGTGACAAACCCTCACTGATTGGTCGTGTCGGGTGGTGGAGGGTTTCTACGCATTTATACTTCGCGATCTAACCCAAAAACCTTTATTGTGTATATCTCGAGTTAAAATTTTCTTGTTTTTTTTGCGCCGATTTATAACAACAAATGCTACAGGCCCGCACTTAGCTTCATCCGGCACTGACCAAAGGTACGTGATGTTTACGTGAGTGGGTGAGTGAGTGGTGGTTGGTTGAACGAGTGGATGAATGAGTAAGTGGGTGAATGAGTTGGTGAATAAGTGGCTGAGTAGGTGGGTGAGTGAAGGATTGGGTTGGTGGGTGAGTGAATGGGTGAGTGATTGAGTGGGTGGCTGGGTATATGGGTGAGTGAGTGAGTGAATGGATCAGTGATTGAGTGGGTGAGTGGGTGGCTGGGTGTAGGAGTGAGTGGGTGAGTGATTGAGTGGGTGAGTGGGTGTAGGAGTGAGTGAATGGGTGAGTGATTGAGTGGGTGAGTGGCTGGCTGGGTGTAGGAGTGAGTGAGTGAATGGGCGAGTGATTGAGTGGGTGAGTGGCTGGCTGGGTGTAGGAGTGAGTGAGTGAATGGGCGAGTGATTGAGTGCGTGAGTGAGTGGCTGGGTGTAGGAGTGAGTGAGTGAATGGGTGAGTGATTGAGTGGGTGAGTGGGTGGCTGGGTGTAGGAGTGAGTGAATGAGTGAGTGATTGAGTGGGTGAGTGGGTGGCTGGGTGTAGGAGTGAGTGAATAGGTGAGTGATTGAGTGGGTGAGTGGGTAGCTGGGTGTATGAGTGAATGATTGAGTGACTGAGTGGATGTCTGGGTGTATGAGTGAATGAATGGGTGAGTGTATGAGTGAGTCAGCATAATAAGCAAGCCGAACAAAAGCGCCCAGGGTCCCTAAGTATCTCAGGGACGTAACGGATGAGCGAGGCAGAAACGCGCGTTGCGTCTCAGCCAAGATTTTCGGACTTATTTCTTGGATTTAGAGTCTACGGAAGATCGGGAGCAAAGCGTCCCTCGACACGACCCTTGCCACGTGTCCCAGCTCTGTGTGTGTGTGTGTGAGAGCACGTGGGTATGGACGATAGGGCCGCTGTGGGCAACCACGCGTGTGGTGGTGGTGGCGGTGATGATGGTGGTGGTGGTGGTGATGGTGGTGGTGGTCGTGATGGTGGTGGTGATGATGATGGTGGTGGTGATGATGGTGGTGGTGGTCGTGATGGTGGTGGTAATGATGATGGTGGTGGTGATGGTGGTCTGATGATGGTGATGATGGTGGTGGTGATGATGATGGTGGTGGTGGTGATGATGATGATGATGGCGGTGGTCTTGGTCTTGATGATGATGATGGTGGTCGTGATGATGATGGTGGTGGTGGTGATGATGATGGTGGTGATGATGATGGTGGTGGTGATTATGATGATGATGATGGCGGTGGTCTTGGTCTTCATGATGATGATGGTGGTCGTGATGATGATGGTGGTGGTGGTGATGATGATGGTGGTGATGATGATGGTGGTGGTGATTATGATGATGATGATGGCGGTGGTCTTGGTCTTGATGATGATGATGGTGGTCGTGATGATGATGGTGGTGGTCGTGATGATGATGATGGTGGTGGTGGAGTTGGTGATGGAGTAGTGGGTGGGGGGAGGGGGTCGAGGTAGGGGGAGTGGTGATGGAGGTGGGGGGTAGTGGGTGGAGGGGTGGAGGTCAGTGGGGGGGGTTGAGGGAGGGTGTGGAGGTGGGGGAGAGGTGGGAGGTGTGGACGTGGGGGGGGGGGGGGAAGGTGGGTGGAGGAGGGGAGGGGTAGAGGCGGGTGGAGGAGGGGAGGGGTGGAGGGGTGGGGGGGGTGGAGTTGGGGGGGTGGAGGTGGGGGGTGGAGGTGGGGGGTGGAGGAGGGAGGGGTGGGGGGGGATGGAGGGGGGGGGTGGAGGAGGGAAGGGGTGGGGGGGTGGAGGTGGGGGGNTGGAGGTGGAGGTGGGGGGGTGGGGTGGTGGAGGTGGGGGGTGGAGGTGGGGAGGTGGAGGAGGGGAGGGGTGGGGGGGTGGAGGTGGGGGGGTGGAGGTGGAGGTGGGGGTGGGGTGGTGGAGGTGGGGGGTGGAGGTGGGGGAGGTGGAGGAGGGGAGGGGTGGGGGTGGAGTGGGGGGTGGAGGTGGGGGGGGGGGGTGGAGGTGGGGGGGGTGGGGGGGTGGGTGGGGGGGGGGGGAGGTGGGGGGGTGGAGGTGGAGGTGGGGGGGTGGAGGTGGGGTGGGGGGTGGAGGTGGGGGGGTGGAGGTGGGGGGGTGGAGGTGGGGGAATGGAGGGGGGGTGCTGATGTGTTGACGGCAGCGCTGGCTCCGTGGGTCGATCCGAGTTCACGAGGTGGAGGTGTGTCCCGTGCGGGTGTCGGGGCGCTGCGTTTCATCACGTGAGCCGCTGTGTGTGTACACGTGTGTGTGTTGTGTCACGTGTGTGTGTTGTGTGTGTGTACACGTGTGTGTTGTGTGTGTGTACACGTGTGTGTGTACATGTGTGTGTGTACATGTGTGTGTGTGTGGGGGAGCGGTGGTGTAGTGGTTAGCCTGAGTGCCTACGAACCTGGCGACCCGGGTTCGATTCCCGCTCACGGCCACCAACCCACGGTGACGATTATCTGAACCGGTCCCGGGCCTCCCCTAGGTCGACTCAGCCTCAAATGAGTACCAGGTTCGGTGTGTAAAAACATCGTGTACCGTGCCGGCCTTCATAGGTGCTCGCAACAACACTTGTCCCATAGTCTGTTTCAGGCTACACGGGGATCTTTGTCTTTGTGCCAATATGAAAACTCATTCATTTCTCACTCACCCACCTCCTCTCTCAATCTCTCCTTCACTCACTCATAACCCCACACATCCACTCGCTCACCCACTCACACATTTACTCACCCACTCACCCACTCACTCACCCACTCACTCACTCACCCACTCACTCACCCACCCACTCACCCTCTCATTCACTCACTCACGCGCCCACTCACCCACCCACTCACCCACTCACTCACTCACTCACCCTCTCGCTCACCCGCCCACTCACCCGCCCACTCACCCGCTCACCCACTCACCCACTCACCACCCGCTCACCCACTCACCCGCCCACCACTCACCCACTCACCCACTCACCCGCCCACTCACCCGCTCACCCTCTCATTCACTCACTCACTCACGCGCCCACTCACCCACCCACTCACTCACCCACTCACCCACTCACTCACCCGCCCACTCACCCGCTCACCCACTCACCCACTCACTCACCCGCTCACTCATTCACCCACACAATTACTGGCGTGCTGACCCACTCACCCACTCACTCACCCACCCACTCACACATTTACTCACGGAGCGGTGAAATAAAAAGGAGGGGCGGTAAAGGAAGACGGGGGGGGTATATATAAACTCCAAATACACAGCAGCAGGCATCGTCAGGAGTCGGGATCGAACCCATGACCTCCTGTAGACAAGGCGAGGTAGTTAACATCTCCTAGCCACCATGATGATGATGAGAGAGACTTTGGCCCACATGGCACCGATGGGGCAACGTTGACCGTGGCTTGAAATGGGAAGCCCACGTTCTGTGACTCATCAGCAGCATCATCATCAGCCGCAGCAGCATCATCATCAGCAGCACCATTAGAACCATCATCAGCAGCAGCATTATCAGCATCTTCAGTATGAGCATCATCAACAGCAGCACCATTAGCACCATCAACAGCATCAGCAGTATGAGCATCATCAGCAGCAGCAGCATTATCAGCATCAGCAGCATTATCAGCAGCATCAGCATCATCAGCAGCAACAGCATCATCCGCAACAACAACATCATCAGCAACAACAGCATCAGCAGCATCAGCACAATCATCAGCATCATCAGCAGCATCAACAACAGCATCAGCATCATCACCACCATCATCAGCAGCAGCAGCATCATCAGCAGCATCAGCATCATCATCAGCAGCATCATCATCAGCATCATCAGCAGCACCNTCATCAGCATCATCATCAGCATCATCATCAGCATCATCAGCACCATCATCAGCAACATCGACATCAGCACGCGGCACCAAGATGAGAAACGGCAGTGGCAGCGGCTGATGGAGTTGACTCGGCGAGTTCCCGACGGCCTTGCCGTGGATGAGTGGGTGGGGGTTGATGGGAGGGGTGGGGGTAGATTTGTGGTGGATGGGGGGGGGTAGATGGGGGGGGGTAGATGGGGGGTAGATGGGGGGTGGATGGGGGGGGTAGATGGGAGGGGAGGGGTAGATGGGGGGGGTGGATGGGGGCGGGTAGATCGGGGGTAGACGGGGGGGGGTGGATGGGAGAGGGGGGGTGAAGATGGAGCGAGCTTCTCGTGCCGCTATGATTCTCTCTCTCTCGTGGTGGTGCTGGTGGTGGTGCTGGTGGTGGTGGCGAGGGGGTTTATTTAGTGGGCGCCACGGTGGCTAGGAGATGTTAACTACCTCGCCTAGTCTACAGGAGGTCGTGGGTTCGATCCCGACCCTGACGACGCCTGCTGCTGTATATCTGGAGTTTGCGTGTCTCTCTCTCTCTCATCATCATCATCACGGTGGCTAGGAGATGTTGACGACCTCGCCTGGTATACAGGAGGTCGTGGGTCGATCCCGACCCTGACGACGCCTGCTGCTGCTGTATATTTGGAGTTTGCGTGTCTCTCTCTCTCTCATCATCATTACTTTGATACCGGCAAAAAGGGCGTCCCATGGTGTAGCTGCTTACGCCGAGCTATCGATGCTCTGATACGCGTGGAATTGTCCTTGCCCCGTTCGCCTGATGGCGTCGTTCTCTGGGTCCTGACACTGGTGGTGAGACTGAGGCCCAGGGGTGGCGAACCTTTTTTTGCCAAGGGACATTTGGATATTTAGAACGTCATTCGCGGGGCCATGCAAAATGATCAACTTAAAAATTAGCCTGTTATATTTGGTCAAACGTTTAATGAACTCGCCCCTAATGCGATGGGCTGGAACTGCTTCTCTTTGGCGAGGCGTGTGATGTTAGCTGGTCATTGATTATGTTGCCGCTTTTGATTTAAAGCTTTCGTGACTGCAGGGATTCATATTCTTGGTTCTTTCGGTAAAGTCACGTAGAAGGGAAATAATAAAATAATAAAATATTGAACAATAAAATTCTCACGACGTTTCGACTGCAACACAGGCAATCATCATCAGGTGTGAAATCCACAGCAAGAAAATTTGAAAAAAAAATTTAGCTGTGGATTTCACACCTAATGATGATTGCTTGTGTTGCAGTCGAAACGTCGTGAGAATGTTATTGTTCAATATTTTTATTATTTTATTTTATTATTTCCCTTCTACGTGACTTTACCGGAAGAACCAAACATAAGATGATGTTGCTGCTACTCGCAACTGCTTTGCCAGGTTTGCTCCGAGATTGATTGAATTTCGAGTCCCACCCTGCGGTTGCCTTGGCAGGGCCACACCAAATGATTTCGTGGGCCTCATACGGCACCACGGGCATGACGTACCCCTCCCTTGCTTTAGGCCATAAAGAAGGCTGCTGCTGCTGCTGCTTGCTGCTGCTGTGTCTGTGGTGTAGGCCAGACAGTTTCAAAGACAAAAGCCTCACATATTACACGGTGTAACACAATTTTTGTTCCTGGGTACTAGGTGTAATCTTTTTAAATTGCTTATGCCTAAAACGTACAGAAAATTGTTATTACACTGGTCAACAACAACAACAAAATTCTGGCCTGGACTTTTGCAGCTGTTTTAGACTATTTCAAAGCTGATTCCAAATCTGATCTCAGATTTGCTCTATCACATCTCATTTTTATGCTATCGGCATACCCCATTTCCATTGATTTTACCCGAAATTAACTCTGTCACTTATGATTGCAAGTTGTTGCGAGTCAGTGACTGCTTTAGTGTTAAAATATGATGCTGTATTTTTAGGATAGTGTGTTTATAATATCATTTTATGTAGATATCCACATTCATTTAATATTTTTCTTCCGCAGTTTTTATTAAAATGCAATATTTGATATCTCACAAACCTGATGTGATAGACAAAAACTGATGCCAGATTTGGAATCAGCACCCCAAAATTACCTTAAAACCGTTGGAATACCTTATGCCAGAAAAAGTGTGTTGACCAGTGTTATTACCCACAAAGTTTGCTCTTATCACCAGGACTTTATGCGAACGAAAGACACAAATACACACCGCGTTTTCTCATTGACAATAGCTACATTTCAAAATGTCACTCTCCTGGTCACAAAAGCGAAGTTTGTGGGGGATAATAGCCATGCTCTTTGGTTCTTACGGTAAGGTCACCCACGTGACTTTACCGAAACACCCCAAAGAGGATGGATTCTTGCAGCCACGAAAGCTTCAAATGAAGATTAATAACCATTCTCTGTACCTTTGAGGCATACGCAATTAGGAAAAAACACTTACTAGCCAGGAACCAAAAATACATTTGTTTGTTTTGTTACGCACTCATCTTCTTGTTCTTTTGGTAAAGTCACGTAGAAGGGAAAAAATAAAATAATAAAAATAAAACATAATAAAATAATTCTCACGACGTTTCGGCCACAACGCAAGCAGCCACCCTCAGGTGAAGAACAGGTCTGTCGGAAAGACAGCGTCTGATGCTGTTGTGGCCGAAACGTCGTGAGAATTGTTTTATTATGTTTTATTTCTATTATTTTATTATTTCCCTTCTACGTGACTTTACCGAAAGAACCAAGAAGATGAATCCCTGCAGTCACGAAAGAAGCTTTAAATCGAAATTGTTACACACTGTTATCAGAGAGCGCGTCGGTTTGGATGTTCAACACTCTGTGTGTGTCTAACGCAGTAACTCGATCTCTTGCAGAAGGTTTCAATTTTCTGCTTGAACATTTTAACATCTCCTGCAGTTTGGTCGCCAGTAAAGTGGGTAAAACACGTTCTTCTTATCTTTTATTCAAACTTTTCACCGTTACAGCTTTTTTTTATTTTTTCACCCAAAAGGCAGAACGGGCGCGGCGCTGTCGGTTCACGCGCGCGCACAAAGACAAAGCACCCCCGTATATATAGCCTTCGCAGACTGTTGGGGCAAGTGCTGTTCGCGAGCACACCCACGTACACACACCGCTGAAGAGGTAGGAGCTGTCGGCCACGTGCTGCGAAAGGTCGGGGGTCATCTCCCGGTGGTGTCAGCCACTACACACGTTCTGAGCCCCCCTTAGACGCGTCGAGAGGTATTATTTTTTTATTATTATTATAGGCCGTGTTCACATCTCGTCTCTGTGGTAGTCGTAGTAGTAGTTTGTTGTTGTTGTTGTTGGTGGTGAATTATTTTGGAATTAATCGGCGGTGGAAATGCGGGGAAACGGCCAATTTCACGCAACAGCGCGGCTGACGGAGAGCACGCGTTGTTCCGTGTGGCGAGGGGTTCCGCATTCACACACACAGGGGCACTCTAGGGGGGCAGATGGGGGGGGGCAGAGAGGGGGAGGGGGTGAGAAGGGAGACGTGCAGAACGAGAGAGAGCGAGAGAGGGAGCGAGAGAGAGCGAGCGAGAGGTAGGGGTTTACATGAAGCAAAGTTTTAAAAAATTTATTTAAAAAAATTTTAGAATTATTTTTTTACGAAATGATGAACGAAGCAAAGTGCCGAATACACCGAGCATCTTCTTGTTTCCACTGATCGTAAAAAAAAGAGAAGGGAGAGAGGAGAGAGAGGTGGGAGAGAGGTGGGAGAGAGGAGGGAGAGAGGAGGGTGGGAGAGACGGGGGGGCATGGCTGGGTGCAGATCCAGCACTTGTCGTGAAAAAAATTACATAGAAAGCAGGGAGAACACAGACATGAAGTAGGGAGAGAGGGGTAGAGAGAGAGGGGGGGGGGTAGAGAGAAGAAATGGAGCGAGAGAGAGAGAGAGCGAGAGGTGGGGGTTTACATAAAGCAAAGTTTAAATTATAAAAATTACGAAATGATGAACGAATCAAAGTGCCGACTACACCGAGTATCTTCTTGTTTCCACTGATCGTAAAGAAAAGAGAGAGAGTGGGAAGGGGTAAGAAGAGCAGAGCGAGAAATCTTTCGTGAAATCTTTCATTTAAAAAGGGGGAGGAGGAGGGGGCACATAAAGCAAGGCGTTGAAAAAATAAACGAAATGATGAACGAAGCAAAGTGCCGACTACACCGAGCATCTTCTTGATTCCTCTGATCGTAAAAAAAGAGAGAGGAGAGATGGGGGGAGAGATGCGGGGAGAGATGAAAGAGAGGGGGTGACAGAGGGGCAGAGAGAGGGGAGAGAGGGGGAGAGCATGAAATCCTTCCGGGTTTTTTTTCATCATTCCAGCCAGCAATCCTTCACGGCTCTCGCCTGGTGCTTAAATTCGAGTGGCGTTAAACTATATAGCAAATACAAACAAACTTGATTGGAAGCTTTCGTGACTGCAAGGGATTACTCTTTGGTTCTTTCGGTGAAGTCACGTAGAAAGAAAATAAACAATAGAATACGACGTTTCGATTGCGACAGAGGCAACCGTCATCAGGTGCGAATACAAGCTCGGAGAGAGACACACAGAAAGACAGAGAGAGACACACAGACACGGAGAGAAACACACAGAGAGAGACACACAGAGAGAGACACACACAGAGAGAGATACACAGAGAGAGACACGGAGAGAGAGAGACACACAGACAGAGAGAGACACACAGAGAGAGATACACAGAGAGAGACACACGCAGAGAGAGACACACAGAGAGAGAGACACACGCAGAGAGAGACACACACAGAGACATACACAGAAAGAGACACACACAAAGACAGAGAAACAACGCCTCTGTGACGAGGTGGGGGTCAGGGGTCAGAAGAAACCCGAAGTGGTCATTGTTGAGAGCCAGGGTTCGAATCCAATCCACAGAGACCCATAGACTCACACAGAGACCCAGAGACCCACACAGAGACCCATAGACTCACACAGAGACCCATAGACCCACACAGAGACCCATAGACTCACATCGGGCCCATAGACTCACACAGAGACCCTAGACTCACACAGAGACCTGTAGACTCACACAGAGACCCATAGACTCACGCAGAGACCCATAGACTCACACAGAGACACAGAAACTCACACAGAGACCCATAGACTCACACAGAGACCCATAGACCCATACAGAGACCCATAGACTCACACAGAGACCCATAAACTCACACAGAGACCCATAGACCCACACAGAGACCCATAGACTCACACAGAGCCATAGACTCACACAGAGACCCATAGACCCATACAGAGACCCATAGACTCACAAAGAGACCCGTAGACTCACACAGAGACCTGTAGACTCACACAGAGACCCATAGACTCACGCAAAGATCCAAACTCACACAGAGACACATAGTATAGTTTTAAAATATTTTTATAGCAGTCAAATTATCTAAACACAGAGGAAAAATCCATGCGACCACGGGGAGAGAGAAACACGCAAACTCCAAATATACAGCAGGCATCGTCAGTGTCGGGATCGAAGCTACAGCCACCTGTATACCAGGCGAGGTGGTTAACATCTCACCACGCTGTCCCCGCAATGGTGATGTTTTACACCAGGTACGCATTTGAGGCTGAGTCGACCTAGGGGAGTCCCAGACCGCTACACTCCCCCCCCCCCCCCCCCCCCCCCCCCCACACAGAAAAACACGTGTTCTTATTCCCATTCAGGTTCCCGTTATCACATCGCCAATAGAGACATTTACACGCGGAGATTCGTATTTCTGTTTATTTACTGATAGTTTTAGTGGCAGCAATCGATGGGCGTCTGGAATTATGAATATCGATGCCCTTTTCTCTGCCTCTCGCACCCCCCCACCCTCCTCTCCTCTCTCGCTCCTGTCTCGCGATTTCTCTCCCTCTGCTTAAGACGCGGCTCCGGCGGGAGCACGCCATGTACCACACACATGTCGGTGATGTGCACGTCTTCTTCGAACGCTGGGGAGCGGAAAGGCCCCTCTCTGCACCAGCGTGGACGGCACCCTCGTGGTGTTCACCTTCTGAAGCGCTCGCTCGTCACCGTGGCGTGCGCGATGACCACCACCACCACAACCACCACCACACAACCACCACCACAACAACCACCACCACAACCACCCACCACCACAACCACTCTTTCGTGTTGTGCGCGGTGCTTTTAGCGCCACAGCGCGTCGATTTGTAGCGTTTTTTTCTTTTGTTTGCTGGTGACTTTGTGTATTTCATATTGAAATCGCCTCCAGTGCTTTTGCTGCTGGCGGCAATAAAAGTTGTTTAAAAGTCAAAAAAAAGTCTCCCTCCGACTCTCTCCCACTTTCTCTCTCTCTCTATCCCGTGATCCGAGCACATGCAGGAGCTGCGTTTGAAGCTGGAGGTGCGAGAGGACCCGTGCCGGATTTTCCCAGGAGCACGAGTAGCTACGCATGTAGCTACACGAGTAGCTACGGGCCCCCGAACTTTCAAGGGCCCCCGCGCTAAATGCTTTCGAGCTATCAATTCCGCTCTTTGATTCTTTCGGTAAAGTCACGTAGAAAGAAAATGAATTAAATAATAGAATACGACGTTTCGATTGTAACACAAGCAATCGTCATCAGGTAGAAGTAAGTTTGAGAGAGAGAGACAAAACACAGACACGGAGACACACACAGACAGACACACGAGCAGAGAGAGACACACACAGACACACACAGAGAGACAGACTCACACAGAGACACACAGAGAGACACACAGAGAGACACACAACATAGACACAGAGAGAGACACACAGAGAGAGAAACACAATATAGACACACAGAGACACACAGAGAGACACACAGAGAGAGACACACACATAGACACACAGAAACACAGAGAGAGACACAGAGAGAGAGACACACAACATAGACACACAGAGACACAGAGAGAGAGAGAGACACACAACATAGACACAGACACAGAGAGAGACACACAGAGAGAGAAACACAACATAGACACACAGAGACACACAGAGAGACACAGAGAGAGAGAGAGAGACACACAACATAGACACACAGAGACACAGAGAGAGACACACAGAGAGAGAAACACAACATAGACACACAGAGACACACAGAGAAACACACAGAGAGAGAGACACACAACATAGACACACAGAAACACAGAGAGAGACACAGAGAGAGAGACACACAACATAGACACACAGAGACACAGAGAGAGAGAGAGACACACAACATAGACACAGACACAGAGAGAGACACACAGAGAGAGATAGACACACAGAGACACACAGAGAGACACAGAGAGAGAGAGAGAGACACACAACATAGACACACAGAGACACAGAGAGAGACACACAGAGAGAGAAACACAACATAGACACACAGAAACACACAGAGAGACACAACACCGAGACACGCAGCCTTCTTTAGGCCCAGCCTCACCACAAGTGTCACACCGGAGAACAACGCCAAGGGGCGATACGAGAAGAGCTCTACACCGTCTTGTCCTGTCCTTGGCCGCATGCCGTGCCCTCTCCCACGAGAGGTTCGTCTGAGCAAATCTCTCTCGGTGACGTTTCTACACCACGTGGTTTTTTTTGGCTCCCTCCCCACGAGAGGTTCGTCTGACCAAATCTCTCTCGGTGACGTCTCTTAACCCGTGATTTTTTTTGGCCCTCTCTCCACGAGAGGTTCGTCTGACCAAAGCTCTCTCGGTGACGTTTCTTAACCCGTGATTTTTTTTGGCCCTCTCCTCACGAGAAGTTCATCTGACCAAATCTCTCTCGGTGACGTTTCTTAACCACGTGGTTTTTGTTGGCTCCCTCCTCACGAGAGGTTCGTCTGACCAAATCTCTATCGGTGACATTTCTTCAACACGTGTTTTTTTTGGCCCTTTCCCCACGAGAGGTTCGTCTGACCAAAGCTCTCTCGTTGACGTTTCTACACCACGTGATTTATTTGTCCCTCTCCACACGAGAGGTTCGTCTGACCAAAGCTCTCTCGTGACGTTTCTTAACCACGTGATTTTTTTGGCCCTCTTCCCACGAGTTGTTCGTCTGACCAAATCTCTCTCGGTGACGTCTCTACACCACGTGGTTTTTTTTGGCCCTCTCCTCACGAGAAGTTCGTCTGACCAAAGCTCGTATCGATGACGTTTCGTCACCACGTGGTTTTTTTTGGCCCTCTCCGCACGAACGGTTCGTCTGACCAAATCTCTCTCGGTGACGTTTCTTAACCACGTGGTTTTTTTTGGCCCTCTCCTCACGAGAGGTTCGTCTGACCAAATCTCTCTCGGTGACGTTTCTTGACCACGTGATTTTTTTCTCCCCCTCCCCACGACAGGTTCGTCTGACCAAATCTCTAGGTGCTGCGTCAAGGCGCTGCGCGTTCAGGACCTGGCCAGACCTCTGAGACACAAAACGAAGAGATCAATTCTCTCCCCTTATTGAGGCCCGCCCCCAGTGGTGGCGGATGTCCACGCCTCCCGTAGTCAAACGCTGCGGTGACCTCCAGCGGAGGTTAGCGGCGCACACTTGACGGTGCCCTCGGCCGTGTGGCCCAGCCGAATCTCCCTCCCAGGGTCACCGGACTCTGCGTGCTTCCTGCGGTGCCAGGGGAAGATCTGGTCCTACCAGTACCTGGAGTGTCCGCGGCTTGACCGCAAGGTTCGGCTTTTGGGGTCCATTTTCAGGAAACTGGGAGGTGCCCTTTTACAAAAGCAGTTTCATAGACGGGGGGGAGGTGCATCACCTGGCTACTTAGCGCCACGATCTTGCAAACGTCGTCTGTACCCAGGCAAAGATGGCACAGTTTACACGACGGCTCGCTCTGCGGTGCCAATTTCGATGGAGCCTGCTCGAGGCACGGCTTGCACCTGGAGCCCACGTGTACCACTCCAGTGTCCACGTGTACCACTCCAGTGTCCACGTGTACCACTCCAGTGTCCACGTGTACCACTCCAGTGCCCGCGTGTACCACTCTAATGCCACGTGTACCACTCCAATGTCCGCGTGTACCACTCCAATGCCCACGTGTACCACTCCAATGCCCACGTGTACCACTCCAATGCCACGTGTACCACTCTAATGCCCGCGTGTACCACTCCAATGCCCACGTGTACCACTCTAATGCCCGCGTGTACCACTCTAATGCCCGCGTGTACCACTCCAATGCCCACGTGTACCACTCCAATGCCCACGTGTACCACTCCAATGCCACGTGTACCACTCCAATGCCCACGTGTACCACTCCAATGCCCACGTGTACCACTCCAATGCCCACGTGTACCACTCAAATGCCCGCGTGTACCACTCCAGTGTCCACGTGTACCACTCAAATGCCCACGTGTACCACTCCAATGCCCACGTGTACCACTCTAATGCCCGCGTGTACCACTCTAATGCCCACGTGTACCACTCCAATGCCCACGTGTAACACTCAAATGCCCACGTGTACCACTCAAATGCCCGCGTGTACCACTCCAGTGTCCACGTGTACCACTCAAATGCCCACGTGTAACACTCAAATGCCCGCGTGTACCACTCCAATGTCCACGTGTACCACTCAAATGCCCGCGTGTACCACTCCAGTGTCCACGTGTACCACTCAAATGCCCGCGTGTACCACTCCAATGTCCACGTGTAACACTCCAATGCCCACGTGTACCACTCCAATGCCCACGTGTACCACTCCAGTGTCCACGTGTACCACTCAAATGCCCGCGTGTACCACTCCAGTGTCCACGTGTAACACTCCAATGCCCACGTGTACCACTCCAGTGTCCACGTGTAACACTCCAATGCCCACGTGTACCACTCCAATGCCACGTGTACCACTCAAATGCCCGCGTGTACCACTCCAGTGTCCACGTGTACCACTCAAATGCCCGCGTGTACCACTCCAATGTCCACGTGTAACACTCCAATGCCCACGTGTACCACTCCAATGCCACGTGTAACACTCCAATGCCCACGTGTACCACTCAAATGCCCGCGTGTACCACTCCAATGCCCACGTGTACCACTCTAATGTCCACGTGTAACACTCCAGTGTCCACGTGTACCACTCTAATGCCCACGTGTACCACTCCAGTGCCCACGTGTACCACTCAAATGCCCGCGTGTACCACTCCAGTGCCCACGTGTACCACTCCAGTGTCCACGTGTACCACTCTAATGCCCACGTGTACCACTCCAGTGCCCACGTGTACCACTCAAATGCCGCGTGTACCACTCCAATGCCCACGTGTACCACTCCAGTGCCCACGTGTACCACTCCAATGCCCACGTGTACCACTCCAGTGCCCACGTGTACCACTCCAATGCCCACGTGTACCACTCCAGTGCCCACGTGTACCACTCAAATGCCCGCGTGTACCACTCCAGTGTCCACGTGTACCACTCCAGTGTCCACGTGTACCACTCTAATGCCCGCGTGTACCACTCCAGTGTCCACGTGTAACACTCCAGTGTCCACGTGTAACACTCAAATGCCCGCGTGTACCACTCCAGTGTCCACGTGTAACACTCAAATGCCCGCGTGTAACACTCCAGTGTCCACGTGTACCACTCTAATGCCCGCGTGTACCACTCCAGTGTCAACGTGTACCACTCCAGTGTCCACGTGTAACACTCAAATGCCCGCGTGTACCACTCCAGTGTCCACGTGTAACACTCCAATGCCCGCGTGTACCACTCCAGTGTCCGCGTGTACCACTCTAATGCCCACGTGTACCACTCCAGTGTCCACGTGTAACACTCCAATGACCGCGTGTACCACTCCAGTGTCCACGTGTACCACTCCAATGCCCACGTGTACCACTCCAGTGTCCACGTGTACCACTCCAGTGTCCACGTGTACCACTCCAATGCCCGCGTGTACCACTCCAATGCCCACGTGTACCACTCCAATGCCCACGTGTACCACTCCAATGCCACGTGTACCACTCCAATGCCCACGTGTACCACTCTAATGCCCACGTGTACCACTCCAATGCCCGCGTGTACCACTCTAATGCCCACGTGTACCACTCCAGTGTCCACGTGTAACACTCCAATGTCCACGTGTACCACTCCAGTGTCCGCGTGTACCACTCCAATGCCCACGTGTACCACTCCAATGCCCGCGTGTACCACTCCAATGATCACGTGTACCACTCCAATGCCCGCGTGTACCACTCCAATGCCACGTGTACCACTCCAATGCCCGCGTGTACCACTCCAATGCCCACGTGTACCACTCCAATGCCCGCGTGTACCACTCCAATGCCCACGTGTACCACTCCAATGCCACGTGTACCACTCCAATGCCCACGTGTACCACTCCAATGCCCACGTGTACCACTCCAATGCCCGCGTGTACCACTCCAATGCCCGCGTGTACCACTCCAATGCCCACGTGTACCACTCCAATGCCACGTGTACCACTCCAATGCCCGCGTGTACCACTCCAATGCCCACGTGTACCACTCCAATGCCACGTGTACCACTCCAATGCCCACGTGTACCACTCAAATGCCCGCGTGTACCACTCCAATGCCCGCGTGTACCACTCTAATGCCCGCGTGTACCACTCCAGTGTCCACGTGTAACACTCAAATGCCCACGTGTACCACTCAAATGCCCGCGTGTACCACTCCAATGCCCACGTGTACCACTCCAATGCCCACGTGTACCACTCCAATGCCCGCGTGTACCACTCCAGTGTCCACGTGTAACACTCCAATGCCACGTGTACCACTCAAATGCCCGCGTGTACCACTCCAATGCCCACGTGTACCACTCCAATGCCCACGTGTACCACTCAAATGCCCACGTGTACCACTCAAATGCCCGCGTGTACCACTCAAATGCCCACGTGTACCACTCCAATGATCACGTGTACCACTCTAATGCCCACGTGTACCACTCAAATGCCCACGTGTACCACTCAAATGCCCACGTGTACCACTCCAATGATCACGTGTACCACTCCAATGCCCACGTGTACCACTCAAATGCCCACGTGTACCACTCCAATGATCACGTGTACCACTCCAATGATCACGTGTACCACTCCAATGCCCACGTGTACCACTCAAATGCCCACGTGTACCACTCCAATGATCACGTGTACCACTCTAATGCCCACGTGTACCACTCAAATGCCCACGTGTACCACTCAAATGCCCGCGTGTACCACTCAAATGCCCACGTGTACCACTCCAATGATCACGTGTACCACTCTAATGCCCACGTGTACCACTCAAATGCCCACGTGTACCACTCAAATGCCCACGTGTACCACTCCAATGATCACGTGTACCACTCCAATGCCCACGTGTACCACTCAAATGCCCACGTGTACCACTCCAATGATCACGTGTACCACTCCAATGATCACGTGTACCACTCCAATGCCCACGTGTACCACTCAAATGCCCACGTGTACCACTCCAATGATCACGTGTACCACTCTAATGCCCACGTGTACCACTCAAATGTCCACGTGTACCACTCCAATACCCACGTGTACCACTCCAATGCCCACGTGTACCACTCAAATGCCCACGTGTACCACTCCAATGCCCACGTGTACCACTCCAGTGCCCACGTGTACCACTCCAGTGCCCACGTGTACCACTCCAGTGTCAACGTGTACCACTCCAGTGGTGTGGAGGGTGGGGGTGGTCAAGCCTCTGGACCATCGCTAACGGTATTCTTGATCTTCTTGGTTCTTTCGGTAAAGTCACGTAGAATGGAAATAATAAAATAATAAAATAAAACGTAATAAAGAATTCTCACGACGTTTCGGCCACAACGCAAGCAGCCGTCCTCAGGTGGAGAACAGGTCTGTCGAGGAGACATTCTACGTGACTTTACCGAAAGAACCAAGAAGATGAATCCCTGCAGTCACGAAAGCTTTAAATCGATATTCTTGATTTTACTTTTTAGCGAGCTTATTGGTCGCCCGTGGCGTGGCGTAACGACGCGGTGGTTGTGTTGCGCGTGGCACGTGCAGTGCCACGTGACCGCGGGTAGTGGTTGTGACGTGACGCTGGACTCAATGTGACTTCGTATCGAAATCTGCTCCAGCGCTTTTGCTGCTGGCAGAAATATAAGTGTTTTTTTTTTACTCTTTTTCATTCTCTCTCACCCGCTGTTTCTCTCGCTCTTTCTCCCACTCTATGCCACTCTTTCTCTCTCGCTCTCTCTTTCACCCCTCTATCTTCCTTCCTCTGGAAACTCCTCTCTCTCTTTTTTTACGATCAGTGGAAACAAGAAGATGCTCGGTGTAGTCGGCACTTTGCTTCGTTCATCATTTCGTATTTTTTTAAACTTTGCTTTATGTAAACCCCCACCTCTCGCTCACTGCTCTCTCCGCTCACTCTGCCCCCTCTCTCCTCTCTTTCCCTCTCTTTCCCCACTCTCCTTTCCCACTCTCAGGGAACTGGGGGTGCCCTTCTACAACAGCAGCTTCGTATATGGGGGGTGCCTTACCTGGCTAACAAGCGCCATGACCTCGCTAACTTCGCCTGTGCTCAGGCGAAGATGGCGGTGTATAGAACGAGAAAAGATGCTGCAAGGTGACACTGACGGCTGCTCTGTGCTGCTTCCAGTGTTCAGGGGCCTGCTCAAGGCGCGGCTCCGGCTGGAGCACGCCATGTACCACACACATGCCGGTGATGTGCGCGTCTTCTTCAAACGCTGGGGAGCCGGACAAGCCCCTCTCTGCACCAGCGTGGACGGCACCCTCGTGGTGTTCACCTTCTGAAGCGCTCGCTCGTCACCGTGGCGTGCGCGATGACCACACACCACAACCACTACCACCACCACAACCACCACCACAACCACCACCACCACCACGTGACTTTTATTTCGTGTTGTGCGCGGTGCTTTTAGCGCCACAGCGCGTGCATTTGTAGCGTTTATTTATTTGTGTTGCTGGTGACTTTGTGCGTTTCATATCGGAATCGCCTCCAGTGATGTTGCTGCTGGCGGCAATAAAAGTTGTTTAAAAGTCCTTCCCCACTCTCTCTTTCACACTCTCTCTCTCAACTCCATTCTCTGCGCTCCGCCACTCCTCTCTGCCCCCACTTTCTCACTCTCTCTCTCAACTCGCACACACATCAAGCCCTAACCCGCATCGACGACAACCCAACCGCCCTCTCTCTCTGTCTCTCCGTGCGGCACCGCGCGTGCGTCTTTGCGCGTGACACCGCGCGCGCCAGGAAAATTCGAAGTGAAATCAGTAAATAAAGGGACAGATAAATATCGACTTAAAACTTTCGTGACTGCAGGAATCCATATTGTTGGTTCTTTCGGTAAAGTCACTTAGATAAAAATAAAAAATAAAATAAAATACAATTTAAATTAATACATTGAAAATAATAAAATAATTGTTTCGTTAATACATTTTAAATAATTAAAGCAAAAAAAAACACGAAAGTTTAGATCGCAACACAAGCGGTCTTCGTCAGGCGGAGAGAAATAATTTTATTATTTTATTATTTTACATTTTTATTTTCTACCCACGTGACTTTACCGAAAGAACCAAGAATATGAGGAGATATTTAAATAAATAAAGGGCCGCTCGCAAGTGACACGGACGTCCCCTGGGGCCAACTCATTATTTGTGAGATTGGGTCTCAAAAAAAACTTTTATATATTTATATATATACATATACGGTACACGAGATGGGCTGCAGGTGGCCAGTTGCACCAGGCCCGGCCGCCTTTGTCTCCCTAGAGCCGATGCTTACTACACACCGCACCAGCCATTCGTTTGAGGCTGAGTCCACCTAGGGGAGGCCCAGGATCGGTTCGGATAATCGTCACTGGGTGTTGGTGGCCGTGATCGGGAATCGAACTCGGGTAGCTGGGTTCTTAGCGCAGCGTAGCGCTGACCGCTGCACCACCGCTCCCCACGTACACACAAAGATAAACAAAGATCCCCCGTATAGCCTTAACAGACTGTAGGGGCAAGTGCTGTTAGCGAGCACCTATGAAGGCCGGAACGGCACACGAGGGGCGAGTGGCCAGCACCACGCCCGACCACCTTTGTCTCCCAGTGGCGATGTTTACATACCGCACCAGGTACTCATTTCAGGCTGATTTGACCTATGGGAGGCCCAGGACCGGTTTAGATAATCGTCACTGGTCTTGGCCGTGAGCGGGAATCAAACCCAGGTCGCCAAGTTCGTAGCGCAGCGCGCTAACCGCTACAATACCGCTCCCCCACACACAACACAGACACACACGTACACGTACACACATACACCACGTACACACACACGTACACACACACACGTACACACACACACGTACACACACACACACACACGTACACACACACTTACACACACACACAGGTACACACACACGTACACACACACACATACACACACACATACACACACGTGACACACACACGTACACACACGCACGTGAGTTAACACCGCTGCCCGTAATGTTAAAACGACCCGAAGCCACCTCAAGCGAGCGCGTCCAACCCATTCGTCTCTGTCAACCGAGGAGGGGGGGGAGGCACGGGGGGGCACGGGGGGGTAGGGGGGGTGCTGGGTTGGATGGGGCCCACGCTCCACCTCCATCAGTGCCGGCATCACCACCACCTCCATCATCATCACCACCATCATCATCACCACCATCATCACCACCACCACCATCATCACCACCATCATCACACCACCACCATCATCACCACCACCACCATCACCACCTCCATCATCATCATCATCACCACACCACCATCATCATCACCATCATCATCACCACACCACCATCACCACCACCACCATCAACCACCAACATCATCACCACCACCATCACCACCACCACCATCATCACACCACCATCACCACCACCATCACCACCACCATCATCCACCACCATCACCACCATCATCACCACCACCATCATCACCACCACATCACCACCACCATCACCACCACCATCATCACNTCACCACCATCCACCACCATCATCACCACCACCATCACATCACCACCACCACCACCACCATCAATGCCGACATCATCACCACCACCACCATCACCACCACCACCATCATCACCACCACCATCATCACCACCATCATCATCATCACCACCACCACCACCACCATCACACCACCATCAACGTCATCATCACCACCACCACATCACCACCACCACCATCATCACCACCATCATCATCATCACCACCACCACCACCATCATCATCACCACCATCAGTGCCGACATCATCACCACCATCACCACCATCACCACCACCACCATCATCACCACCACCACATCACCACCATCACCACCATCACCACCACCACCACCATCAGTGCCGACATCATCACCACCATCACCACCATCACCACCATCACCACCAACCATCACCACCACCATCACCACCACCATCACCACCACCACTACCATCATCATCACCACCATCACCATCATCACCACCACCATCAGTGCCGGCATCATCACCACCACCACCATCACCACCACACCATCACCACCACCACACCACCNTCACCACCACCACTACCATCATCATCACCACCACCATCAGTCATCATCATCACCACCACCACCATCACCACCACCACCATCACCACCACCACCACCATCACCACCACCACCACCACATCATCACCACCACCATCAATGCCGGATGAAGCGAAGTTGCGGGGCCTGCAGCATATGTTGTTATAAAGGAACCCTAAATAAATAAATACAAACGCACTTTTTTTTNACTTGCACAGTCAAATTATTGTATTATTTCATTGGCTATACAGCCCAGATATTACGACAAATCGCTAACCTTAAACACCCGGTCGTTCGTAAAAGTCGAAGGCGGAATAGTACTATGGTGATAGAGCAAGTGCAGAGTCACCGAACCGGAATTGATAGCTTGAAAACATTTAGCGCGGGGGTCCTTGAAAGTGCGGGGCCCGTAGCTACTACACATGTAGCTACTTGATAATTGTTTGGTTTACACTTCTATCTGGCAACAAAACTGACACTAACAGTAGAAGGGTATAACAACAATTATCATATTTTTTACTGGCAAGGAGGTTCCAATGGTATAAATGTTTACCCCGAGCTCTCATACTCTGATGGTGCATTGTCTTTGAGTTGTGCGCCTTTTTTGGCGTCATCTGATCCAACCCATGTGAGACTAGGCTCTAAGAAAAGCTGTCTCGGGTGTGGACCAATCAACTTCAAGGACAGTGCATATATTATCAGTTATTTTTTTTTGCATTATGACTCAGGTATTGTGGTCTATGCAAACATGACTCCTTGTAAAAAAGGTGTCAGTTTTGTTGCCAGATAGAAGGGTAAAAAACAATTATCATATTTTTTACTGGCAAATGAGGTTCCAATGATGTAGCTACTTGTGGAGCTACATGTGTAACTACATGTGTAACTACTTGTGTAGCTACACGTGTAGCTACACGCGTAGCTACTTGTGCTACTACGATAATTCGGCACTGACTGCCACCACCATCGCTGGGTAACGGATGCCGTCCGCCCGTCCTGGCCGGCGATGCTGCTGCTGCTGGTGGTGGTTGTGGTGGTGGCGGTGGTTGTGGTCGTGGTGGCGGTGGTTGTGGTCGTGGCGGCGGTGGTTGTGGCGGCAGCGGGAAGGATTTTGGGAGCTCAGTGGACCTGCCAACAATGACTGCCTGGTACCAGCGGTGTCAAGATCGGCCTCTGTGGAGGAGGCTCGTGAAGGACGCTGCTGGGCAGTTGGAGGCAGTCGCCCTCCAGCAACGACGGAGGGCGGAGGAGCGACGCTCACAACAACGAGCGGAGCGCCGGGCGACTAAAACGTAGCGAGTTGGCACAGTGATGGGTCACAGGTGGTGGTGCTGCATCTAGCGTTCATCTCAGTCAGCCAACCCATGGCACCTGCAGGGTCTGTCCCGTGACCTCCTCCTGCACCTAGCCTGGCACAGCAGCAGTCAACCAATACCTGGGTCTGTCCCGTGACCTCCTCCTGCACCTAGCCTGGCACAGCAGTCAACCCATGGCACCTGCAGGGTCTGTCCCGTGACCTCCTCCTGCACCTGCCCATAGGGGCCGTCCATAAATGACGTCACGCGATTTTGGACGAATTTATGACCCCCTCCCCCATTCGTCACACGGCGTCACCAAAAGTCAGACCCCCCCTCAAATATGACGTCACAAAGCTCTGCCCCCCCCCCCCCCCCCCCCCCAGAATATAAACATGCTTCAAATCTCTTTTAAAAATTGTCATTGTAGTGCGTATTTAATGTGGCGCTGCACTCTGGTGTAGGAGAAAATATTTATTTAAATTTTATTTAATTAAGAAGAACCTGTTGTCTATATTGATTTAAAGTTGCGCATTTTGATGTGACGTCACATTTATCCCCCCCCACCCGCCATCGTCCCATATCGTCACAAATGTCTGACCTCCCCCCCTAGGTGCGTGACGTCATTTATGGACGGCCCCATAGACTCAACACTGCCCATAGACTCAACACTGCCCATAAACTCAACACTGCCCATAGACTCAACACTGCCCATAGACTCAACACTGCCCCATAGACTCAACACTACCCATATACTCAACACTGCCCATAGACTCACACTGCCCATAGACTCAACACTGCCCATAGACTCAACACTGCCCATAGACTCAACACTGCCCATAGACTCAACACTGCCCATAGACTCAACACTGCCCATAGACTCAACACTGCCCATAGACTCAACACTGCCCATAGACTCACACTGCCCATAGACTCAGCACTGCCCATAGACTCACACTGCCCATAGACTCACACTGCCCATAGACTCACACTGCCCCATAGACTCAACACTGCCCATAACTAACACTGCCCATAGACTCAACACTGCCCATAGACTCAGCATAGACTCAACACTGCCCATAGACTCAACACTGCCCATAGACTCAGCATAGACTCAACACTGCCCATAGACTCAACACTGCCCATAGACTCAACACTGCCCATAGACTCAACACTGCCCATAGACTCAGCACTGCCCATAGACTCAACACTGCCCATAGACTCAACACTGCCCATAGACTCAACACTGCCCATAGACTCAACACTGCCCATATACTCAATACTGCCCATAGACTCAACACTGCCCCATAGACTTAACACTGCCCATAGACTCAACACCACCCATAGACTCAACACTGCCCATAGACTCAACACTGCCCATAGACTCAACACTGCCCATAGATTCAGCACTGCCCATGGAAAAGTGTCGAGTTTATGGACGCTCTAAAAATGTGTAAATTTTGATTTAAAGCTTTCGTGACTGCAGGGATTCATCTTCTTGGTTCTTTCGGTAAAGTCACGTAGAAGGAAAATAATAAAAATAAAACATAATAAAATAATTATCACGACGTTTCGGCTACAACGCAAGCAGCCGTCTTCAGGTGGAGAACAGACTCTGCCTTCTCGACAGACCTGTTCTCCACCTGAGGACGGCTGCTTGCGTTGTGGCCGAAACGTCGTGAGAATTATTTTGTTATGTTTTATTTTTATTATTTTATTTTTTCCCTTCTACGTGACATTACCGAAAGAACCAAGAAAATGTGTAAATTGCATCAGCCTTAGCTCAGATCAAATTGTCCGCACAACGAACGCTCGTGACCGACTCCATCGTGTGACGCATAAATAGCGCGAGAAAGCCTCTCTATCACATATGGCGTGGCCCCCCAGCCCCCCCCCCNAGGGCAGCCCCTCCCCCACCCCCCCCTAGCCCCCCCCCCACTTCCCCTAACCCCCGCCCCTAGCCCCCACCTTCCCCCACAACGTTCTCAAGCCATGCCAGAGGCTCGGTGTTCCAATTTCAGGCCGTGTCGTTTCGCTGTTTGGACGAGGGGAGTGGGGGGGNAGAAGGAGGGTGAGAATGGGGGGGGGNAGTTGGGGGGAGGGGTGGAGGGGGTGAGAATGGGGGGGGTGGGGGGAAGGGGGATGAGAATGGGGGGGGAGTTGGGGGGTAGGGGTTGAGGGGGGTGAGAATGGGGGGGGGGGAGAAGGGAGTGGAGGGGGGTTAGAATGGGAGGGGGTTGGGGGAAGGGAGTGGAGGGGGTGAGAATGGGGGGTGGAGGAGGGAGGGAGGGAGGGGGGGAGATCTGGGGGGTCGGGCGAGGGCGGAGGGGCTCTGCCCTCGACACGAAGGCCAATTGAGAATTGGCGTTGTTGGATGTTCCGCGGGCAGAGGTCAACATTGAGCACGCATTGCTCGAGTGGCGGTGATGGCGGCGGTGATGGCGGTGATGATGGTGGTGGTGATGATGGTGGTGGTGATAATGGTGGTGATGATGGTGGTGAGGATGGTGATGATGGTGGTGGCAGTGATGGTGGATGGTGGTGGCAGTGATGATGATGGTGGCAGTGATGATGAGGTGGTGGCAGTGATGTGAATGATGGTGGTGGCAGTGATGATGATGATGGTGGTGGCGGTGATGATGGTGGTGTGGCGGTGGTGATGGTGGTGGTGGTGGTGATGATGGTGGTGGCAGTGATGATGGTGGTGGCGGTGATGATGGTGGCGGTGATGGTGGTGGTGGCGGTGATGATGGTGGTGGCGGTAATGGTGGTGTGGTGGTGTGATGATGGTGGTGATGGTGGGGATGGTGATGATGGTGGCTGATGGTGGGGATGGTGATGGTGGTGATGGTGGCGGTGATGGCGGTGATGATCATGATGATGGCGGTGATGATGGTGGTGGTGGTGATGGTGGGATGGTGGTGGTGGCGGTGGTGATGATGGTGATGGTGGTGGTGATGGCGGTGATGGTGGTGATGGTGGTGGTGGTGATGATGGTGGCGGCGATGGTGGTGTTGGTGGTGGTGAAGGCGGTGATGGTGGTGATGGTGGTGATGGCGGTGATGATGATGGCGGTGATGGTGGTGGCGGTGTTGGTGATGGTGGTGGTGATGTGGTGATGGGGTGATGGTGGCGATGATGGTGGTGATGGTGATGATGCTAATCGTGGTGGGGAGCGGTGGTGGAGCGGTTAGCGCTGCGCTGCGCTCCGAACCCGCGGCCACCAACACCCTTGCCGATAATTATCTAAACCGGTCCGGGCATCCCCTAGGTCGACTCAGCCTCAAATTTGTACCCGGTGCGGTGTGTAAACATCACCACTGGGGAGACAAAGGCGGCCGGGCGTGGTGCTGACCACCCACCCCCCTTAATAGGTGCTCGCTAACAGCACCTGCCCCAACAGTCTTGCCAAGGGTGGGTGGGGGGGNTGGTGGTGATTCAGATGCGTGCGATGCCTTCAATGTGACCGGTGGCTAATTAAGGTCACGGCCGGCGTGATGCGGCATCAGCGTGAAGATCTAAGTATCAGAATTATTGTTGATGATGGTGGTGGTGGTGGTGATGATGATGGTGATGATGATGATGATGGTGGTGGTGGTGATGGTGGTGGTGATGATGGTGGTGGTGGTGATGATGATGGTGGTGGTGATGATGGTGGTGGTGGTGGTAGTGATAATTGGTGGTGGTGATGATGATGGTGGTGGTGGTGATAATGGTGGTGATGATGATGATGGTGGGGGTGGTGGTGATGATAATGATGGTGGTGGTGATGATGATGATGGTGGTGGTGGTGATGATGATGGTGGTGATGATGGTGGTGGTGATGATGGTGGTGGTGGTGGNCTTAACGTGCACGTAGCCTGGCACTAGCGTCGTGGTGACGTCTCCGCCGCTTAGTGGCGAATGGCCGTTGTTGTTGTTGTTGGTACGTCTGGACGAAGAACACACAGATTGGATCCTTCACGGATCATTTCACCTTTCATTCCCTCCTTTCTTCCTCGTCTGAGTCGTAAAATATTTTTTTAAAATGTAACAACGTTGATAAAATACGTCGGTGTTGATGAAAGAAAGTAGGTTGGTCCTTACGTTGCCCATGCTGAGTTTGTGTTTTTCGATCATTGATCTTCTAACAAAAATATATAGAGCGTATAGTAGTGTAGTGTGTAGTGTATAGTGTAGTGTATAGTGTATAATAGTGTAGTGTATAGAAGTGTATAGTGTAGTGTATAGTAGTGTATAGTAGTGTAGTGTATAGTGTAGTGTATAGTAGTGATAGTGTATAGTGTAGTGTATAGTCGTGTAGTGTATTGTGTATAGTAGTGTTGTATAGTAGNGTAGTGTATAGTGTAGTGTATAGTGTAGTGTATAATAGTGTATAGTGTATTTAAATAGTAGTGTAGTGTATAGTGTAGTGTATAGTAGTGTATTGTATTGTGTATAGTGGTGTAGTGTATAGTTTAGTGTATAGTGTAGTGTATTGTGTGTAGTAGTGTAGTGTATAGTGTAGTGTATAGTAGTGCAGTGTATTGTGTAGTGTATAGTTTAGTGTATAGTAGTGTATAGTGTAGTGTATAGTGTAGTGTATAGTAGTGTAGTGTATTGTGTGTAGTAGTGTAGTGTATAGTTTAGTGTAGTGTATTGTGTGTAGTAGTGTAGTGTATAGTGTAGTGTATATTAGTGTAGTGTATAGTGTAGTGTATAGTGTAGTGTATTGTGTATAGTAGTGTAGTGTATAGTTTAGTGTATAGTGTAGTGTATTGTGTGTAGTAGTGTAGTGTATAGTGTAGTGTATAGTGTAGTGTAGTGTATAGTAGTGTATAGTGTAGTCTATAGTGTAGTGTATAGTCGTGTATAGTGTAGTGTATAGTGTAGTATACTAGTACAGCACTCACCGGTTGTGTGTTGGAGAGCTAAGCCACAACAACATTTACAATCTGAGCACCACGACGTTTCGCCAGTAATTACAACCAGCTTCATCAGGCGACGGCCAGATTTGTGCGATCTCACCCCAACAACCTCTTCCATGGATGACATTGGTCGTGAAAGCATCCTACGTGGTAAACAACAACAACAACAACGACGACGACGATCAGACGGAGCTTTATTAATCGAGTTGTGGCTCAGAGCGCGAACTTTCTTGCCCCCCACCCCCCACCCATTCCGGGAGGGGTGGGGTTGTGGGGGAGGGGGCGGGGGGTTGCGGGGGGGGTCCCCCACAATCTCAGATCTGCACCCAGGCGCCAACGTTCAGAGGCAAGTCCTAATCACGTTGGGTTTTTTTTATATTCAATTTAGAAGTGTTTGGCAATTAATATGTTTTTGTATAATAATTGTTTACGAAAATTTTTTTATCCCAATTTTCTTTGTGTGCGATTACGCCGCGTTTCCATCAGATATTCAACACCCCGACTCACCCCCCCCCTCAGCCCCCCCNTCACTAATCCACACCCCCAGTCTCACCCCCCTTCCACAACCCCCAGTCTCACCCCCCCTTCCACAACCCCAGTCTCACCCCCCCTCAGCTCCCCCCCACTAACCCACAACCCCCAGTCTCACCCCCCCTTCCACAACCCTCAGTCTCACCCCCCCCCCCACTAACCCACACCCCCAGTCTCACCCCCCCCCACCACCTCACCCCCCCACCACCTCAGCCCCCCCCCCCCCACAGGACTCAAGAAATCTCACCACCACCACTTGGCCCGCGCCGTCTCCCCAGTGGCCGCTCGTGTTGACACGTGGTTACCCGGCTATCGATTCAACGCCGAGTGGACCTAGAGGCGTCCCGATGCCGAGGGATCAGATAAAATACTCGCGGATCAGGAACAGGTCTCCGGTTTCAGGGGGATATTGTTGACCGCCGAAGCCACTAAAACCACCATTAGAGCACTTCAAAGACAAAGATACCCCGCGTGGCCATCGGAGGCTGTTGGGTTGCAAGTTGCTGTCAGCGAGCAGGCGGGCGCCTACGCAAGGCCGTAGCCAGGGAGTCAACATTCGTGGGGGCACCAAAGCTTACAGGGGGTCTGGGGGGTCCCAACCCAGACAAAAAAAATCTAAATTTGAAAACTCATTTCCTCCCATTTCCTGCCTAAAATATTTAAAAAATCACGAATACACAGGATGGACTTTTTATTAATTTTTGACAATAATGTCTAATAGTGTATTGTATTACATTGCTCTGTTTTTTCTTCTTTCACCTTTTCTTGTTTCATTGTATGTAATGGCAGAGATGAGGGATTTATAAAGTACAACCATAACCACAATCATATAAACAGAAATCTATTTTATAGCAATATACTGGGTGGGGACATTTTGAGCATATTTGAATATTGGGGGGGNAGGGATGTGTCCCCCCCCCCCCAATATTTATTATAATTGCGGCATTGCCGGCACGGCACACGAGGGGGTAGGTGGCCAGCACCACACCCGGCCGCCTTTGTCTCCCCCGAGTGGCGATGTTTACTACACACCGCACCAGGTACTCAATTGAGGCTGAGTCGACCTAGGGGAGGCCCATGATCGGTTCAGATAATCGTCACTGATGTTGGCCGTGAGCGGGGATCGAACCCGGGTCGCCGGGTTCGTAGCGCAGAGCGCGCTAACCACGACACCACCGCTCTTAGCCTATAAAGACAAAGATCCCCGTATAACCTTAACAGACTGTTGGGGCAAGTGCTGTTAGCGAGTAGCAGCACCTATGAAGGCCACCTCTATGCACGAGGTGGGTGGTCAGCACCACGCTCGGCCGCCTTTGTCTCCCACCGAGTGGCGATGTTTACTACACACCGCACCAGGTACTCATTTGAGGCTGAGTCGACCTAGGGGAGGCTCAGGACCGGTTCAGATAATCGTCACTAGTGTTGGCCGTGAGCGGGAATGGAGGACCATCGAGACACATAGAGACCCATAGAAATAAATAGACCCTTAGAGATGCGTACAGACTCATAGAGGTACATTCAAACACAGACACACACAGAGACCCTTATACTAAATTTAAATGTATTTTTTATTTAGCAGGTAAGGCCCACTGAAATGATAGCTCAACGAAGTGGGCTCATCATCATCATCACGCGGAAATTTGTAGCCGCAGCCAAACACTCTCTATACGCCGCAATGTTGATTCTAAATATGGAGGGGAAAATCCCGAGGACCCGGAGGGAAAATCTACGCGACCACGGGGAAAAGAGCGACACGCAAACTCCAAATATACAGCAGCAGGCGTCGTCAGGGTCAGGATCGAACCCACGACCTCCTGTACACCAGGCGAGGTAATTAACATCTCCTAGCCACCGTGATGATGATAGAGAGAGAGAGACACGCAAACTCCAAATATACAGCAGCAGGCATCGTCAGGGTCAGGATCGAACACGACCTCCTGTACACCAGGCGAGGTAGTTAACATCTCCTAGCCACCGTGATGATGAGAGAGAGAGACACGCAAACTCCAAATATACAGCAGCAGGCTCGTCAGGGTCAGGATCGAACCCACGACCTCCTGTACACCAGGCGAGGTAATTAACATCCCCTAGCCACCGTGATGGTGATGAGAGAGAGAGACACGCAAACTCCAAATATACAGCAGCAGGCGTCGTCAGGGTCAGGATCGAACCCACGACCTCCTGTAAACCAGACGAGGTAGTCAACATCTCCTAGCCACCGTGATGGTGATGAGAGAGAGAGACACGCAAACTCCAAATATACAGCAGGCGTCAGGGTCAGGATCGAACCCACGACCTCCTGTACACCAGGCGAGGTAATTAACATCTCCTAGCCACCGTGATGGTGATGAGAGAGAGAGACACGCAAACTCCAAATATACAGCAGGCGTCAGGGTCAGGATCGAACCCACGACCTCCTGTACACCAGGCGAGGTAGCTAACATCGCTTAGTCACCGTGACGTTCTCTCTCTGCCTCTATAGCTGCCTCGAGTGGGGGGGGAGGACGCATTTTCCACTAGCAGTGACGTGATCAATCATTGCAGGGCTGCGCTTTCATATATTTTTTATTTTCCTTATTTTTATTTAAGTTTTTGGCCAGGAGAGAAAGAAAATGTTCCGTCCGACCCCTCCTCCCAACCCCCTCCATCACCGCCCCCCCCTCAGCCTCACCTGCCCCCCTCCCTCTTTTAATCTAATTAAATTTGTTTAAGTAACTATTATTATTTTCGTGTGGGGGAGTCTATCTTTTTTGGTTTTGGGCCGTGAAAAAACTGTTCCGTCTGATCCCCCCACACCAATTCACCCCCCCCCTTCATCCCCCCCCCCCCCACTTCATCCCCCCCCCACTTCATCCCCCCCACTGTACCCCCCCACTTTACTCCTCCCCCACTGCACCCCCCGCACTTCATCCCCCCCACTTCACCCCCCACTTCACCCCCCCACTGCACCCCCCACTTCACCCCCCACTTCACCCCCCCCCACTTCACCCCTCCCCACTGCACCCCCCCCCCCACTTCACCCCCCCCCACTGCACCCCCCCCCACTGCACCCACCCCACTCACCCCCCCCCACTTCACCCCCCCACTGCACCCCCCCCCACTGCACCCACCCCACTCACCCCCCCCCTTCACCCCCCCACTGCACCCCCCCCCCACTGCACCCACCCCACTTCACCCCCCCCACTTCACCCCCCCACTGCACCCCCCCCCCCACTGCACCCCCCCCACACCCCCCCCACCTCACCTACTCCACCCTCCCCCACCAACGTGGCCCTGGATGACGGAGTGAACTGCTGTGGATTGCCCTCCCCCCACTGCACCCCCCCCCACTTCACCCCCCCCCCCCCCCCACTGCATCCCCCCCCACACCACCCACCCCCCACGTCACCTACTCCCCCCCCCCACCAACGTGGCCCTGGTTGACGGAGTGAACTGTTGTGGATTTCCCTCCCCCCACTGCACCCCCCCCCACTTCAACCCCCCCCCCCCACTGCATCCCCCCCCACACCACCCCCCCCCCCCCACTCACCTACTCCACCCCCCCACCAACGTGGCCCTGGTTGACGGAGTGAACTGTTGTGGATTTCCCTCCCCCCACTGCACCCCCCCCACTTCAACCCCCCCCCCACTGCATCCCCCCCCACCTCACCTACTCCCCCCCCCACCAACGTGGCCCTGGTTGACGGAGTGAACTGTTGTGGATTGCCTCCCCCCACTGCACCCCCCCCCCACTTCAACCCCCCCCCACTGCATCCCCCCCCCACACCACCCCACCCCCCACGTCACCTACTCCCCCCCCCCCCACCAACGTGGCCCTGGTTGACGGAGTGAACTGTTGTGGATTTCCCTCCCCCCACTGCACCCCCCCCACTTCAACCCCCCCCCCCCCACTGCATCCCCCCCACACCACCCCCCCCCCACCTCACCTACTCCACCCCCCCACCAACGTGGCCCTGGTTGACGGAGTGAACTGTTGTGGATTTCCCTCCCCCACTGCACCCCCCCCACTTCAACCCCCCCCCCCACTGCATCCCCCCCCACCTCACCTACTCCCCCCCCCCACCAACGTGGCCCTGGTTGACGGAGTGAACTGTTGTGGATTGCCCTCCCCCCACTGCACCCCCCCCCCCACTTCAACCCCCCCCACTGCATCCCCCCCCCCACACCACCCCACCCCCCACGTCACCTACTCCCCCCCCCCCCCCACCAACGTGGCCCTGGTTGACGGAGTGAACTGTTGTGGATTTCCCTCCCCCCACTGCACCCCCCCCCACTTCAACCCCCCCCCCCCACTGCATCCCCCCCCACACCACCCCCCCCCCCCACCTCACCTACTCCACCCCCCACCAACGTGGCCCTGGTTGACGGAGTGAACTGTTGTGGATTTCCCTCCCCCCACTGCACCCCCCCCCACTTCAACCCCCCCCCCCCACTGCATCCCCCCCCACCTCACCTACTCCCCCCCCACCAACGTGGCCCTGGTTGACGGAGTGAACTGTTGTGGGTTGCCCTCCCCCACTGCACCCCCCCCCACTTCAACCCCCCCCACTGCATCCCCCCCACACCACCCCCCCACCTCACCTACTCCACCCCCCACCAACGTGGCCCTGGATGACGGAGTGAACTGTTGTGGATTGCCCTCCCCCACTGCACCCCCCCCCCCACTTCACCCCCCCCCCCACTGCATCCCCCCCCCCCACACCACCCACCCCCCACGTCACCTACTCCCCCCCCCCCCCACCAACGTGGCCCTGGATGACGGAGTGAACTGTTGTGGGTTGCCCTCCCCCCACTGCACCCCCCCCCACACCACCCCCCCACCTCACCTACTCCACCCCCCACCAACGTGGCCCTGGATGACGGAGTGAACTGTTGTGGGTTGCCCTCCCCCCACTGCACCCCCCCCCACTTCACCCCCCCCCACTGCATCCCCCCCCCACACCCCCCCCACCTCACCTACTCCACCCCCCCACCAACGTGGCCCTGGATGACGGAGTGAACTGCTGTGGGTTGCCCTCCCCCCACTGCACCCCCCCCCCCACTTCACCCCCCCCCCCCCCACTGCATCCCCCCCCCCACACCACCCCCCCACCTCACCTACTCCACCCCCCCACCAACGTGGCCCTGGATGACGGAGTGAACTGTTGTGGATTGCCCTCGCGGCTCGTTTCCGTGCGCGCTGCGGAGCCCATTAACCCCGCGCGCTGCGGGGGTCACCCTCTGTAAACCGCCCCTGAGTACAGAGCCAGGGGTCACAGAGCAACCCATGAATATATTAACACGTGCGTGTGTGCGTGTGTGTGCGTGTGTGCGTGTATGTGTGTGCGTTTGTGCGTGTGTGTGTGTGCGTGTGTGTGTGTGCGTGTGTGCATGTGTGTGTGTGCGTGTGCGTGTGTGCGCGTGTGTGTATGTGTGCGTGTGTGTGTGTGCGTGCGTGTGTGTGCGTGTGTGTGTGCGCGCGTGTCCGTGTGTGCGTGTGTGTGCGTATGTGTGTGTGGTGCTGGCCACCCACCCCCTCGTGTGCCGTGCCGGCCTTCAAAGGTGCTCGCTAACAGCACTTGCCCCAACAGTCTGTTACAGGCTATACGGGGGACCTTTGTATTTGTGGTGCATGCCACCCACTCACCCACCTCGTGTGCCGTGCCGGCCTTTAAAGGTGCTCGCTAACAGCACTTGCCCCAACAATCTGTTACAGGCTATACGGGGGACCTTTGTCTTTGTGGTTCATGCCACCCACTCACCCACCTCGTGTGCCGTGCCGGCCTTCAAAGGCGCTCGCCCATGCCACTTGCGCTACCAAAACCCGGTAGATCCCAGTTCGATTCCTGCCCACGGCAACCACACCGGTGACGATAATCTGAACCGGACCTGGTCCTCCCCTAGGTCGACTCAGCCACAAATTAGTACGAGTGTAAACATTGCCTATGGGGAGAGACAAAGGCGGCCGGGCGTACGCGGATTCGATCCCGACCCTGACAATGTCTGCTGTATATTTGGAGTTTGCGTGTCTCTCTCTCTCTCATCATCATCAAGGTGGCTCGGAGATGTTAACTACCTCGCCTGGTGTACAGGAGGGTCGTGGGTTCGATCCCGACCCTGACGATGTCTGCTGCTGTATATTTGGAGTTTGCGTGTCTCTCTCTCTCATCATCATAAGGTGGCTCGGAGATGTTAACTGCCTCGCCTGGCTGTACAGGAGGTCGTGGGTTCGACCCCGACCCTGACGATGCCCGCTGTATATTTGGAGTTTGCGTGTCTCTCATCACCATCATCACGGTGGCTAGGAGGTGTTAACCACCTCGCCTGGTGTACAGGAGGTCGTGGATTCGATCCTGACCCTGACGACGCCTGCTGCTGTATATTTAGAATTTCTCTCTCTCTCTCCCCGTGGTCGCGTGGATTTTCTCCGGGTCCTCCGGTTTTCCCCTCCACATTTAGAATGAACATCACGGCGTGTTAGAGTTATTTAACTACTGCTATGAATGTCCACACTACGGTGATGATGATGATAAGGCCACTTGGGAGAGATATCATTTGTGGCAAACAGGTCGCTTCTGAAAACATAAATATGATATAGCTTAGTGGGTCTTACCTGGTAAATACATTTTTTTATTTAGTACATGGCCTCGATGTATATCTATGGGTTTGTATGAATGTCTATGGGTCTGTATGTATGTCTATGGGTCTGTATGAATGTCTATGGGTCTGTATGTCTTTCTATAGGTCTCTATGTGTCTCTATGGGTCTCTATGCATATCTATTCTTTCAGATTATTTGGCTGCTATAAATGCCCACGTGATGATGATGATGATGATTTAACCACTCAATCGGGGCCTTACTTGGTAAACAGCTCATTAGTAAGGAGGCTTGTCGCGTGAACAAAACGTGGCCAATTCGCTCCCAGTTCGGCACTAACCGGCTGTTGTGTTTTCGAGAGGTGATCACGGCGGACTAGCAGCGTTGTGGGGAAATCCTCCTCCTGCTTCGGAGAACGATGACGTTTCCCCACAACTCTGGGCCATCCGCCCGATGATGCTGATGGTTGTGACATTTACCGGCGAAGCGTCGAATTGTCAATGTTGGAGTGGGGTTTTCTTTATTTGTAATAAAGGTCTCGTGGAAGCGACTTCGGGAATCAGGGTCTTTATTTGTCTTTAGTTCACAACTCTCCTCATATAAATTACACTCCTGTCTTACTCCTTCACGCTGTTAACAGACAGAGTGAAAGGGAGAGAGAGAAAGACCTCTTGCTGCCACGTGGCAGGCCTGGACCCCCGCTCCAACGTGGCCTCACCCTTCGTTACGCATTGGTCACGTTTTGTTCACGTGACACACCCCCCCCCCCCCGTACTAACTGGGCCGTGTCGGGTGGTGGTGGCAGCTTTAACGAAGCACATTCTATGTTCACGTGGTCCAACCCAACAGACATCTGCCTCCCCTGGTGCTTTCTCATTGCAGTTTCATGACGAGACCAGCGAGCCTAAATATATTGATACACATACGTGAAATAAGTTACCTGGATTCATATTCTTAGGTTTTTTTCGGTAAAGTCACGTAGGTAAAAAATTTAAATTAATAAAAGTAAAATAAAAATAAAATCACGACGTTTCGGAGGCAACACAAGCTTCCGTCTTCAGGTGGGACCGTCACAGCACGCTTGCTGTATCACTTGATACACAAAAACCTAAGAATATGAATCCTTGCAGTCAAGAAAGCTTCAAATCTAGAAGTTACCTGGAGTATGGAAGGCGAGGACATGCAATGAAGGGGTCTACAAACATTACATTGGTGACATACTGAGATAGCAACAGGCACGCGCTTATTGCCCGCGCTCCATCCAGTTACTGAGGGGAGGCTGAGCTCGTCGCTGCCTCACCTCTCGTCTCTTCCTGTATTTGCAGCGGAGCTCCGCAAATTTGACGATTTTGACGATAAAAAAATGATTGGAATCGTACAGAAATGACATTTATAACACAGATCAGTGGAAAAAAAATCTTAATATTTATTTTATCTGATTCTTTTTTTGTTACTTTTCGTAACAGCTATTTTCATTGGAGTATGACGGGTGAGGCTCTGCCTCCCGCTGCCTCCCCTGACCGCACGTCCCTGATGCATACACATGTAATATCTTAAATACGGCGGGAGACGAGTTGACGGGGCAGCACTTATTTATTACACTAACACAACAGTAACAGAATACAGCCGAGATACAGCCTACGCTACGCGTGCCTAACTCGGCCACGCTCTCAGGCCCTCCGGCTACACGCTTCCTAGGGGAGGCTATCTGGCCCGTCCTAGCCAGGGTACGGGTCTCGACCCCTGGGTCACACAGCCCGGCCCTTACAAGGACGTCAGGCCGTGATCCCCAAGGTCTCGCCACTGAGCCGCACAGAGTCCCGGCCCTTACAAGGGCAGCGGGGCTAGGGGTCTCAGGACCCTGTCTCTTGCTCCGTCTTCTTTATTCACTGGTTGACGACTCCCCGATCGCTGCTGCGCATCGCCTTACATAGCCCTCCGCGCCAGGGGCGGGGCCTATGCGGACCGCGATGTAGCCACCCACTACGCGCTGTCTCACGATCCTCCCCGCCAGCACGTACCACCTCTACACACACACAGACAGACAAACTCCACGCGGAGACAGATTGCCCGGCTCGGGTCAGTCGAACTCGGGGTTTGTTTCCTTTAACTGCGAGGCTCACGTGCCCACAACCGCCGCTCCCATCCTAAGCCTCGCCAACACACACGCACAAAGGACGAACCGACAAGCGAATTTGCGTTCAAAGCCTCGAGCAAAGCCAAACACCATGTTACTGTCTGTGGTTGTTTTCATGATTTCTCACGCAGACTAAAACCGCGCCTCGACACACGCTGGGCGTACGGGCGCGTCCAATGATACCGACTCCTCCGCCCGTTCCGCTGTTGCTGCTGCTACTGCTCAGATGAAGAGGGCTGAATTCGAGTTTAATTTATTGTCATTCGTTATTTCATTGTTTTGGGTGTCGCGCAAACGTGAGCGGTGGTGCAGCGGTTAGCGCTACGCTACGCTACGAACCCGCCAGGGACCCGAGTTCGATTCCCGCTCACGGCCAACACCAGGTCACGATGATCTGAACCGGTCCTGGGCCTCCCCTAGGTTGACTCAGCCTCAAATGAGTACCTGGTGCGATGTGTAAACATCGCCACTGGGGGAGACAAAGGCGGCCGGGCTTGGTGTTGGTCACCCACCCCCTCGTGTGCAGTTTTGGTCATAGGTGCTCGCTAACAGCACTTGCTCCAACAGTCTGTTCAGGCTATACGGGGGATCTTTGTCTTTGTGTACGCTGTGGTGTGGTGGGAGGGTAGTGTAGCGGTTCGCGTGCTGCGCTACCAAACTGATTCCGCTACGGCCAACACCCGGTCACGATTATCTGAACCGGTCCTGGGCATCCTAGGTTGACTCAGCCTCAAGTGACTACCTGGTGCGGTGTGTAAACATCGCCACTGGGGAGACAAAGGCGGCCGGGTGTGGTGCTAGCCATCCACCCCCTCGTGTGCCATTATGCCGGCCTTCATAGGTGCTCGCTAACAGCACTTGCCCCTCCAGTCTGTTAAGGCTACACCGGCATCATCGGTGACGATGCTAACCTGAACCTGCCCCGGGCCTCACCTTCCCTAGGTGGACTCAGCCGCCACTCGGGGAAGACAAAGGCGGTCGGGATGGGCGTGGTTTGCTGCCCACCGCGTCGTAGGCGGTGCTGCCACTCGCTAAACAGCACTTGCCTCTGCACCCCAACAGTTTGTTACAGGCTATACCGGGGGGGGGAGGGGAACCTTTGTCTGTGCCTTTGTATTTTCGCGCCGCGCACTTTTAATGAGGCTCTTGGCAGCGACGGAAGCCGCTGCGCGTCTGAACCTCCTCGACGAACGTTAATTGGCACCGACATTTGGTGGTGGTGGTGGTGTATGTATGAGATGGTGGGGGGTGTGTGGTGGTGGTGGTGTATGTATGAGATGGTGGGGGGTGTGTGGTGGTGGTGGTGTATGTATGAGATGGTGGGGGGTGTGTGGTGGTGGTGGTGTATGTATGAGATGGTGGGGGGTGTGTGGGGGGGAGATGGTGGTGGTGGTGTATGTATGAGACGGAGGGGGGTTTGTGGGGGGATAGATGGTGGTGGTGGTGTATGTATGAGATGGTGGGGGGTGTGTGGGGGGGGAGATGGTGGTGGTGTACGAGATGATGGGGGGTGAGGGTGTGTGTGTGGGGGGGGGGTGGTGGTGGTGGTGTATGTATGAGATGGTGGGGGGGTGTGTGGGGGGGGGAGATGGTGGTGTACGAGATGATGGGGGGTGAGGGTGTGTGTGTGGGGGGGGGGGATGGTGGTGTACGCGATGATTGGGGGGTGTGGTGGGGGAGATGGTGGTGGTGGTGTATGTATGAGATGGTGGGGGGGTGTGTGGGGGGGGAGATGGTGGTGGTGTACGAGATGATGGGGGGTGAGGGTGTGTGTGGGGGGGGGGATGGTGGTGGTGGTGTATGTATGAGATGGTGGTGGTGGTGTATGTATGAGATGGTGGGGGGTATGTGGGG
Source organism: Lethenteron camtschaticum (assembly GCA_018977245.1). Taxonomy (NCBI): domain Eukaryota; kingdom Metazoa; phylum Chordata; class Hyperoartia; order Petromyzontiformes; family Petromyzontidae; genus Lethenteron; species Lethenteron camtschaticum. The sequence goes on along the minus strand of MU249573.1, from coordinate 10,416,103 downwards.
GGGGGGAGATGGTGGTGGTGTACGAGATGATGGGGGGGTGAGGGTGTGTGTGGGGGGATGGTGGTGGTGGTGTATGTATGAGATGGTGGGGGGTGTGTGGGGGGGAGATGGTGTGGTGTACGAGATGATGGGGGGGTGAGGGTGTGTGGGGGGGAGATGGTGGTGGTGGTGTATGTATGAGATGGTGGGGGGTGAGGGTGTGTGTGTGGGGGGGGGGGATGGTGGTGGTGGTGTATGTATGAGATGGTGGGGGGGTGTGTGGGGGGGGAGATGGTGGTGGTGTACGAGATGATGGGGGGGAGGGGGTGTGTGTGTGGGGGGGGGGATAGTGGTGGTGGTGTATGTATGAGATGGTGGGGGGTATGTGGGGGGGGGGGGAGATGGTGGTGGTGTACGAGATGATGGGGGGTGAGGGTGTGTGGGGGGAGATGGTGGTGGTGTATGTATGAGATGGTGGGGGGTGTGTGGGGGGGAGATGGTGGTGGTGTACGAGATGATGGGGGAGGGGGGAGATGGTGGTGGTGTGTGTACGAGATGATGGGGGGGGGGTGTGTGTGGGGGGAGATGGTGGTGGTGTGTGTACGAGATGATGGGGGGGTGAGGGTGTGTGTGGGGGGGGTGGTGGTGGTGTACGCGATGATTGGGGGGTGTGGTGGGGGAGATGGTGGTGGTGTGTGTACGAGATGATGGGGGGGGGGTGTGTGTGGGGGGAGATGGTGGTGGTGTGTGTACGAGATGATGGGGGGGTGAGGGTGTGTGGGGGGGGGGGATGGTGGTGGTGGTGTACGAGATGATGGGAAGAGGGGGGGGTGTATGTACGAGATGATGGGGGAGGGGGAGTGTGTGTATGAGATGATGGGTGGTGTGTGTGGGGGGGTATGAGATGATGGGGGGGTGTGTGGGGTGGTGGTGTGTGTGTATGAGATTATGGTGATGGTTGTGGTGTGTGTATGAGATGATGGTGGTGGTGTGTGTATGAGATGATGGGGAGTATGTGGGGGGATGGTGGTGGTGTGTACGAGATGATGGGGAGGGGGGGGACGTGGTGGTGGTGGTGTGTGTATGAGATGATGGGTGGGGTGTGTGGGGGGGGGGTGTGTACGAGATGATGGGGGGGGGTGTGGGGGTGTGTGTGTGTGGGGGGGGGTGAGATGGTGGTGTACGAGATGATGGGGGGTGTGTGGGAGGGGGGGTGTATGAGATGATGGGGGGGGTGTGTGTGGGGGGTGTATGAGATGATGGGGGGGGTGTGTGTGGGGGGTGTATGAGATGATGGGGGGTGTGTGGGAGGGGGGGTGTATGAGATGATGGGGGGGTGTGTGGGGGGGAGATGGTGGTGGTGGTGTACGAGATGATGGGGGGGTGTGGGGGGGAAGATGGTGGTGGTGGTTTGTGTATGGGGGGCGGGAGATGGTGGTGGTTTGTGTATGGGGGGGAGATGGTGGTGTACGAGATGATGGGGGGGTGTGGTGGGGGTGTGTGGGGGAGTGTGGGGGGATGGTGGTGGTGTGTACGAGATGATGGGTGGTGTGTGGGGAGGGGAGATGGTGGTGGTGGTGTATGAGATGATGTGGGTGAGGGTGTGTTGGGGGGGTGTACGAGATGATGGGGGGGGTGTGTGGGGGGGAGTGAAATGGTGGTGGTGTGTACGAGATGATGAGGGTGTTGTGGGGGGGGGAAATGGTGGTGATGGTATGTGTACGAGATGATGGGGGTGTGTGTGTGTGGGGGGGGAGATGGTGGTGGTGGTGGTGGTGGGGAGGGCGTGATTGGAGAGAGTGGCAGGAGGGGGAGAAGGGGCATTCCAGGACACCTGCTGTGTGTAATGTCCCGCCGATTAATATCGATTGATGGCAATTCTGGATATTTTTTCTCTCTCTCCCCACCCCCCCCAATCACTCGTCAAATTTATTTTTGGGCTCCTCCCTCCCACCCACCAATTGCATCCTCCCACCCCCACATACCCCCCCACCTCCCCCCCACCTTCTCGCCAATTCCGCTGTCAGCGCCACGTCGTGATGAGACGGAGGCGCCCGCTCTGATGAGAACGTCCCGCGGAAGTGGATCACGCGGAGCTGCCACCGAGAAGGATTGCTCCCGTAGCACTGCCGCTCCCTATACACCACCAGCAGACTCTCCACAACGATCGCAAACCATTTTAAAACCTCGACAATTTTGTTCTGAAATCACCATGCAATGCATTTTGTGTTTTTCAAAACAAGCGACGCGGCCATCACAAATGACAGCTCAACGAAGTGGTTAATGATAATTGTTTTTTTACCCTTTTATCTGGCAACAGAACTGACACCTTTTTTTACAAGGAGTCATGTTTGCATAGACCACAATACCTGCAGTCATAACGCAAACAAAAAACATAACTCTGATAATGTATGCACTGACCTTGAAGTTGATTGGTCTACACCCGAGACAGCTTTCCTTAGAGCCTAGTCTCACATGGTGTTGGACCAGATATCAGAGTTATGATTTTTGTTTGCATTATGACTGCAGGTATTGTGGTCTATGCAAACATGACTCCTTGTAAAAAAAAAGGTGTCAGTTTTGTTGCCAGATAAAAGGGTAAAAAAACAATTATCATATATTTACTTCTGGCAAATGAGGTTCCAATGGTGTAAATCGATGTGGTTTATCATCATCATCGTGTGGATTTTGTTTTAGAGCGGCCAAATAACTCTAAACGCCGTGACGTTCATTCTAAATGTGAAGGGAAAACCACGCAGGAGCCTGAGAAACATCCACGTGACCACGGGCAGAGTGAACACGTGTGTCAACACGTGTGTCAACACGTGTGTCAACACGTGTGTCAACACGTGTGTCAACACGTGTGTCAACACGTGTGTCAACACGTGTGTCAACACGTGTGTCAACACGTGCGTAACCGACCGAGGTGCTGGGGAAGGGCAACAGCTCCAAAGAAACGAGTTCGTCAATCGCGACGATGAGTTGCAAGTGCACAGATCCCAGTGGCTTCCTAACATCGGTGAGGCAGGAGCGTTCCAGACGGTCGCAGAAGCGCGTCCGAAAGCGCCGCGCGACAATGCAGCGAACACGCAGACTCCGAACAGACAACAGGCGTCGGTCGGGATAGAACCCACGACCTCCTGTACACCAGGCGAGGTGGTTAACATCTCATAGCCACCGTGATGATGATGATGATGATAGAGAGAGAGACACCACAGACTCCAAATACACATCAGGCGTCAGGGGTCGGGATCGAACCCACGACCTCCTGTACACCAGGCGAGGTGGTTAACATCTCCTGGCCACTGCGGTGCATCCCGAAGTTAACACCGAGCCCGATCTGATCTCATCCTCACCTCCAACCAGCGAGTGAGACCCCCAGCGAAGAATCTCGCGAAAAACCTCACAACGGGAGGCGTCACGCGGCTTGCGAACGCAGCAGCCACTTCCTCTTCCTCCTCCTTCTCCTCCTTCCTCCTGTCACTGTCAATGCACAGAGGGTGGTAGTGGTGGGTGGGTGGGTGGTGGGGTGGTGGTGGTGGTGGAGAGGCAATTAATTAAAATATCCCAAGGTGCGGTGCGCGACGTCAACTTTGTGCGTCTCGGCAGGCGCGAAGTTGGTGAGCTCGCTCTTAGTCGACCACCTAGTGATCGACCCCCTGGGGGTGAGAGATGCCCCACCACCACCCCCACCCCACCACCCCACCCCCCACTTCCCACCCGACCCCCCCACCCCCCACACCCCCACCCCCCAGAGGGGGTTGCAGGCTGCAGTAAAGGTGAAGAACCCACAGCGACCACAGATTATGTGGGTCTTTCGGTAAAGTCACGTGGGTAGGTTCCAATTTATTTTATAAACTACGACGTTTCGATGGCGTGTGTTGCGATGGAAACGTCGTAGTTTTTTGTGATTTTTTGGGGGGGAATTTTTATTTTTTCTGAACCTATCTACGACAATCTCGATTTGAAGCTTTCGTGACTGCAGGAATCCATATTCTGTGGTTCTTTCGGTAAAGTCACGTGGGTAGAATTATTATTTATCATCATCATTATTATATCATCATTATTCTATCATCATTATTATTATTCTGTAATTGTTTATATCTACGTGACTATATCTACGACACTTTACCGAAAGACCCAACGAATATGAATTCCTGCGGTAACGAAAAGCTTTAAGTCAAGATTTCGCGTTCACAGACTTCTGGGGGCAAGTGCTTTTGGAGCGAGATAGAGACACAAAGAGAGAGACGAAAGATCCACCCGTGTAGCCTCAACAGACTGTTGGGGCAAGTGCTGTTAGCGAGCACCTATAAAGGCCGGCACGGCACACGAGGGCGTGGGTGGCCACCACCACGCCCGGCCGCCTTTGTCTCTCCCTAACGGCAATGTTTACACAACCACACCAGGTACTCATTTGAGGCTGAGTTGCGTTGCGCGTGCCACGTGATGCAACGTCTAGGGGGGTGGACAATGAAAATGGACCCCCCGCCAAAAAAGAGCCGGATCGTTGGGGTGGAGCCGCGAACACCACGGAGGGAGAACGCAGCTGAAACCGCACGAGCCAAAAACAAATGTTGCAGTTTGTTGTGGTTGTTGTTGTGGTTGTTGTTGTTGTTGTCGTGGTGTTTGTTGTCTTCCGTCGCCGGCGAAAGCTTCCCTCCCATGCGGCTTTCGCCTCCACCACCCTCCCTCCCACTCTCCCCTCTCTCCCACGCTCTCCCACTACCTTTATTTATTTATTTATTTTGATGTATTTTAGGTTTTCTACTTTATTTTTTTCTTTATTTTTCTTTTTTTCTATTTTTTTCACTTTTTTTTACGATCAGTGGAAACAAGAAGATGATCGGTGTAGTCGGCACTTTGCTTCGTTCATCATTTATTCATTTTTTAAATCTTTGCTTTATGTAAACCCCCCTCTCGCTCACTCTCTCGATCTGCACGCAGCCCTTCTCGCAGTCCAACGGCCTCCGACGGGTAGCTCATGTCAGCATGCAGAGCTCCCCGTCATCTGCCACCGAGCACACGGCCTCCTCCATCGCCCACTGCTCCTTGAAGGCCGGCACGGTGTGGGTCAGGGGTCAGCCACCGTGCATGGCGGAACTCCAGCCCACAAACTTCTGGCTCCGACCAGAGCGCGGAAAATGCCCAGGCTCAAAAGAAAGCTGCCTCTGGTGTGGACCAATCAGCTTCAAGGACAATGCATGAATTATCAGAGTATGTTTGTTGTTTGCATTTTGACCACAAGCATTGTGGTTAATGCAGACATGATTCCTTGTAAAAGGTTTCAGTTTGGTGTTTTAACATCTTAACAACTGTTTTGTTGGCAGATAAAAGAGGAAAACCTATTATCATATTTTGGTACTGGCAAAGGAGGTCCCATGATGTATAACCGAAATAACAAATAAAAATATACGTACTTTTTGGTTCTTTCGGTAAAGTCGCGTAGAAAGAAAATACATCAAATAATAGAATACGACGTTTCGAATGCAACACAGGCAATCGTCATCAGGTATAAAACAAGCCCAGTGAACTTAGAAATATAATGCAATACGACACAGAGAGTCGGCTAACACAACAGTCAACACCCCACCTGGTTGATTAACGTTCTTCCAAAGATTGCTAAATTTGAGAAAGAGACAAAACACAGACACGGAGACACAAAGAGACACACAGACACACAGAGACACAAAGAGACACACAGAGAGAGACACACAACATAGACACACAGAGAGAGACACACACAGAGACACACAACATAGACACACAGAGACAACACAGAGACACACAGAGAGAGACACACACAGAGACACACAGAGAGAGACACACACATAGACACAGACAGACACACCAGCAGAGAGAGACACACACATAGACACACAAAGACAACACAGAGACACACAGAGAGAAGAGAGACACACACAGAGACACGCAGAGGGAGACACACACATAGACACACAGAGAGAGACACACACAGAGACACAGAGAGAGAGAGACACACAGAGAGAGACACACACAGAGACACACAGACAGACACACATAGAGAGACACACAACATTGACACACACAGAGACAACACAGAGACACACAGAGAGAGACACAACATAGACACACAGAGACAACACAGACACACACAGAGAGAGACACACAACATAGACACACACAGAGACACAACGCCTCTGTGTCGAGGCCTTAAACAGAGAGAGAGGGTTGGGGCACAGAGAGAGAGGTGGGGGTGATGGATTAGCATGTCAATGAGAGAGCTGTGTGGAAATCCACCCCGCAGCGGCCGGGGTAGAGAAAGAGTGAGTGGACCGATGCGAGCCTGGTACATTTTATGGAGAGAGAAATAGGAAGTTTGAGAAAACGAACTTAGCAAATGTTTTGGAAATGTAATGCAATGCCACACAGAGAGTCTGTTAACACACAGTTACCGCATAGCCTGGTTGATTACGTTCTTCCAAAAATTGCTAAATTAGAAGTGTGAAATTTGACAAACAGAGACACAGAGAGAGAGAGAGAAAACAAACTTAAATCCTTTTCTAGATTTGAAGTTTTCGTGACTGCAAGGGTCCATACTCTTTGGTTTTTTCGGTAAAGTCACTGCTGTGACGGTGCCACCTGAAGACGGTAGCTTGTGTAGCCTCCGAAACGTCGTGATTTAATTTATGTTTATTTTATTTTTTACCTACGTGACTTTACCGAAAAAAGCAAAGAGGATAAACTTAAATCCTCCTCCGTAGAGGTTGCTTGTGTTGCAATCGAAACGTCGTACTATATTATTAAATAGATCTTCCCTTCCTACGCGACTTTACCGAAAGAACCAAAGAGTAATTCCTGCAGAGACGAAAGCTTCAAATCAAATATATATATACTACATACTATTCCCAAATAGAGTTCTCATATATATATTAACCCGGGCGCTGAAACAGCAGAAGCGGCAGCCGCAATCTATTTGATTCTTGCGTAGAAACAAAATAAAAAAAATAAAACGTTCAAAACTCTTCAACATTTGTATTCAATGTCCTTAGAAACGCAATATATCGGGAGGTGAGAGCATCGCTAACATCATTGCTCATCGCAAGCAAGGTTTTATTTTCTGGGATTGCCACGGTGGCTAGGAGATGTTAACTACCTCGCCTGGTGTACAGGAGGTCGTGGGTTCGATCCCGACCCTGACTTCTGCTGCTGTATATTTGGAGTCTGCGTCTCTCTCTCTCATCATCATCATCACGGTGGCTGGGAGATGTTAACTGCCTCGCCTGGTGTACAGGAGGTCGTGGGTTCGATCCCGACCCTGACGCCTGCTGCTGTATATTTGGAGTCTGCGTCTCTCTCTCTCATCATCATCATCACGGTGGCTGGGAGATGTTAACTGCCTCGCCTGGTGTACAGGAGGTCGTGGATTTGATCCCGACCCTGACGATGCCTGCTGCTGTATATTTGGAGTCTGCGTGTCTCTCTCTCTCTCATCATCATGGTGGCTAGGAGATGTTAACTACCTCGCCTGGTGTACAGGAGGTCGTGGGTTTGATCCCGACCCTGACGCCTGCTGTATATTTGGAGTCTGCGTCTCTCTCTCATCATCATCACGGTGGCTAGGAGATGTTAACTACCTCCCTGGTGTACGGGAGGTCGTGGATTCGATCCTGACCCTGACTATGCCTTCTGCTGTATATTTGGAGTTTGCGTGTCTCTCTCTCATCATCATCACGGTGGCTAGGAGATGTTAACTACCTCGCCTGATCTACAGGAGGTCGTGGATTTGATCCGACCCTGACGATGCCTGCTGCTGTATATTTGGAGTCTGCGTGTCTCTCTCTCTCTCATCATCATCACGGTGGCTAGGAGATGTTAACTACCTCGCCTGGTGTACAGGAGGTCGTGGGTTTGATCCGACCCTGACGCCTGCTGCTNTATATTTGGAGTCTGCGTCTCTCTCTCATCATCATCACGGTGGCTAGGAGATGTTAACTACCTCCCCTGGTGTACGGGAGGTCGTGGATTCGATCCTGACCCTGACTATGCCTTCTGCTGTATATTTGGAGTCTGCGTCTCTCTCTCTCTCATCATCGTCACGGTGGCTAGGAGATGTTAACTACCTCGCCTGGTGTACAGGAGGTCGTGGGTTCGATCCCGACCCTGACGATGCCTGCTGCTGTATATTTGGAGTTTGCGTCTCTCTCTCATCATCATCACGGTGGCTAGGAGATGTTAACTGCCTCTCAGACACGCGGCCGGCTCGTGCCGAACTCGTGACGAATTGGCCACGTGTTGTTGTGGACGTGACGAATCTCCAGTTACTGACCGGCTGTGTCAAGTTCAAGTTCATTTATTGGGTATAGCCTTGTGAGCCATTCGGCTCTTGAATCAGGCGCAACCGCAACAAACAAAAAACAGAAACACGAACAAAAAACATCTTAAAGTGAATATGTGACTGAGTGCAAACAGAAAATACAGGAAAAGACAGCAACATATTGCAGAAAAAACACCGTACACCAACCCTGTGTGCAAAAATCCCAGTGGGATGCAAGTCAAAAACCAACAACAACCACAAGACAACTTAGATTAAGGCCATCAGTCTAACTCTGTACTACAACAACAAACATGGCTAAACCAATACACTTTTCGAAAGCACCAAAATAAAGCCATGAAAGCAATGAAACAGTGATCATAGGAACTGTCGGGTGGGGTGAGGGGGTGGCGAGTTTGACGACGCACAATTAAATTTACGCGATCTGACCAAACAAGAATACGAATATTTAAAAAACACGCTTTAATGAAATGTACCATACGAGTAATGGCAGAACTCCAGGAAGTGGCCCCGAGGCTTGCCATTAAGTAAGTTGAGCGTGGACAATTAGACCCAAGCCGAAACAACATAAAAAAAGATTGTTTAAAAATATGTTTTATTTTTAATGATAGAATATAGTATTGTCATCAGTATGACATACGTTTACCAAGTTTTCAGTCGATACCACATTGCGAAGTGGGTTAAAATTGAGTCGCAATATTTGAGGATACGACAACAAGACAGAGTGAGTTTATCAAAAGCGTGTAAAAGAATGTTTTAAAATATATATATATTTTTTTATGATAGAATATATTCTCGTCATCAGTATGACATAAGTATTCCAAGTTTACAGTCGATAGCACATTGGGAAGTGGGTAAAAATTGAGTTTCAATATTTTTTGAGATACGACAACAAGACAGAGTGAGTTAAATAAAAACGTGTAAAAAAAACCTGATGTACTGGTGTTTAACTACCTCTGTTTTGGATGATGTACTGTGTTTAACTACGGCCACTGACACTGCCCATTCATCATTTGGAAATCCTTCCAACGGTGTCACGTCCACCTGCTCCTATGCAAACCTCAATCGCTCATTCAAATAACCATGAATTAACTAACGCTAAGTGTATCTTTCATTTCTTAATTACATTTTTAGTTGGTGACGGCCCATTTATATTTTTCTAAAACTCACTTTCATCGTAGTACTTTTAAACTATTTATTTTATTTAACCAGGTAAGTATCACTGAGATGTTTAAATCTTTTTTTCAGAAACGCCATTGGCTATCACAATTGATAGCTCAACGAAGTGGGATTATCATCATCATCATCACGTGGAGATTCATAGCGGCAGCCAAACGCTCTAAACGCGTGATGTTGATTGTAAATGTGGAGGGGGGAAAAACTGGTGGACTCGGAGAAAAATCCACGCGACCACGGGAGAGAGAGACAGACACACCGCAAACTCCAAATATACAGCAGGCACCTGGGTCGGGCTCGAATCCATGACCTCCTGCGTACCAGGCGAGGTAGTTAACATCTCCTAGCCACCGTGGCAGAAACATATTCTGCCAGCTATTGATTGTTTTTTTTCTCTCTCTCTCTTAACGGCCAATTGAATTCATGGCCGCAGCCCCAGTCACCAATAACTCCACAACTAAATCAAGTCCATCGCATTAAACACAAAATTTCGCACTTAATTTGGACAAAACATTATCCAGCTCTGAGGGTCATACAAGTAAACAGCTGTCACGGTCATGCCGTGCTGCAAACATTGCTTTCACATGCCGAGCGAGTGGCGAAAAGTGCTGCCCGGTCGACTGTGCGTGGTGAGCCAGAGTTCATCTTGAAGAGGGGACTCACCAGTGGCGGCTCCTGCAAAATCTCTCAGGGGGGCAAATGTCTGGATGATTGATAAGGATAAGGTCCACCCATGCAATGGATAAATTAACAGCTTAAGCATGTAAAGGCAACTTCACTTCTTTAATATTAATGAAAAATAAAGTGACTCTTACAATACATCTTGTTTGTTTCTATACTCACTATTAATACAATCCACTCAAGTTTCTTTTATTAAAGATTCCACTAGGTGGCGACAAATTATATTGTTGGATGAAACGTGCTTACGTATGATGACGTAAGCACGTTAGTGCGAGCCCTCCGGAAGCCATAGATAATGCATTGCAGCGCCCCCCGTTCGAAAAAAAACATCTTTGAATGTAAGTCTATGGGGCCACTCGGGGCAATTCTCAGCCGGAGTGAAATCGCCCAAAAAGAGGCGGTACTCCACAGAACGTGACATGACGCTGATTGGACTATATCCAGAGGCACAGTGACGGCTAGCGTGACTCTGGTTGAATGACATTGGTGGTGCGTCGCCCAATCGCCCTAATGAAGAAACCGCCCCTGTCAGAAACCGTAGTTTGCTCTGTGGTATCCGTGGAGAGAGGTTATTGACGAGGGATCTAAGAAGTAGCTCTGCATGCATGTATTGGATATCCGTTCCCGGGTGTTCTGTGTTACCAGCTCTTTTTTCAGAGACAACGTTCTGGTTCCACTTCACAGTTTTCTACGCGGGAGCGTGCATCACCACCACGTGGGTCTTTGTGACATCACCACACCACGAGGCTTTGGACACGTCCCAAAAAACTAGACCAAACAAACCCATTGCCACCGGGAGGGGGGGCGAGGTGGGTTGCCGAGTTGACGGAGCACCCCCCCCCCCCCACTATCCGGNCAAAAGACAAAGATCCCCCGTGTAGCCACAGTGTTGGGGCAAGTGCTGTTAGCGAGCACCTATAAGACCGGCACGGCCACGAGGTGGGTGGGTGGGTGGCCAACACCACGCCCGACCGCCTTTGTCTCCCCAGTGGCGGTGTTTACACACCGCACCTGCTACTCATTTGAGGCTGAGTCGACCTCGGGGAGCCCAGGACCGGTTCAGATAATCGTCGCCGGTGTTGGCCGTGAGCGGGATCGAACTCGGGTTCGTGTTGCGGCGCGCTAACCGCTACACTACCGCTCCCCAGACAGACGAACATCACTGCCTGCCAACCCCCCACCCCACCGCCACCCCTATCTGACATGAGCTGGAGCCTGGCCCTGGTTGGCACAGAAGGTGGAAGCGAAACTCTAAGAAGAGTCCCGGCGGTGGAGGCTGGGCGGACCGCTGCGCATTCAATAAAGTTTCAGTAATGTGGCATTGGGCCCGCTCATCTGCCCAGCTGCCCGGGTAGAGATAGCTTTAATTCCTCCCACACATCATTCCACTCCCACACCAACCACCCACCCACCACCCCCTTTCCCCTCACTCTCCTCCCCCACCACCACCACCACCACCAAAAAAACTAACATATTTCTCACTTCAATTTCCCTGCTAGAGGATTTAAATTCTGTTCAGGAAAAAAAAATGGAGGGGACGTCCCGAATGGCAGTAAAGAATGTTTATATATATGAACCGCTCTTTTTCTTTGTCTCTGTCTCTCCTCTGGCTCTCGTGCAATGGAATTTCATTGTAATGGTTCGGGGAGATGGTGAATATATATTGTGCGTACTATAGAAATATCCAAAGAACCCCCGTATATCCAAATAGAGGTTTTTTTTTGGAGGGGGGTGTTAGATTGCGTAAATATAAATGTGTGTCGTTAAACCCGCCACCACCCGACACAACCAATTCGTAAGGGGTTGTCACGTGAACAAAACGTGCCAATTCGTTACTGTTTTATGGTTCTGTCAGTAAAGTCACGTAGATAGAAAAATAATGAAATTAAATAAAAATAAAGTAATTAAAAACATCACGACGTTTCGATCGCAACACAAGCGGTCGTCATCACTTTATTTTATTTTTTATTAATAATTTTCTATCCACGTGACTTTACCGAAAGAACCACGGATTATGAATTCCTGCTGTCACGAAAGTTTTAAGTCAAGAATTTAATTCGTTACCGGTTCAGCACACGGGCTGACACCGGTGTCTTCGAGGAGGAGTAGGGGGGAGGAGTAGGGGGGAGGAGGAGGAGGGGGGTGGGTGGGTGGGAGGAGGGGGAGGGGGGAGGAGGAGGTGGGTGGGTGGGAGGAGGAAGAGGAGGAGGGGGGGAGGAGGAGGTGGGGGGGGGGAGGAGGAGGGGGGGGAGGAGGAGGTGGGGGGGGGGGGGGGGGGGGGGGGAGGGGGGTGGGGGGAGGAGGAGGGGGGGGGAGGAGGAGGTAGGGGGGAGGAGGAGGTCGATTCCGCTCACGGCCAACACCCGGTCACGATTATCTGAACCGGTCCTGGGCATCCGCTAGGTTGACTCAGCCTCAAGTGACTACCTGGTGCGGTGTGTAAACATCGCCACTGGGGAGACAAAGGCGGCTCGGGTGTGGTGCTAGCCATCCACCCCCTCGTGTGCCATTATGCCGGCCTTCATAGGTGCTCGCTAACAGCACTTGCCCCTCCAGTCTGTTAAGGCTACACCGGCATCATCGGTGACGATGCTAACCTGAACCTGCCCCGGGCCTCACCTTCCCTAGGTGGACTCAGCCGCCACTCGGGGAAGACAAAGGCGGTCGGGATGGGCGTGGTTTGCTGCCCACCGCGTCGTAGGCGGTGCTGCCACTCGCTAAACAGCACTTGCCTCTGCACCCCAACAGTTTGTTACAGGCTATACCGGGGGGGGGAGGGGAACCTTTGTCTGTGCCTTTGTATTTTCGCGCCGCGCACTTTTAATGAGGCTCTTGGCAGCGACGGAAGCCGCTGCGCGTCTGAACCTCCTCGACGAACGTTAATTGGCACCGACATTTGGTGGTGGTGGTGTGTTGTTGGTGGTGGGTGGGGGGGTTATGTATGAGATGGTGGGGGGGTGTGTGGTGGGGGGGATGTATGGATGGTGGGGGTGTGTGGTTGGTGTATTTGGTGTGGGGGGGGTGGGATGACGGAGGGTGGGGATAGATGGTGGGGGGATGTAGGATGGTGGGTGGGGGAGATGGTGGTGGTGTACGAGATGATGGGGGGTGAGTGTGTGTGTGGGGGGGGGGGGGGGAGATGAGTGGTGGGTGTGTGGGGGAGATGGGTACGAGATGATGGGGGGTGAGGGTGTGTGTGTGGGGGGGGGATGGTGGTGTACGCGATGATTGGGGGGTGTGGTGGGGGAGATGGTGGTGGTGTGTATGTAAGTGTTGGGGGAATGTGGGTGTACGAGATGATGGGGGGTGGGTGTGTGTGGGGGGGGGATGGTGGTGGTGTGTGTATGAGATGGGGGTGTATGAGAGATGGTGGGGTAGTGGGGGGGGATGTGTGGTGTACGTGATGGGGTGAGGTGGGTGGGATGTGGATGTGGATGGGGGGGGGGGGAGAGGTGGTGACGAGTGATGGGGGTGATGTGTGGGGGAGATGGTGGTGGTGTGTATGTATGAATGGGGGTGAGTGTGTGTGTGGGGGGATGGGTGGGATGATGATGGGGGGGAGATGGTGGTGGTGTACGAGATGATGGGGGGGGGGGTGTGTGGTGGGGGGGGATAGTGTGGTGGTGTATGTAGAGATGGTGGGGTATGTGGGGATGGTGACGAGATGATGGGGGTGAGGGTGTGTGGGGTGGTGGTGTATGTATGAGATGGTGGGGGGGTTGTGGGGGGAGATGGTGGTGGTGTACGAGTGATGGGGGAGGGGGAGATGGTGGTGTGTGTGTACGAGATGATGGGGGGGGTGTGTGTGGGGGGAGATGGTGGTGGTGTGTGTACGAGATGATGGGGGGTGAGGGTGTGTGTGGGGGGGTGGTGGTGGTGTACGCGATGATTGGGGGTGTGGTGGGGGAGATGGTGGTGGTGTGTGTACGAGATGATGGGGGGGGGTGTGTGTGGGGGGAGTGTGTGTTACGAGATGATGGGGGGTGAGTGTGTGGGGGGATGTGGTGGTGTGTACGAGATGATGGGAAGGGGGGGGTGTATGTACGAGATGTGGGGGAGGGGGTGTGTGTATGAGATGATGGGTGGTGTGTGGGGGGGTATGAGATGATGGGGGGGTGTGTGGGGTGGTGGTGTGTGTGTATGATATGGTGAGGTTGTGGTGTGTGTATGAGATGATGGTGGTGGTGTGTGTATGAGATGATGGGGAGTATGTGGGGGGATGGTGGTGGTGTGTACGAGATGATGGGGAGGGGGGGGACGTGGTGGTGGTGGTGTGTGTATGAGATGATGGGTGGGGTGTGTGGGGGGGGGGTGTGTACGAGATGATGGGGGGGGTGTGGGGGTGTGTGTGTGTGGGGGGGGTGAGATGGTGGTGTACGAGATGATGGGGGGGTGTGTGGGAGGGGGGGTGTATGAGATGATGGGGGGGGTGTGTGTGGGGGTGTATGAGATGATGGGGGGGTGTGTGTGGGGGGTATGAGATGATGGGGGGTGTGTGGGAGGGGGGTATGAGATGATGGGGGGGTGTGTGGGGGGAGATGGTGGTGGTGGTGTACGAGATGATGGGGGGGGTGTGGGGGGGAAGATGGTGGTGGTGGTTTGTGTATGGGGGCGGGAGATGGTGTGGTGGTGGTGTGTATGGGGGGGAGATGGTGGTGTACGAGATGATGGGGGGGTGTGGTGGGGTGTGTGGGGAGTGTGGGGGGATGGTGGTGGTGTGTACGAGATGATGGGTGGTGTGTGGGGAGGGGGAGATGGTGTGGTGGTGTAGTGAGAGCGAGATGATGGGGGGGTGTGTGGGGGGGAGTGAAGGTGGTGGTGTGTACGAGATGATGAGGGTGTTGTGGGGGGGGGAAATGGTGGTGATGGTATGTGTACGAGATGATGGGGGTGTGTGTGTGGGGGGGGAGATGGTGGTGGTGGTGGTGGTGGGGAGGGCGTGATTGGAGAGAGTGGCAGGAGGGGAGAAGGGGCATTCCAGGACACCTGCTGTGTGTAATGTCCCGCCGATTAATATCGATTGATGGCAATTCTGGATATTTTTTCTCTCTCTCCCCACCCCCCCAATCACTCGTCAAATTTATTTTTGGGCTCCTCCCTCCCACCCACCAATTGCATCCTCCCACCCCCCACATACCCCCCCACCTCCCCCCCCACCTTCTCGCCAATTCCGCTGTCAGCGCCACGTCGTGATGAGACGGAGGCGCCCGCTCTGATGAGAACGTCCCGCGGAAGTGGATCACGCGGAGCTGCCACCGAGAAGGATTGCTCCCGTAGCACTGCCGCTCCCTATACACCACCAGCAGACTCTCCACAACGATCGCAAACCATTTTAAAACCTCGACAATTTTGTTCTGAAATCACCATGCAATGCATTTTGTGTTTTTCAAAACAAGCGACGCGGCCATCACAAATGACAGCTCAACGAAGTGGTTAATGATAATTGTTTTTTACCCTTTTATCTGGCAACAGAACTGACACCTTTTTACAAGGAGTCATGTTTGCATAGACCACAATACCTGCAGTCATAACGCAAACAAAAAACATAACTCTGATAATGTATGTTATGTATGTTATGATTTTTGTTTGCATTATGACTGCAGGTATTGTGGTCTATGCAAACATGACTCCTTGTAAAAAGGTGTCAGTTTTGTTGCCAGATAAAAGGGTAAAAAAACAATTATCATATTTTACTGGCAAATGAGGTTCCAATGGTGTAAATCGATGTGGTTTATCATCATCATCGTGTGGATTTTGTTTTAGAGCGGCCAAATAACTCTAAACGCCGTGACGTTCATTCTAAATGTGAAGGGAAAACCACGCAGGAGCCTGAGAAACATCCACGTGACCACGGGCAGAGTGAACACGTGTGTAACACGTGTGTCAACACGTGTGTCAACACGTGTGTCAACACGTGTGTCAACACGTGTGTCAACACGTGTGTCAAACGTGTGTCAACACGTGTGTCAACACGTGCGTACCGACCGAGGTGCTGGGGAAGGGCAACAGCTCCAAAGAAACGAGTTCGTCAATCGCGACGATGAGTTGCAAGTGCACAGATCCCAGTGGCTTCCTAACATCGGTGAGGCAGGAGCGTTCCAGACGGTCGCAGAAGCGCGTCCGAAAGCGCCGCGCGACAATGAGCGAACACGCAGACTCCGAACAGACAACAGGCGTCGGTCGGGATAGAACCCACGACCTCCTGTACACCAGGCGAGGTGGTTAACATCTCATAGCCACCGTGATGATGATGATGATGATGAGAGAGAGAGACACCACAGACTCCAAATACACATCAGGCGTCAGGGGTCGGGATCGAACCCACGACCTCCTGTACACCAGGCGAGGTGGTTAACATCTCCTGGCCACTGCGGTGCATCCCGAAGTTAACACCGAGCCCGATCTGATCTCATCCTCACCTCCAACCAGCGAGTGAGACCCCCAGCGAAGAATCTCGCGAAAAACCTCACAACGGGAGGCGTCACGCGGCTTGCGAACGCAGCAGCCACTTCCTCTTCCTCCTCCTTCTCCTCCTTCCTCCTGTCACTGTCAATGCACAGAGGGTGGTAGTGGTGGGTGGGTGGGTGGTGGGGTGGTGGTGGTGGTGGAGAGGCAATTAATTAAAATATCCCAAGGTGCGGTGCGCGACGTCAACTTTGTGCGTCTCGGCAGGCGCGAAGTTGGTGAGCTCGCTCTTAGTCGACCACCTAGTGATCGACCCCCTGGGGGTGAGAGATGCCCCACCACCACCCCCACCCACCACCCCACCCCCCACTTCCCACCCGACCCCCCACCCCCCACACCCCCACCCCCCAGAGGGGTTGCAGGCTGCAGTAAAGGTGAAGAACCCACAGCGACCACAGATTATGTGGGTCTTTCGGTAAAGTCACGTGGGTAGGTTCCAATTTATTTTATAAACTACGACGTTTCGATGGCGTGTGTTGCGATGGAAACGTCGTAGTTTTTTGTGATTTTTTGGGGGGAATTTTTATTTTTTCTGAACCTATCTACGACAATCTCGATTTGAAGCTTTCGTGACTGCAGGAATCCATATTCTGTGGTTCTTTCGGTAAAGTCACGTGGGTAGAATTATTATTTATCATCATCATTATTATATCATCATTATTCTATCATCATTATTATTATTCTGTAATTGTTTATATCTACGTGACTATATCTACGACACTTTACCGAAAGACCCAACGAATATGAATTCCTGCGGTAACGAAAAGCTTTAAGTCAAGATTTCGCGTTCACAGACTTCTGGGGGCAAGTGCTTTTGGAGCGAGATAGAGACACAAAGAGAGAGACGAAAGATCCACCCGTGTAGCCTCAACAGACTGTTGGGGCAAGTGCTGTTAGCGAGCACCTATAAAGGCCGGCACGGCACACGAGGGCGTGGGTGGCCACCACCACGCCCGGCCGCCTTTGTCTCTCCCTAACGGCAATGTTTACACAACCACACCAGGTACTCATTTGAGGCTGAGTTGCGTTGCGCGTGCCACGTGATGCAACGTCTAGGGGGGTGGACAATGAAAATGGACCCCCCGCCAAAAAAGAGCCGGATCGTTGGGGTGGAGCCGCGAACACCACGGAGGGAGAACGCAGCTGAAACCGCACGAGCCAAAAACAAATGTTGCAGTTTGTTGTGGTTGTTGTTGTGGTTGTTGTTGTTGTTGTCGTGGTGTTTGTTGTCTTCCGTCGCCGGCGAAAGCTTCCCTCCCATGCGGCTTTCGCCTCCACCACCCTCCCTCCCACTCTCCCCTCTCTCCCACGCTCTCCCACTACCTTTATTTATTTATTTATTTTGATGTATTTTAGGTTTTCTACTTTATTTTTTCTTTATTTTTCTTTTTTTCTATTTTTTTCACTTTTTTTTACGATCAGTGGAAACAAGAAGATGATCGGTGTAGTCGGCACTTTGCTTCGTTCATCATTTATTCATTTTTTAAATCTTTGCTTTATGTAAACCCCCCTCTCGCTCACTCTCTCGATCTGCACGCAGCCCTTCTCGCAGTCCAACGGCCTCCGACGGGTAGCTCATGTCAGCATGCAGAGCTCCCCGTCATCTGCCACCGAGCACACGGCCTCCTCCATCGCCCACTGCTCCTTGAAGGCCGGCACGGTGTGGGTCAGGGGTCAGCCACCGTGCATGGCGGAACTCCAGCCCACAAACTTCTGGCTCCGACCAGAGCGCGGAAAATGCCCAGGCTCAAAAGAAAGCTGCCTCTGGTGTGGACCAATCAGCTTCAAGGACAATGCATGAATTATCAGAGTATGTTTGTTTTTGCATTTTGACCACAAGCATTGTGGTTAATGCAGACATGATTCCTTGTAAAAGGTTTCAGTTTGGTGTTTTAACATCTTAACAACTGTTTTGTTGGCAGATAAAAGAGGAAAACCTATTATCATATTTTGGTACTGGCAAAGGAGGTCCCATGATGTATAACCGAAATAACAAATAAAAATATACGTACTTTTTGGTTCTTTCGGTAAAGTCGCGTAGAAAGAAAATACATCAAATAATAGAATACGACGTTTCGAATGCAACACAGGCAATCGTCATCAGGTATAAAACAAGCCCAGTGAACTTAGAAATATAATGCAATACGACACAGAGAGTCGGCTAACACAACAGTCAACACCCCACCTGGTTGATTAACGTTCTTCCAAAGATTGCTAAATTTGAGAAAGAGACAAAACACAGACACGGAGACACAAAGAGACACACAGACACACAGAGACACAAAGAGACACACAGAGAGAGACACACAACATAGACACACAGAGAGAGACACACACAGAGACACACAACATAGACACACAGAGACANCACAGAGACACACAGAGAGAGACACACACAGAGACACACAGAGAGAGACACACACATAGACACAGACAGACACACCAGCAGAGAGAGACACACACATAGACACACAAAGACAACACAGAGACACACAGAGAGAAGAGAGACACACACAGAGACACGCAGAGGGAGACACACAACATAGACACACAGAGAGAGACACACACAGAGACACAGAGAGAGAGAGACACCAGAGAGAGACACACACAGAGACACACAGACAGACACACATAGAGAGACACACAACATTGACACACACAGAGACAACACAGAGACACACAGAGAGAGACACAACATAGACACACAGAGACAACACAGACACACACAGAGAGAGACACACAACATAGACACACACAGAGACACAACGCCTCTGTGTCGAGGCCTTAAACAGAGAGAGAGGGTTGGGGCACAGAGAGAGAGGTGGGGGTGATGGATTAGCATGTCAATGAGAGAGCTGTGTGGAAATCCACCCCGCAGCGGCCGGGTAGAGAAAGAGTGAGTGGACCGATGCGAGCCTGGTACATTTTATGGAGAGAGAAATAGGAAGTTTGAGAAAACGAACTTAGCAAATGTTTTGGAAATGTAATGCAATGCCACACAGAGAGTCTGTTAACACACAGTTACCGCATAGCCTGGTTGATTACGTTCTTCCAAAAATTGCTAAATTAGAAGTGTGAAATTTGACAAACAGAGACACAGAGAGAGAGAGAGAAAACAAACTTAAATCCTTTTCTAGATTTGAAGTTTTCGTGACTGCAAGGGTCCATACTCTTTGGTTTTTTCGGTAAAGTCACTGCTGTGACGGTGCCACCTGAAGACGGTAGCTTGTGTAGCCTCCGAAACGTCGTGATTTAATTTATGTTTATTTTATTTTTTACCTACGTGACTTTACCGAAAAAAGCAAAGAGGATAAACTTAAATCCTCCTCCGTAGAGGTTGCTTGTGTTGCAATCGAAACGTCGTACTATATTATTAAATAGATCTTCCCTTCCTACGCGACTTTACCGAAAGAACCAAAGAGTAATTCCTGCAGAGACGAAAGCTTCAAATCAAATATATATATACTACATACTATTCCCAAATAGAGTTCTCATATATATATTAACCCGGGCGCTGAAACAGCAGAAGCGGCAGCCGCAATCTATTTGATTCTTGCGTAGAAACAAAATAAAAAAAATAAAACGTTCAAAACTCTTCAACATTTGTATTCAATGTCCTTAGAAACGCAATATATCGGGAGGTGAGAGCATCGCTAACATCATTGCTCATCGCAAGCAAGGTTTTATTTTCTGGGATTGCCACGGTGGCTAGGAGATGTTAACTACCTCGCCTGGTGTACAGGAGGTCGTGGGTTCGATCCGACCCTGACTTCTGCTGCTGTATATTTGGAGTCTGCGTCTCTCTCTCTCATCATCATCATCACGGTGGCTGGGAGATGTTAACTGCCTCGCCTGGTGTACAGGAGGTCGTGGGTTCGATCCCGACCCTGACGCCTGCTGCTGTATATTTGGAGTCTGCGTCTCTCTCTCTCTCATCATCATCATCACGGTGGCTGGGAGATGTTAACTGCCTCGCCTGGTGTACAGGAGGTCGTGGATTTGATCCCGACCCTGACGATGCCTGCTGCTGTATATTTGGAGTCTGCGTGTCTCTCTCTCTCTCATCATCATGGTGGCTAGGAGATGTTAACTACCTCGCCTGGTGTACAGGAGGTCGTGGGTTTGATCCCGACCCTGACGCCTGCTGTATATTTGGAGTCTGCGTCTCTCTCTCATCATCATCACGGTGGCTAGGAGATGTTAACTACCTCCCTGGTGTACGGGAGGTCGTGGATTCGATCCTGACCCTGACTATGCTTCTGCTGTATATTTGGAGTTTGCGTGTCTCTCTCTCATCATCATCACGGTGGCTAGGAGATGTTAACTACCTCGCCTGATCTACAGGAGGTCGTGGATTTGATCACGACCCTGACGATGCCTGCTGCTGTATATTTGGAGTCTGCGTGTCTCTCTCTCTCTCATCATCATCACGGTGGCTAGGAGATGTTAACTACCTCGCCTGGTGTACAGGAGGTCGTGGGTTTGATCCGACCCTGACGCCTGCTGCTGTATATTTGGAGTCTGCGTCTCTCTCTCATCATCATCACGGTGGCTAGGAGATGTTAACTACCTCCCCTGGTGTACGGGAGGTCGTGGATTCGATCCTGACCCTGACTATGCCTTCTGCTGTATATTTGGAGTCTGCGTCTCTCTCTCTCTCTCATCATCGTCACGGTGGCTAGGAGATGTTAACTACCTCGCCTGGTGTACAGGAGGTCGTGGGTTCGATCCCGACCCTGACGATGCCTGCTGCTGTATATTTGGAGTTTGCGTCTCTCTCTCTCATCATCATCACGGTGGCTAGGAGATGTTAACTGCCTCTCAGACACGCGGCCGGCTCGTGCCGAACTCGTGACGAATTGGCCACGTGTTGTTGTGGACGTGACGAATCTCCAGTTACTGACCGGCTGTGTCAAGTTCAAGTTCATTTATTGGGTATAGCCTGTGAGCCATTCGGCTCTTGAATCAGGCGCAACCGCAACAAACAAAAAACAGAAACACGAACAAAAAAACATCTTAAAGTGAATATGTGACTGAGTGCAAACAGAAAATACAGAAAAGACAGCAAATATTGCAGAAAAAACACCGTACACCAACCTGTGTGCAAAAATCCCAGTGGGATGCAAGTCAAAAACCAACAACAACCACAAGACAACTTAGATTAAGGCCATCAGTCTAACTCT
Organism: Lethenteron camtschaticum; assembly: GCA_018977245.1. Lineage (NCBI taxonomy): Eukaryota > Metazoa > Chordata > Hyperoartia > Petromyzontiformes > Petromyzontidae > Lethenteron > Lethenteron camtschaticum. The sequence continues at coordinate 10,394,305 of MU249573.1, read as the reverse complement.
GTACTACAACAACAAACATGGCTAAACCAATACACTTTTCGAAACACCAAAATAAAGCCATGAAAGCAATGAAACAGTGATCATAGGAACTGTCGGGTGGGGTGAGGGGGTGGCGAGTTTGACGACGCACAATTAAATTTACGCGATCTGACCAAACAAGAATACGAATATTTAAAAAACACGCTTTAATGAAATGTACCATACGAGTAATGGCAGAACTCCAGGAAGTGGCCCCGAGGCTTGCCATTAAGTAAGTTGAGCGTGGACAATTAGACCCAAGCCGAAACAACATAAAAAAAGATTGTTTAAAAATATGTTTTATTTTTAATGATAGAATATAGTATTGTCATCAGTATGACATACGTTTACCAAGTTTTCAGTCGATACCACATTGCGAAGTGGGTTAAAATTGAGTCCAATATTTGAGGATACGACAACAAGACAGAGTGAGTTTATCAAAAGCGTGTAAAAGAATGTTTTAAAATATATTATATTTTTTTATGATAGAATATATTCTCGTCATCAGTATGACATAAGTATTCCAAGTTTACAGTCGAAGCACATTGGGAAGTGGGTAAAAATTGAGTTTCAATATTTTTTGAGATACGACAACAAGACAGAGTGAGTTAAATAAAAGTGTAAAAAAAACCTGATGTACTGGTGTTTAACTACCTCTGTTTTGGATGATGTACTGTGTTTAACTACGGCCACTGACACTGCCCATTCATCATTTGGAAATCCTTCCAACGGTGTCACGTCCACCTGCTCCTATGCAAACCTCAATCGCTCATTCAAATAACCATGAATTAACTAACGCTAAGTGTATCTTTCATTTCTTAATTACATTTTTAGTTGGTGACGGCCCATTTATATTTTTCAAAACTCACTTTCATCGTAGTACTTTTAAACTATTTATTTTATTTAACCAGGTAAGTATCACTGAGATGTTTAAATCTTTTTTTTCAGAAACGCCATTGGCTATCACAATTGATAGCTCAACGAAGTGGGATTATCATCATCATCATCACGTGGAGATTCATAGCGGCAGCCAAACGCTCTAAACGCGTGATGTTGATTGTAAATGTGGAGGGGGGAAAAACTGGTGGACTCGGAGAAAAATCCACGCGACCACGGGAGAGAGAGAGACAGACACACCGCAAACTCCAAATATACAGCAGGCACCTGGGTCGGGCTCGAATCCATGACCTCCTGCGTACCAGGCGAGGTAGTTAACATCTCCTAGCCACCGTGGCAGAAACATATTCTGCCAGCTATTGATTGTTTTTTTTTCTCTCTCTCTCTTAACGGCCAAATTGAATTCATGGCCGCAGCCCCAGTCACCAATAACTCCACAACTAAATCAAGTCCATCGCATTAAACACAAAATTTCGCACTTAATTTGGACAAAACATTATCCAGCTCTGAGGGTCATACAAGTAAACAGCTGTCACGGTCATGCCGTGCTGCAAACATTGCTTTCACATGCCGAGCGAGTGGCGAAAAGTGCTGCCCGGTCGACTGTGCGCGAGAGGTGATCACGGCTGACTAGCAGCGTGTGGGGAAATCCTCCTCCTGCTTCGGAGAACGATGACGTTTCCCCACAACTCTGGGCCATCCGCCCGATGATGCTGATGGTTGTGACATTTACCGGCGAAGCGTCGAATTGTCAATGTTGGGAGTGGGGTTTTCTTTATTTGTAATAAAGGTCTCGTGGAAGCGACTTCGGGAATCAGGGTCTTTATTTGTCTTTAGTTCACAACTCTCCTCATATAAATTACACTCCTGTCTTACTCCTTCACGCTGTTAACAGACAGAGTGAAAGGGAGAGAGAGAAAGACCTCTTGCTGCCACGTGGCAGGCCTGGACCCCCGCTCCAACGTGGCCTCACCCTTCGTTACGCATTGGTCACGTTTTGTTCACGTGACACACCCCCCCCCCCCCGTACTAACTGGGCCGTGTCGGGTGGTGGTGGCAGCTTTAACGAAGCACATTCTATGTTCACGTGGTCCAACCCAACAGACATCTGCCTCCCCTGGTGCTTTCTCATTGCAGTTTCATGACGAGACCAGCGAGCCTAAATATATTGATACACATACGTGAAATAAGTTACCTGGATTCATATTCTTAGGTTTTTTTCGGTAAAGTCACGTAGGTAAAAAAAAAATTAATAAAAGTAAAATAAAAATAAAATAAAAATCACGACGTTTCGGAGGCAACACAAGCTTCCGTCTTCAGGTGGGACCGTCACAGCACGCTTGCTGTATCACTTGATACACAAAAACCTAAGAATATGAATCCTTGCAGTCAAGAAAGCTTCAAATCTAGAAGTTACCTGGAGTATGGAAGGCGAGGACATGCAATGAAGGGGTCTACAAACATACATTGGTGACATACTGAGATAGAACAGGCACGCGCTTATTGCCCGCGCTCCATCCAGTTACTGAGGGGTTGCGCAATCAGAGGGGAGGCTGAGCTCGTCGCTGCCTCACCTCTCGTCTCTTCCTGTATTTGCAGCGGAGCTCCGCAAATTTGACGATTTTGACGATAAAAAAATGATTGGAATCGTACAGAAATGACATTTATAACACAGATCAGTGGAAAAAAATCTTAATATGTATTTTATCTGATTCTTTTTTTGTTACTTTCGTAACAGCTGTTTTCATTGGAGTATGACGGGTGAGGCTTTGTCTCCCCCTGCCTCCCCTGACGCACGTCCCTGATGCACACACATGTAATATCTTAATACGGCGGGAGACGAGTTGACGGGGCAGCACTTATTTATTACACTAACACAACAGTAACAGAATACAGCCGAGATACAGCCTACGCTACGCGTGCCTAACCCGGCCACGCTCTCAGGCCCTCCGGCTACACGCTTCCTAGGGGAGGCTATCTGGCCCGTCCTAGCCAGGGTACGGGTCTCGACCCCTGGGTCACACAGCCCGGCCCTTACAAGGACGTCAGGCCGTGATCCCCAAGGTCTCGGCACTGAGCCGCACAGAGTCCCGGCCCTTACAAGGGCAGCGGGGCTAGGGGTCTCAGGACCCTGTCTCTTGCTCCGTCTTCTTTATTCACTGGTTGACGACTCCCCCGATCGCTGCTGCGCATCGCCTTACATAGCCTCCCGCGCCAGGGGCGGGGGCCTATGCGGACCGCGATGTAGCCACCCACTACGCGCTGTCTCACGATTCCCCCTCGCCAGCACGTACCACCTCTACACCACACAGAAGACAAACTCCACGCGGAGACAGATTGCCCGGCTCGGGTCAGTCGAACTCGGGGTTTGTTTCCTTTAACTGCGAGGCTCACGTGCCCACAACCGCCGCTCCCATCCTAAGCCTCGCCAACACACACGCACAAAGGACGAACCGACAAGCGAATTTGCGTTCAAAGCCTCGAGCAAAGCCAAACACCATGTTACTGTCTGTGGTTGTTTTCATGATTTCTCACGCAGACTAAAACCGCGCCTCGACACACGCTGGGCGTACGGCGCGTCCAATGATACCGACTCCTCCGCCCGTTCCGCTGTTGCTGCTGCTGCTGCTCAGATGAAGAGGGCTGAATTCGAGTTTAATTTATTGTCATTCGTTATTTCATTGTTTTGGGTGTCGCGCAAACGTGAGCGGTGGTGCAGCGGTTAGTGCTACGCTACGCTACGAACCCGCCAGGGACCCGAGTTCGATTCGCGCTCACGGCCAACACCCAGTGACGATTATCTGAACCGGTCCTGGCCCTCTCCAAGGTCGACTCAGCCTAAAATGAGTACCTGGTGCGATGTGTAAACATCGCCACTGGGGGAGACAAAGGCGGCCGGGCGTGGTGTTGGCCACCCACCCCCTCGTGTGCAGTTTTGGCCATAGGTGCTCGCTAACAGCACTTGCCCCAACAGTCTGTTAAGGCTATACGGGGGATCTTTGTCTTTGTGTACGTCTGTGTGTGTGTGTGTAGGGAGCGGTAGTGGTAGCGGTTCGCGTGCTGCGCTACCAACCCGCCAGAGACCCGAATTCGATTCCCGCTCACGGCCAACACCCGGTCACGATTATCTGAACTGGTCCTGGGCATCCGCTAGGTTGACTCAGCCTCAAGTGACTACCTGGTGCGGTGTGTAAACATCGCCACTGGGGAGACAAAGGCGGCTCGGGCGTGGTGCTAGCCATCCACCCCCTCGTGTGCCATTATGCCGGCCATCATAGGTGCTCGCTAACAGCACTTGCCCCTCCAGTCTGTTAAGGCTACACCGGCATCATCGGTGACGATGCTAACCTGAACCTGCCCCGGCCTCACCTTCCCCTAGGTGGACTCAGCCGCCACTCGGGGAAGACAAAGGCGGCCGGGATGGGCGTAGTTTGCTGCCCACCGCGTCGTAGGCGGTGCTGCCACTCGCTAAACAGCACTTGCCTCTGCACCCCAACAGTTTGTTACAGGCTATACCGGGAGGGGGGAGGGAACCTTTGTCTGTGCCTTTGTATTTTCGCGCCGCGCACTTTTAATGAGGCTCTTGGCAGCGACGCGAAGCCGCTGCGCGTCTGAACCTCCTCGACGAACGTTAATTGGCACGACATTTGGTGGTGGTGTGTGGTGGTGGTGTATGTATGAGATGGTGGGGGGGTGTGTGGGGGGGGAGATGGTGGTGGTGTACGAGATGATGGGGGAGGGGGAGATGGTGGTGGTGTGTGTACGAGATGATGGGGGGGGGTGTGTGTGGGGGGGAGATGGTGGTGGTGTGTGTACGAGATGATGGGGGGGTGAGGGTGTGTGTGGGGGGGTGGTGGTGGTGTACGCGATGATTGGGGGTGTGGTGGGGGAGATGGTGGTGGTGTGTGTACGAGATGATGGGGGGGGGTGTGTGTGGGGGGGGATGGTGGTGGTGGTGTACGAGATGATGGGAAGGGGGGGGTGTGTGTATGTATGAGATGGTGGGGGAGGGGAGTGTGTGTATGAGATGATGGGTGGTGTGTGGGGGGGNTATGAGATGATGGGGGGGTGTGTGGGGTGGTGGTGTGTGTGTATGAGATTATGGTGATGGTTGTGGTGTGTGTATGAGATGATGGTGGTGGTGTGTGTATGAGATGATGGGGGGTATGTGGGGGGATGGTGGTGGTGTGTACGAGATGATGGGGAGGGGGGGACGTGGTGGTGGTGGTGTGTGTATGAGATGATGGGTGGGGTGTGTGGGGGGGGGTGTGTACGAGATGATGGGGGGGGTGTGGGGGTGTGTGTGTGTGGGGGGGGTGAGATGGTGGTGTACGAGATGATGGGGGGTGTGTGTATGAGATGATGGGGAGTATGTGGGGGATGGTGGTGGTGTGTACGAGATGATGGGGAGGGGGGGGACGTGGTGGTGGTGGTGTGTGTATGAGATGATGGGTGGGGTGTGTGGGGGGGGGTGTGTACGAGATGATGGGGGGGGGTGTGGGGTGTGTGTGTGTGGGGGGGGGTGAGATGGTGGTGTACGAGATGATGGGGGGGTGTGTGGGAGGGGGGTGTATGAGATGATGGGGGGGTGTGTGTGGGGGTGTATGAGATGATGGGGGGTGTGTGGGGGGGATGGTGGTGGTGGTGTACGAGATGATGGGGGGGTGTGGGGGGGAAGATGGTGGTGGTGGTTTGTGTATGGGGGCGGGAGATGGTGGTGGTGGTGGTGGTTTGTGTATGGGGGGGGAGATGGTGGTGTACGAGATGATGGGGGGGTGTGGTGGGGGTGTGTGGGGGAGTGTGGGGGGATGGTGGTGGTGTGTACGAGATGATGGGTGGTGTGTGGGGAGGGGGAGATGGTGGTGGTGTGTACGAGATGATGAGGGTGTTGTGGGGGGGGGAAATGGTGGTGATGGTATGTGTACGAGATGATGGGGGTGTGTGTGTGTGGGGGGGGAGATGGTGGTGGTGGTGGTGGTGGGGAGGGCGTGATTGGAGAGAGTGGCAGGAGGGGAGAAGGGGCATTCCAGGACACCTGCTGTGTGTAATGTCCCGCCGATTAATATCGATTGATGGCAATTCTGGATATTTTTTCTCTCTCTCCCCACCCCCCCAATCACTCGTCAAATTTATTTTTGGGCTCCTCCCTCCCACCCACCAATTGCATCCTCCCCACCCCCCACATACCCCCCCCCACCTCCCCCCCCCACCTTCTCGCCAATTCCGCTGTCAGCGCCACGTCGTGATGAGACGGAGGCGCCCGCTCTGATGAGAACGTCCCGCGGAAGTGGATCACGCGGAGCTGCCACCGAGAAGGATTGCTCCCGTAGCACTGCCGCTCCCTATACACCACCAGCAGACTCTCCACAACGATCGCAAACCATTTTAAAACCTCGACAATTTTGTTCTGAAATCACCATGCAATGCATTTTGTGTTTTTCAAAACAAGCGACGCGGCCATCACAAATGACAGCTCAACGAAGTGGTTAATGATAATTGTTTTTTTACCCTTTTATCTGGCAACAGAACTGACACCTTTTTTTACAAGGAGTCATGTTTGCATAGACCACAATACCTGCAGTCATAACGCAAACAAAAACATAACTCTGATAATGTATGCACTGACCTTGAAGTTGATTGGTCTACACCCGAGACAGCTTTCCTTAGAGCCTAGTCTCACATGGTGTTGGACCAGATATCAGAGTTATGATTTTGTTTGCATTATGACTGCAGGTATTGTGGTCTATGCAAACATAACTCCTTGTAAAAAAAAGGTGTCAGTTTGTTGCCAGATAAAAGGGTAAAAAAACAATTATCATATATTTACTTCTGGCAAATGAGGTTCCAATGGTGTAAATCGATGTGGTTTATCATCATCATCATCGTGTGGATTTTGTTTAGAGCGGCCAAATAACTCTAAACGCCGTGACGTTCATTCTAAATGTGAAGGGAAAACCACGCAGGAGCCTGAGAAACATCCACGTGACCACGGGCAGAGTGAACACGTGTGTTAACACGTGTGTCAACACGTGTGTCAACACGTGTGTCAACACGTGTGTCAACACGTGTGTCAACACGTGTGTCAAAACGTGTGTCAACACGTGTGTCAACACGTGCGTAGCCGACTGAGGTCTGGGAAGGGCAACAGCTCCAAAGAAACGAGTTCGTCAATCGCGACGATGAGTTGCAAGTGCACAGATCCCAGTGGCTTCCTAACATCGGTGAGGCAGGAGCGTTCCAGACGGTCGCAGAAGCGCGTCCGAAAGCGCCGCGCGACAATGTAGCGAACACGCAGACTCCGAACAGACAACAGGCGTCGGTCGGGATCGAACCCACGACGTCCTGCATACCAGGCGAGGTAGTCAACATCTCCTAGCCACCGTGATGATGATGAGAGAGAGAGAGACACGCACAGACTCCAAATATACACCAGCAGGCGTCAGGGGTCAGGATCGAACCCACGACCTCCTGTATACCAGGCGAGGTAGTTAACATCTCCTAGCCACCGTGATGATGATGAGAGAGCGAGACACGCAAACTCCAAATACAAAGCAACAGCCGTCAGAGTTCGGGATCGAACCCACGACCTCCTGTACACCAGGCGAGGTAGTCAACATCTCCTAGCCACCGTGATGATGATGAGAGAGACACACAAACTCCAAATATACAGCAACAGGCGTTGCGTTGTCAGGGGTCGGGATCGAACACACGACCTCCTGTACACCAGGCGAGGTGGTTAACATCTCCTAGCCACCGTGATGATGATGATGATGAGAGAGACACGCAAACTCCAAATACACAGCAGGCATCAGGGGTCGTGATCGAACCCACGACCTCCTGTATACCAGGCGAGGTGGTTAACATCTCCCAGCCACCGTGATGATGATGATGAGAGAGAGAGAGACACACAAACTCCATATACACAGCAGGCGTCAGGGTCGGGATCGAACCCACGACTTCCTGCGTACCAGGCGAGGTAGTCAATATCTCCTAGCCACCGTGATGATGATGAGAGAGAGCGAGACACCACAGACTCCAAATACACATCAGGCATCAGGGGTCGGGATCGAACCCACGACCTCCTGTACACCAGGCGAGGTAGTTAACATCTCCTGGCCACCGCGGGCCCCCTAAGTTAACACCGAGCCCGATCTGATCTCATCCTCACCTCCAACCAGCGAGTGAGACCCCAGCGAAGAATCTCGCGAAAAACCTCACAACGGGAGGCGTCACGCGGCTTGCGAACGCAGCAGCCACTTCCTCTTCCTCCTCCTTCTCCTCCTTCCTCCTGTCACTGTCAATGCACAGAGGGTGGTAGTGGTGGGTGGGGTGGTGGTGGTGGTGGTGGAGAGGCAATTAATTAAAATATCCCAAGGTGCGGTGCGCGACGTCGGGTTTGTGCGTCTCGGCAGGCGCGAAGTTGGTGAGCTCGCTCTTAGTCGACCACCTAGTGATCGACCCCCTGGGGGTGAGAGATGCCCCACCACCACCCCCACCCCACCACCCCACCCCCACTTCCCACCCGACCCCCCCACCCCCCACACCCCCACCCCCCAGAGGGGTTTGCAGGCTGCAGTAAAGGTGAAGAACCCACAGCGACCACAGATTATGTGGGTCTTTCGGTAAAGTCACGTGGGTAGGTTCCAATTTATTTTATAAACTACGACGTTTCGATGGCGTGTGTTGCGATGGAAACGTCGTAGTTTTTTGTGATTTTTTGAGGAATTTTTTTTTTCTGAACCTATCTACGACAATCTCGATTTGAAGCTTTCGTGACTGCAGGAATCCATATTCTGTGGTTCTTTCGGTAAAGTCACGTGGGTAGAATTATTATTTATCATCATTATTATTATATCATCATTATTCTATCATCATTATTATTATTCTGTAATTGTTTATATCTACGTGACTATATCTACGACACTTTACCGAAAGACCCAACGAATATGAATTCCTGCGGTAACGAAAAGCTTTAAGTCAAGATTTCGCGTTCACAGACTTCTGGGGGCAAGTGCTTTTGGAGCGAGATAGAGACACAAAGAGAGAGACGAAAGATCCACCCGTGTAGCCTTAACAGACTGTTGGGGCAAGTGCTGTTAGCGAGCACCTATAAAGGCCGGCACGGCACACGAGGGCGTGGGTGGCCACCACCACGCCCGGCCGCCTTTGTCTCTCCCTAACGGCAATGTTTACACAACCACACCAGGTACTCATTTGAGGCTGAGTTGCGTTGCGCGTGCCACGTGATGCAACGTCTAGGGGGGTGGACAATGAAAATGGACCCCCCCGCCAAAAAAGAGCCGGATCGTTGGGGTGGAGCCGCGAACACCACGGAGGGAGAACGCAGCTGAAACCGCACGAGCCAAAAACAAATGTTGCAGTTTGTTGTGGTTGTTGTTGTTGTTGTCGTGGTGTTTGTTGTCTTCCGTCGCCGGCGAAAGCTTCCCTCCCATGCGGCTTTCGCCTCCACCACCCTCCCTCCCACTCTCCCCCTCTCTCCCACGGCCTTTATTTATTTATTTATTTTTATGTATTTTAGGTTTTATACTTTATTTTTCTTTATTTTTCTTTTTTTCTATTTTTTTCACTTTTTTTACGATCAGTGGAAACAAGAAGATGATCGGTGTAGTCGGCACTTTGCTTCGTTCATCATTTATTCATTTTTTAAATCTTTGCTTTATGTAAACCCCCCTCTCGCTCACTCTCTCGATCTGCACGCAGCCCTTCTCGCAGTCCAACGGCCTCCGACGGGTAGCTCATGTCAGCATGCAGAGCTCCCCGTCATCTGCCACCGAGCACACGGCCTCCTCCATCGCCCACTGCTCCTTGAAGGCCGGCACGGTGTGGGTCAGGGGTCAGCCACCGTGCATGGCGGAACTCCAGCCCACAAACTTCTGGCTCCGACCAGAGCGCGGAAAATGCCCAGGCTCAAAAGAAAGCTGCCTCTGGTGTGGACCAATCAGTTTCAAGGACAATGCATAAATTATCAGAGTGTGTTTGTTGTTTGCATTTTGACCGCAAGCATTGTGGTTAATGCAGACATGATTCCTTGTAAAAGGTTTCAGTTTGGTGTTTTAACATCTTAACAACTGTTTTGTTGCCAGATAAAAGAGGAAAACCTATTATCATATTTTGGTACTGGCAAAGGAGGTCCCATAATGTATAACCGAAATAACAAATAAAAATATACGTACTTTTTGGTTCTTTCGGTAAAGTCGCGTAGAAAGAAAATACATCAAATAATAGAATACGACGTTTCGAATGCAACACAGGCAATCGTCATCAGGTATAAAACAAGCCCAGTGAACTTAGAAATATAATGCAATACGACACAGAGAGTCGGCTAACACAACAGTCAACACCCCACCTGGTTGATTAACGTTCTTCCAAAGATTGCTAAATTTGAGAAAGAGACAAAACACAGACACGGAGACACACAGAGACACACAGACACACAGAGACACACAGAGAGAGACACACAATATAGACACAGAGAAACACACAGAGACAGACACACACAGAGACACACAACATAAACACACAGAGACACACAGAGACAGACACACACAGAGACACAGAGAGAGAGAGAGACACACACAGAGAGACACACAGAGACACACAGAGAGAGACACACAACATAGACACACACAGAGACACAACGCCTCTGTGTCGAGGCCTTAAACAGAGAGAGAGAGGGTTGGGGCACAGAGAGAGAGGTGGGGGTGATGAATTAGCATGTCAATGAGAGAGCTGTGTGGAAATCCACCCCGCAGCGGCCGGGTAGAGAAAGAGCGAATGGACCGATGCGAGCCTGGTACATTTTATGGAGAGAGAAATAGGAAGTTTGAGAAAACGAACTTAGCAAATGTTTTGGAAATGTAATGCAATGCCACACAGAGAGTCTGTTAACACACAGTTACCGCATAGCCTGGTTGATTACGTTCTTCCAAAAATTGCTAAATTAGAAGTGTGAAATTTGACAAACAGAGACACAGAGAGAGAGAGAGAAAACAAACTTAAATCCTTTCTAGATTTGAAGTTTTCGTGACTGCAAGGGTCCATACTCTTTGGTTTTTTCGGTAAAGTCACTGCTGTGACGGTGCCACCTGAAGACGGTAGCTTGTGTAGCCTCCGAAACGTCGTGATTTAATTTATGTTTATTTTATTTTTTACCTACGTGACTTTACCGAAAAAAGCAAAGAGGATAAACTTAAATCCTCCTCCGTAGAGGTTGCTTGTGTTGCAATCGAAACGTCGTACTATATTATTAAATAGATTTTCCCTTCCTACGCGACTTTACCGAAAGAACCAAAGAGTAATTCCTGCAGAGACGAAAGCTTCAAATCAAATATATATATACTACATACTATTCCCAAATAGAGTTCTCATATATATATTAACCCGGGCGCTGAAACAGCAGAAGCGGCAGCCGCAATCTATTTGATTCTTGCGTAGAAACAAAATAAAAAAAATAAAACGTTCAAAACTCTTCAACATTTGTATTCAATGTCCTTAGAAACGCAATATATCGGGAGGTGAGAGCATCGCTAACATCATTGCTCATCGCAAGCAAGGTTTTATTTTCTGGGATTGCCACGGTGGCTAGGAGATGTTAACTACCTCGCCTGGTGTACAGGAGGTCGTGGGTTCGATCTCGACCCTGACGCCTGCTGCTGTATATTTGGAGTTTGCGTCTCTCTCTTCATCATCATCACGGTGGCTAGGAGATGTTAACTACCTCGCCTGGTGTACAGGAGGTCGTGGGTTCGATCCCGACCCCTTCTGCTGCTGTATATTTGGAGTCTGCGTCTCATCATCATCACGGTGGCTGGGAGATGTTAACTGCCTCGCCTGGTGTACAGGAGGTCGTGGGTTTGACCCCGACCCTGCTGCTGTTATTTGAGTCTGCGTCTCATCATCATCACGGTGGCTATGAGATGTTAACTACCTCCCCTGGTGTACAGGAGGTCGTGGATTCGATCCTGACCCCTGCCTTCTGCTGTTATTTGGAGTTTGCGTCATCATCATCACGGTGGCTAGGAGATGTTAACTCCTCGCCTGGTGTACAGGAGGTCGTGGGTTTGATCCGACCCTGACACCTGCTGCTGTATATTTGGAGTCTGCGTCTCTCTCTATCATCGCAGTGGCTAGGAGATGTTAACTACCTCGCCTGGTGTACAGGAGGTCGTGGGTTCGATCCCGACCCTGACGATGCCTGCTGTATATTTGGAGTTTGCGTCTCTCTCTCTCTCATCATCATCACGGTGGCGAGGAGATGTTAACTGCCTCTCCAACACGCGGCCGGCTCGTGCCGAATTGGCCACGTGTTGTTGTGGACGTGACGAACCTCCGTTACTGACCGGCTGTGTCAAGTTCAAGTTAATTTATTGGGTATAGCCCTGTGAGCCATTCGGCTCTTGAATCAGGCGCAACCGCAACAAACAAAACACAGAAACACGAACAAAAAAACATCTTAAAGTGAATATGTGAAAATACAAGAAAAGACAGCAAAATATTGCAGAAAAAAACCGTACACCAACGCTGTGTGCAAAAATCCCAGTGGGATGCAAGTCAAAAACCAACAACAACCACAAGACAACTTAGATTAAGGCCATCAGTCTAACTCTGTACTACAACAACGCAAACATGGCTAAACCAATACACTTTTCGAAATCACCAAAATAAAGCCATGAAAGCAATGAAAGAGTGATCATAGGAACTGTGGGTTGGGGTGAGGGGGTGGCGAGTTTGACGACGCACAATTAAATTTACGCGATCTGACCAAACAAGAATACGAATATTTAAAAAAACACGCTTTAATGAAATGTACCATACGAGTAATGGCAGAACTCCAGGAAGTGGCCCCGAGGCTTGCCATTAAGTAAGTTGAGCGTGGACAATTAGACCCAAGCCGAAACATAACATAAAAAAGATTGTTTAAAAATATGTTTTATTTTTAATGATAGAATATAGTATTGTCATCAGTATGACATACGTTTACCAAGTTTTCAGTCGATACCACATTGCGAAGTGGGTTAAACTTGAGTTACAATATTTGAGGATACGACAACAAGACAGAGTGAGTTTATCAAAAGCGTGTAAAAGAATGTTTTAAAATATTTTTTTTATTTTTTTTNATGATAGAATATATTCTCGTCATCAGTATGACATAAGTATTCCAAGTTTACAGTCGACAGCACATTGGGAAGTGGGTAAAAATTGAGTTTCAATATTTTTTGAGATACGACAACAAGACAGAGTGAGTTAAATAAAAGCGTGTAAAAAAAAACCTGATGTACTGGTGTTTAACTACCTCTGTTTTGGATGATGTACTGTGTTTAACTACGGCCACTGACACTGCCCATTCATCATTTGGAAATCCTTCCAACGGTGTCACGTCCACCTGCTCCTATGCAAACCTCAATCGCTCATTCAAATAACCATGAATTAACTAACGCTAAGTGTATCTTTCATTTCTTAATTACATTTTTAGTTGGTGACGGCCCATTTATATTTTTCAAAACTCACTTTCATCGTAGTACTTTTAAACTATTTATTTTATTTTACCAGGTAAGTATCACTGAGATGTTTAAATCTTTTTTTTCAGAAACGCCATTGGCTATCACAATTGATAGCTCAACGAAGTGGGATTATCATCATCATCATCACGTGGAGATTCATAGCGGCAGCCAAACGCTCTAAACGCGTGATGTTGATTGTAAATGTGGAGGGGGGAAAAACTGGTGGACTCGGAGAAAAATCCACTCGACCACGGGAGAGAGAGACAGACACACCGCAAACTCCAAATATACAGCAGGCACCTGGGTCGGGCTCGAATCCATGACCTCCTGCGTACCAGGCGAGGTAGTTAACATCTCCTAGCCACCGTGGCAGAAACATATTCTGCCAGCTATTGATTGTTTTTTTTTCTCTCTCTCTCTTAACGGCCAAATTGAATTCATGGCCGCAGCCCCAGTCACCAATAACTCCACAACTAAATCAAGTCCATCGCATTAAACACAAAATTTCGCACTTAATTTGGACAAAACATTATCCAGCTCTGAGGGTCATACAAGTAAACAGCTGTCACGGTCATGCCGTGCTGCAAACATTGCTTTCACATGCCGAGCGAGTGGCGAAAAGTGCTGCCGGTCGATGGCGTGGTGGCCAGAGTCATCTTGAAGATGGGGACCTCAGAAACCAGTGGCGGCTCCTGCAAAATCTCTCAGGGGGGCAAATGTCTGGATGATTGATAAGGATAAGGTCCACCCATGCAATGGATAAATTAACAGCTTAAGCATGTAAAGGCAACTTCACTTCTTTAATATTAATGAAAAATAAAGTGACTCTTACAATACATCTTGTTTGTTTCTATACTCACTATTAATACAATCCACTCAAGTTTCTTTTATTAAAGATTCCACTAGGTGGCGACAAATTATATTGTTGGATAAAACGTGCTTACGTATGATGACGTAAGCACGTTAGGGCGAGCCCTCCCGGAAGCCATAGAGAATGCATTGCAGCGCCCCCCGTTCGAAAAAAAACATCTTTGAATGTAAGTCTATGGGGCCACTCGGGGCGATTCTCAGCCGGAGTGAAATCGCCCAAAAAGAGGCGGTACTCCACAGAACGTGACATGACGCTGATTGACTATATCCAGAGGCACAGTGACGGCTAGCGTGACTCTGGTTGAATGACATTGGTGGTGCGTCGCCCAATCGCCCTAATGAAGAAACCGCCCCTGTCGAAACCGTAGTTTGCTCTGTGGTATCTGCGTGGAGCAGAGGTGTATTGACGAGAGGATCTAAAAAGTAGCTCTGCATGCATGTGATTGTGATATCCGCTTCCGCGGGCTGTTCTGTGTGGTACCAGCGGTCTCTTGAAAGGATTTCAGAGAAACTAGTTCTGTGATATCCACTTCGGCGCGACAGTTTTCTGACGCGGGATGCCAGTGTCACTGGCCACACCACCACGTGGGTCTTTGTGACATCACCACACCACGTGGGTCTTTGTGACATCACCACACCACGTGGGGCTTTGTGACATGACACCACGTGGGGCTTTGTGACATCACCACACCACGTGGGGCTTTGTGACATCACCACACCACGTGGGTCTTTGTGACACGACACCACGTGGGCTTTGTGACATGACACCATGTGGGGCTTTGTGACATCACACCACGTGGGGCTTTGTGACACGACACCACGTGGTGCTTTGTGACATGACACCACGTGGGCTTGTGACATGACACCACGTGGGGCTTGTGACATGACGTCACGTGGGCTTGTGACATGACGTCACGTGGGGCTTGTGACATGACGTCACGTGGGGCTATGTGACATCACCACACCACGTGGGTCTTTGTGACACCGTCCCAAAACTCAACTCGAACCAAACAAACCCATGGCTGCCACCGGGAGGGGGGCGAGGTGGGTTGCCGAGTTGACGGAGCACCCCCCCCCCCCCCCACTCTATCCGGGCAAAAGACAAAGATCCCCCGTATAGCCTTAACAGACTTTTGGGGCAAGTGCTGTTAGCGAGCACCTATGAAGGCCGGCACGGCACACGAGGTGGGTGGGTGGGTGGCCAACACCACGCCCGACCGCCTTTGTCTCCCCAGTGGCGGTGTTTTTACACACCGCACCTGCTACTCATTTGAGGCTGAGTCGACCTCGGGGAGAGCCCAGGACCGGTTCAGATAATCGTACGCCGGTGTTGGCCGTGAGCGGGAATACGAACTCGGGCCCGCTGCACACACTACCGCTCCCCAGACAGACGAACATCACTGCCTGCCAACCCCCACCCCCACCGCCACCCTATCTGACATGAGCTGGAGCCTGGCCCTGGTTGGCACAGAAGGTGGAAGCGAAACTCTAAGAAGAGTCCCGGCGGTGGAGGCTGGGCGGACCGCTGCGCATTCAATAAAGTTTCAGTAATGTGGCATTGGGCCCGCTCATCTGCCCAGCTGCCCGGGTAGAGATAGCTTTAATTCCTCCCACACATCATTCCACTCCCACACCAACCCACCCACCAACCCACCCACCCACCACCCCTTTCCCCTCACTCTCCTCCCCCACCACCACCACCACCACCAAAAAAACTAACATATTTCTCACTTCAATTTCCCTGCTAGAGGATTTAAATTCTGTTCAGGAAAAAAAAATGGAGGGGAAGGGAGAGAAAAAAACTCACCTTTGGTGCATAGGGACGTCCCGAATGGCAGTAAAGAATGTTTATATATATGAACCGCTCTTTTTCTTTGTCTCTGTCTCTCCTCTGGCTCTCGTGCAATGGAATTTCATTGTAATGGTTCGGGGAGATGGTGAATATATATTGTGCGTACTATAGAAATATCCAAAGAACCCCCGTATATCCACAATAGAGGTTTTTTTTGGAGGGAAGTGTTAGATTGCGTAAATATAAATGTGTGTCGTTAAACCCGCCACCACCCGACACAGCCAATTCGTTTCGGGGGGTGGGTGTCACGTGAACAAAACGTACCAATTCGTTACTGTTCTATGGTTCTTTCGGTTAAGTCACGTAGATAGAAAAATAATGAAATTAAATAAAAATAAAGTAATTAAAAACATCACGACGTTTCGATCGCAACACAAGCGGTCGTCATCACTTTATTTATATTTTTTATTAATAATTTTCTATCCACGTGACTTTACCGAAAGAACCACGGATTATGAATTGCTGCTGTCACGAAAGTTTAAGTCAAGAATTTAATTCGTTACCGGTGCAGCACACGGGCTGACACCGGTGTCTTCGAGGAGGAGTAGGGGGGAGGAGTAGGGGGAGGAGGAGGAGGGGGGTGGGTGGGTGGGAGGAGGGGGAGGAGGAGGTGGGTGGGTGGGAGGAGGAAGAGGAGGAGGGGGAGGAGGAGGTGGGTGGGAGGAGGAGGAGGAGGAGGAGGGGGTGGGTGGGAGGAGAAAGAGGAGTAGGGGGGGAGGAGTAGGGGGGAGGAAGAGTTGGGTGGGGAGGAGGAGGTGAGTGGGAGGAGGAGGAGGAGGGGGGAGGAGGAGTTGGGTGAGAGGAGGAGGAGGAGGAGGGGAAGAAGAGGTGGGTGGGAGGAGGAGGAGGAGGAGGGGAAGAAGAGGTGGGTGGGAGGAGGAGGAGGAGGGGGGGAGGAGGTGGGTGGGTGGGAGGAGGAGGGGGGAGGAGGAGGTGGGTGGGAGGCGGAGGAGGAGGAGGGGGGGGAGGAGGTGGGTGGGAGGAGGAGGAGGAAGAATCTGATGGAGCTATGTTTGTTGTTGTTACATGATGTCCAGTAAAGAAGGGGGTTAAGGGAGTCAGCGAATTACATCAACAAACAGACAAACGATACAGGGCGCGGGGGGGCGAGATAGAGAAAGGAGTAAGTAAGTAAGTAGCTCAAAAATAAAATAAAAACACGCCGATAATAAATTGACACAGTTGAACACGTGGGCTTTCGCGACGAATATTACCCACGGCCGCGTCGAGGATTTTCCCACTCAAGAATTGTGCCCACGAAAGTCATTCGAGGCGCCGCGCAACTTACAGCCGAACCTCGCGATGCGCAAAAGTCGGAGTTTGTCTCCCGGGACGCAGATGATGCCTCGTCGTGGTTCGGCCACGACGCGTTTAGGGTCCGCGATAGAGGAGGAGTTCGTACTCTTAGTTCTTTCGGTAAAGTCACCTAGGTAAATAAGTATAACCCGTAAAAACAAAGTTTTTCACTCTAAATCCTTTATATGCGTGGCGGCTAGAGTCCTCTCGTCCTCTGGCTTAAGATGGTTGCCACCTATGGGTCAGATGATTGTCTGCAGTATTAAACAATTGGTAATTAAATATTTAATTTGTTTTCCCTAAACAGTGTTAATTTTGGAAAAAAATTTCACAAACATTAATTGTCTCGCACAACGAGTCTGTGCGCAAAATGTCAGCTCGATTGGATCACGGGAAGTGGGTTAAAAACGACCAAAAGATTTGCACGGTCGTAAGCAAGCACGCAAGCGCGCAAGCAAGCAAGCAAGCGAACTTAATATAAAGGATTTAAAAATGAAATTAAAATTAATAAAAAATGAAACAATAAAATCACGACGTTTCGGAGGCAACACAAGTCTCCGTCATCAGGTGGGGGACCGTCACAGCCAGATTTGCTGTATCAAGTGAGGGAGGGATTCAAGATGCAAGCTCTTAAATACAAGTTAAGGGGGGGGGNAAGAAGAGGGGGGGAGGGGCTTATCAGAATGTGGTAGCCAATGAATGGAACGTATCGGGAGGGGGGGGGCGGGCTAAAAGAGGGACGGGGTACTCGTGGTCGTGGACGTGTTTGTGGATGTACATAATTAAAAGGAACGAACATGCCCATATTCTTAGGTTTTTTCGGTAAAGTCACGTAGGTAAAACATTAAAATTAATCAAAGTAATCATTGGAAAGATGTGATTAACCATGCAAAAAAGATTTAACTACACTTATTTGAACCATCTTATTTGACAGAAAACTATTGCAGGTTACTGATGGACAGCCAGTTGCTTCACCAGGTTTAGCTGTCTTCTTTTTCACACTTTTATTATGTAGGCTAGGCGTAGTCACAAACCGAACCTCTCCATAATAAAGGCTCAGTCTTTTGTTATGCAGTCTATTCATAGTCTCAAACCACACCTTACATAATAATAAAGAGTGGGCCATCCTCCCCCCCCCTCAACCATTATATATACGGAGTGGTATCTCCTGTAATCTCTCATTTACTTGATACAGCTGTCGGGCTGTGACGGTTTCACCTGAAGACGGAAGCTTGTGTTGCTTCCGAAACGTCGTGATTTTATTTATTTTACTTTTATTAATTTGAATGTTTTACCTACGTGACTTTACCGAAAAACCTAAGAATATGAATCCTTGCAGTCACGAAAGCTTCAAATCTAGAAGAAAATGCCCATGTTTATACCAGTGTTGGCTGACAATAAAGAGAGTACTGTTAAACGCTAGGGATGTTAACACTCAGTAAAGTAAAATAGTGCCTGTCTTTACCGAATTGGAGAAGTTTCTCCGCAAATCTCCGAGGCTTGTCCCCTGACGACGCCGCTCCGTCTTGGTGCTGTAATTTGCAGGCGACACGCCACGCAGCCCACGCCGATTTGTGTGCAACGTCCGTTGTGGGTTTAGCACGAGCCGGTTAACGCGCGACCGGTTAGTGCTTTCGATTGGAAAGCTTTCGTGACTGCAGGAGATTCATATTGTTGGTTCGTTCGGTAAAGACACGTCCTCAGGTGAAAACCAGGTCCGTCGAGGCGACAGACTCTGTCGCCTGCTTGCGTTGTGGCCGAAACGTCGTGAGAATTATTTTATTGTGTTTTATTTTTATTATTTTATTAGCTCCCTTCTTCGTGACTTTACAGAAAGAACCAAGAAGATGAATCCCTGCAGTCACGAAAGCTTTAAATCGAAATTCATCATTAAATTCTCACGACGTTTCGGCCACAACGCAAGCAGCCGTCCTCAGGTGAAGCCTTCATTAGGACGCTGTCTTTCCGACAGCTCTGTTCTGTGGCCGAAACGTCGTGAGAATTGTATTATTTTTATTATTTTATTATTTCCCTTCTACGTGACTTTACCGAAAGAACCAAGAAATGATAATTGTTTTTTNACCCTTTTATCTGGCAACAAAACAGACACCTTTTTTACAAGGAGTCAAGTTTGCATTGACCACAATACCTGCAGTCGGAATGCAAACAAAAAACACAACTCTGATAATGTATGCACTGTCCTTGAAATTGATTGGTCCACACCCGAGACAGCTTTTCTTAGAGCCTAGTCTCACCGGTGTTGGACCAGATGACGCCAAAAGGCGCACGGAAAAAAAGGTGCCAGATAAAGGTAAAAAANCAATTATCATATTTTGCTACTGGCAAAGGAGGTTCCAATGGGAAANAAGAATATGGTTAGTGCTTTAACTAGTGACTAATTGGGAAACGTGTTGTTTAGGCGACAAACTCCTTTGAATCCACTGGCCGTGTCGATCGGTGGTGGGTTTCACGATGCGCATGGAAGTTATAAATTAGTGTGGATGAAGTAAAAATTGCACAAGTACATTTAAACACTTTTGAACAAACGAAATGTCCCGACGATTTGCCGTGCCGCGCGCGCCGTTCCGAGAACAGAAGTGGCACGGATCGGATTCTTGATTTATAAACAACGTGAGAACACATCAACAGCAGAAGCAGCAGCAACAGAAGTAGCAGTAGAAGCAGCAGTAGCAGCAACAGCAGCAGTAGCAGCAACAGCAGCAACAGCAGAAGTAGCAGCAACAGTAGCCGCAGAAGCAGCAGCAGAAGCAGCAGCAGACGCAGCAGCAGTAGCAACAGCAGCAGAANCAGCAGCAGAAGCAGCAGCAACAGCAGAAGCAGAAGTAGCAGCAGCAGCAGCAGCAGAAGCAGCAGCAGCAACAGTAGCCGCAGAAGCAGCAGCAGAAGCAGCAGCAACAGCAGAAGCAGCAGGAGAAGTAGCAACAACAGCAGAAGCAGCAGAATCAGCAGAAACAGCAGCAGAAGCAGCAGCAGAAGCAACAGCAGAAGCAGCAGCAACAGCAGACGCAGCAGCAGAAGCAGCAGCAGCAGCAGAAGCAGGAGCAGCAGCCACAGAAGCAGCAGCAGAAGCAGCAGAAGCAGAAGCAGCAGCAGCAGAAGCAGCAGAAGCAGCCACAGAAGCAGCAGCAGAAGCAGCAGCAGCAGCANAAGCAGCAGCAGCAGCAGAAGCAGCAGCAGAAGCAGCAGCAGCAGAAGCAGCAGAAGCAGCAGTAGCAGCAGAAGCAGCAGCAGAAGCAGCAGCAGCAGCAGTAGCAGCAGAAGCAGCAGCAGCAGAAGCAGCAGTAGCAGCAGAAGCAGCAGCAGCAGCAGAAGCAGCAGAAGCAGAAGCAGCAACAGCAGAAGCAGCAGCAGCAAAAACAGCAGCAGCAGCAACAGAAACAGCAGTAGAAGCAGCAGCAGTAGCAGCAACAGCAGCAGAAGTAGCAGCAACAGCAGAAGCAGCAACAGCAGCAGCGGGGCCCTGTTGAATGACGTGGACTAGAGCGAGCCCTGTTGGGGACTGAAGGTGCAGTGCAAGAAGCAGCGAGAGACGTTTGAATTGTACATAAACACATTCCTCCTGCGGAGGGAGCTGGTAGGAACGTTGGGTTGCTCGGTCAATGGCCAGGGTCAACGGCGGCGTGGTGTATTCCGCAAATATGGCCGACTGTGAGGGCGGGCACAAGCTGGCGTGAGTAGGTTAAACGTTGAGTTTTATAAGGGCACCACGGGGTGACCAGCCCCTCCCCACCAGCCCACCCCTCCCATCCCCACCCAGCCCACCCTCCCCACCCAGCCCACCCTCCCACCCAGCCCCTCCCCACCNTACCCAGCCCCACCCTCCCCACCCAGCCCTCCCCATCCTCCCACCCAGCCCTCCCCATCCTCCCCACCCAGCCCCACCCTCCCACCCTCCCCACCCAGCCCCACCTCCCGACCCAGCCCCTCCCACCCTCCCTACCCAGCCCCTCCCCACCNTCCCCTCCCTACCCAGCCCCACCCTCCCACCCAGCCCTCCACCCTCCCTACCCAGCCCCTCCCTCCCCTCCCTACCCAGCCCCACCCTCCCAACCCAGCCCCTCCCCACCCTCACCACCCAGCCCTCCCTCCCTGCACGACGGACGGACGGACACAATAATCCCCTGTGGGCTGGTATAACCAGAGGTTCCTACCAGTATAATCTCTCTCCCTCTCTCTCTCCCTGTCTCTCTCTCTCTCGCTGCCTCTCTCGGAGGCTCCTCTCCCCGCCAGCAGTGGAGTGAGCAAGGCAGCCGCAGCAAGCGCTGCGCCATCCACCTTCCCGGTTATCTCATGCGGGGTGGGATGGTGGGGGGTGTAAAACGTTGGACCTCGTTCGCGCGCGCCTTGAATCTCTGTCTGCGCGTGCGTGAGTTTGTTTCGTTGCACCGAGAGCGAAACCCGAAGGTCGCGGCCAAGGTTACGAAGAGCCACCCTCGGCGTGAACGGATAATCGCCACTGGGGAGACAAAGGCGGCCGGGCGCGCGTAGCGGTGACCGCCCCGTGTGCCACAGTGCCGCCCTTCGCGTCTGCTGCTGCTGCTGCTAACTCGCTACTAAAAGCACTTGCCCCTCCACCGCCCAACAGTCTGTTAAGAGGCTATACGGGGGTCTTTGTCTTTGGTGTTTTTATTTATTATGTCTCCCCCCCCCCCCCTGGCACCCCCCCCCCCCCCACCGCACACCCCGGGCGCAGGCGGCGTTAATAATGGGCCGCGCTGTCCATGACACAACTGACTGCGGCGTCAGATTGTTTATCCGCCTTCTACTCAGATGCATTACCGCCGGCGCGAAGGTCCCATTAATACTGCAGCGTGCCACCCGCATGTGTGTCGGTGGGTGGGTGTGGGTAGGTGGGTGGGTGTGTGTGGGTGGGTGGGTGGGTGTGGTGTGTGTGTGTGGGTGTGGGGGTGGGTGGGTGTGGGTGGGTTTGTNGGTGGGTGAGTGTGTGTGGGTGGTATGTGGGTGGGTGTGTGTGGGGGAGCGGTGGCGCAGCGGTTAGCGCGGCGCGCTATGAACCTAGCGATCCAGGTTCGATTCCCGCTCACGGCCAGCACCGGTGACGATTATCTGAACCGGTCCTGGACCTCCCCTAGGTCGACTCAGCCTCAAATGAGTACCTGGTGCGTTGTGTAAACATCGCCACTAGGGAGACAAATGCGGCCGGGCGTGGTGTTGGCCACCCACTCCCTCGTGTGCCGTGCCGGCCTTCATAGCTGAGCGGCGTGATGGCGAGGAGATGTTAACTACCTCGCCTGGTGTACAGGAGGTCGTGGGTTCGATACCCTGAGAGATGTTGACTACCTCGCCTGGTGTACAGGAGGTCGTGGGTTCGATACCCTGAGAGATGTTGACTACCTCGGNACTGGTGGTACAGGAGGTCGTGGGTTCCATCTCGATCCTGACGACGCCTACTGCTGTATATTTGGAGTTTGCGTGTCTCTCTCTCATCATCATCACGGTGGCTAGGAGATGTTGACTACCTCGCCTGGTATACAGGAGGTCGTGGGTTCGATCCCGACCCTAATGCCTGCTGCTGTATATTTGGAGTTTGCTTGTCTCTCTCTCATCATCATCACGGTGGTAGGAGATGTTGACTACCTCGCCTGGTATACAGGAGGTCGTGGGTTCGATCCCGACCCTGACGATGCCTGCTGCTGTATATTTGGAGTTTGCGTGTGTCCCTCTCTCTCTCCGTGGTCGCGTGGATTTTTCTCCGGGTCCTCCGGTGTTTCCCCTCTACATTTAGAATCAACAGTCACGCGTTCGGAGCATTTGACTGCTGTCACAAAAAGTCAGACCCCCCCCCTCAAATATGCGTCACAAAGCTCTGCCCCCCCCTACACAAAATAAACATGCTTCAAATCGCTTTAAACTATCGTCATTGTAGTGCGTATTTAATGTGCCGTGGAACTCTGATGTTGTAGGAGAAAATTTATTTAAAAAAAGTCTATTTAATTAAGTAGAACGTGTGTCTATATTCATTTAAAGTTGCGCATTTGATGTGACGTCACATTTCTCACCCCCCCCCCCCGTCGTCACACATCGTCACAAATGTCTGACCCCCCCCCCCCCAGGTGCGTGACGTCATTTATGGACGGCCCCAAAGCGCTACCTGGTAAAATAACTACAACTAAAATCGCTCGGTCGATCGGTCTTAACTCGCTCACAGCACTTGCCCCAAAAGCTCTCTTACGCCTATACGGTGGAGGAGCGGGGGCTTTGCATTTGTCTTTGGAGTGTACCAACTACCCGATTGGTTGGAGGGGGGGTGGCGCTGTGTGTTGGACTCATCCATCAGTTCTGTCGGTAGGCTGCTTCACAGCTGCAGGTGTTCTGCATTAATAATGGATTTGTACCAATGCTGATAAGAAGAACGCCGGGCCTTGTATCTGTGCATATCGCCAGACGGCTCAGCCATCGAAATAAAGGCGGTCGCTTCTGCGGCCGTCTGGAACGCTCTTGCTCAACGTGTTCGGAAGCCGCTGGTAGCTATGCACTTAAAAAAATCATCGTCCAGATTGACAAAGTCATTTTCTTTAGGGCCGCTTTTTGTGTTTACTTTGTTGTCCCCCCCAGCCCGCACCTCCGATTAGCACGGTTGGCTACGTACGGTGCGAAAGAAGTTCAACATCACATACTGCCCATGGACTAACACTGCCCATAGAGTCAACGCTGCGCCTCCGATGAGAGACTGAGCGAGAGAGAGAGCGATATGGAGTAGGGAGAGAGGGGGTAGAGAGAGAGGGGGGGGCAGAAAGGGGGTAGAGAGATAGGGGGNCAGAGAGGGGGGCAGAGAGGGGGGTAGAGAGGGGGGTAGAGAGAGGGGAAGGGGTAAATCTTTGTGAAATCTTTCATTTAATAAGTGTGGGGGGGTTAAATAAAGCAAAGCATTTTAAAAAAACGAAATGATGAACGAAGCAAAGTGCCGACTACACCGAGCATCTTCTTGTTTCCTCTGATCGTAAAAAAGAGAGAGTCGAGGGGGAGACAGGATTGGGAGAGAGAGAGATAGGGGGAGACACACAGAGGGAGACTGAGAGAGAGACACACACAGAGAGGCAGAGAGACTGGGGAAGAGAGAGCGAGAGAGAGTGGGACGCAGGGATTTTGAGAGACGTGACCAAAGCACGCGTGGATGGATTGGCGACGGCCGGACAGACGGGGATATTTGATTTGCGGCCGCTGAAATTGATTCTTGACAAGTGAGTGGATGGGATGGGTGATTTATGGACGCGAGAAAACCGCTGGCGATACGAGAAACCGACGGGACAACATTTGGTTCCGGAGCAGTGGATAGGGAGTGTGCCGAAGGGTTGGAAGTGGGTGGTGGTGGTGGCGGCGGTGGTTGGCAGTAGGGGAAACATTGCATTTTGGGGAACGTTTGGAAAAAATATGGACGGTCTTGTTCTCCTGTAGCGCGGTGCAAGTAGTCGCGTTCCTGAAGCTCAAACATCGCGTTGCAAAAATACTTTATCGCATCGGGGGTGGGNTAAAGCAACAGTCCGCGATAACGCGAGAGATTAACACCATTGGTACCTCATTTGCCAGTAAAAAATATGAGAATTGTTTGTTTACCCTTTTATCTGGCAACAAAACTGACACCTTTTTTACGAGGAGTCGTGTTTGCATAGACCACAATACCTGCAGTCATAATGCAAACAAAAAACATAACTCTGATAATGTATGCACTGTCCTTAAAAGGGTAAAAAAACAATTAACGCTAGAGATGCGTAAACGTAGGGGGGGGGGGCCCCGAACGAAGACCGAGGGGTGGGGGTCACAATCTAGAAAGATCCAGCAGCATCCCGACGCCGCTACGCCACGAGGCAGCCGTCACAGCGACCGCTCGTTGCCGACTCGCGCGACCCGCTAAGCGGTTCCGTTTCTGCTCGATCGCGTTATGTAAAAAATCTAAAGTGTTCGCGTTCCCGAACACATTCGTCGCGCTATCCCGTGTGCCCGATTGGCGTTGTGGAACCGAGACGCGGCGGCATAGGAGGACAGGGCTGCACAAAATAAAAAAAATTAAAATTAAAATAAATTTTTTAAACAAATAAAAAAAATTACGAAATTATGAATGAAACAAAGTGCCGAATACACCGAGCATCTTCTTGTTTCCACTGATCGTAAAAAAAAGAACAAAAAAAACGTCTGGGGCAGTGGGGGGGGAGAGGGTTACATGGGGCACTTCATAAACGTGTTGAGATGACATCGCACTTGCGAGTGATCCGTTGCATTCATCGCGTGTGAATCTGCCAATGCGAAAGAATCTACGATGCAATAATAGGGTTTTCCCCCTTTTTTCTGGCAACAAAACGGAAACCTTTTTACGAGGAGTCATGTCTGCATTAACCACAATACTTGTGGTCAAAATGCAAAAAAAAACACTCTGATAATATATGCATTGTCCTTGAAGCTGATTGGTCCACACCAGAGACGGCTTTCTTTTGAGCCTCGTCTCAATTGCCGCTAGACCAGAAGACGCCAAAAGGCGTACAGCTCAAAGACAATGCACCACGATGCGTTTTTTAATCCGTGTTTGTAAAACCGAGGGAGGCGTAGAGAATACCTTGCGTGTGGTAAAACCTAAGGTGGCGTAGAACAACGTGTTGTTTATTCGCGCCATCGAGCGCGCAAACGAATTTCGTCGACGCTTGCAAGTTACCGGCTCGAGATCGGATAACCTCACAAAAAATGGACGATTGGTTTAAACAAAAAATGGACGATTGGTTGAAACAACAAATGGACGATTGGTTGAAACACCCTTCCTTACCATCCTCCCCTTCTCCTTCCTAACCTCACCCCACCCCTCGCTCTACCTATCATCATCCTTCTTTTCCTCCCTTCCCTCCCCAACACTCAAACACCATCCCTTTGAAAACATAGGTTATAACAAAAAATAAACTATAATTTGGATTATATTGGTCGCGAAAGCCTACGTGTTAAACCATCCCTTCTCCCCATCAGCCAACACTAATGTACAGATAATTGTTATTTACCCTTTTATCTGTCAACAAAACTGACACCTTTTTTACGAGGAGTCATGTTTGCATAGACCACAATACCTGCAGTCGTAATGAAACAAAAAACATAACTCTGCTAATGTATGCACCGTCCTTGAAGTTGAGAGCCTAGTCTCACATGGGTTGGACCAGATGACGCTCGGGTGTGGACCAATCAACTTCAGGACAGTGCATACATTATCAGAGTTGTGTTTTTTGTTTGCATTCCGACTGCAGGTATTGTGGTCTATGCAAACATGACTCCTCGTAAAAAAAGGTGTCAGTTTTGTTGCCAGATAAAAGGGTAAATAACCAATTATCATATTTTTTTACTGGCAAATGAGGTTCCAATGGTGTGAACTAATGTACAATTTTTAATTCTTGCAAAGTGCTTTGACCGTCCGGTTGCGTGCCACCGATTTTTGTTGTTGTTGTTGTGCCCACGTTTCGATGGGGATGGGTCACGAGAGAGGGTTAAACAGCGAGTGGTTGTATCGCATTTTTGGGGAGCACGCGTGCTGCATATATAATCACGAGCCGGGCAATGAGATGAAAGTCAGATATAAATATGGCTAGGGAAATAAGAAGAGATACCCGGGCTTGGGCTGGTGGGGTTGGGTGGAGGGGTGGTACATATATATGAGACAGACTGATACATCAAACATGATTCGGAGAAGAAAAACCGATGGAGAAAAAAAATGAAAAAAGTAAAACCTCCCTTAAATGCCGGTGGATCGCGACCGACTGTGGATGTTCGCGTAAAGTATTGGGGTATTTATGTTCTTAGTTTTTTTTCGGTAAAGTCACGTAGGTAAAAACATTAAAAGTAAAATAAANTAAAAATCACGACGTTTCGGAGGCAACACAAGCTTCCGTCTTCAGGTGGTACCGTCACAGCCACGACAGCTGTATCAAGTAAATGAGAGATTGCAGAAGCTACCACTCCGTTTTATAATTACCGAAAGATATACTGTAAACGGAGTGGTAGTTCTGCAATCTCTCATTTACTTGATACAGCTGTCGTGGCTGTGACGGTACCACCTGAAGACGGAAGCTTGTGTTGCCTCCGAAACGTCGTGATTTTNATTTTATTTACTTTTTAATGTTTTTTACCTACGTGACTTTACCGAAAAAACCTAACAATATGAATCATTGCAGTCACGAAAGCTTCAAATCTAGAATTGGGGATTTGTGTTGACGTTGTTTACATTTTAATTCCCGTTCTTTTTCCCACCACAACCCACACCCCCCATCTATAAAACTAAACTATAATAAACGATTTGTTTTTATTATTTGACCAGGCAAGCCCACTGGCGATCATAAGCTCCTTTTTTTAGAAGTGGGCGTATCATCATCGCGTGGAAATTTATAGCAGCCAAATGTTGTACTCCAAACGCCGTGATGTTGATTATAAACGTGGAGGGGGGAAACCGGAGGACCCGGAGAAAATCCACCGATCACGGGAGAGAAAGAGAGAGAGACACGTAAACTCCAAATAAACAGCAGGCGTCACAGGGTGGGAATCGAACCCACGACCTCCTGTATACCAGGCGAGGCAGTTAACATCTCCTAGCCACCGTGATGATGATGAGAGAGAGATACGCGAACTCAAAATATAGAGCAGACATTGTCAGGGTCGGTATCGAATCCACGTCCTCCTGCATACCAGGCGAGGTAGTTAACATCTCCTAGCCACCGTGATGATGATGATGAGAGAGAGAGACACGCAAACTCCAAATATAGAGCAGACATTTCCAGGGTCATGCTCGAACCACGACCTCCCGCATACCAGACGAGGCAGTTAACATCTCCTGGCCATCGTGATGATGATGAGAGAGACACGCAAATCCCAAATATACAGCAGCAGGCACCATCAGGGTCGGGATCGAGCCCACGACCTCCCGCATACCAGGCAAGAGAGTTAGCATTTCATCACCACGGCGCAAATTATCCCACAAACCCGATTTACTACTTCCAGAGCCCGAGTATAACCCCAGCCAAGTAAGCTACCAAATACACATTAAATCACGAAGTTTCGATTGCAACACAAGCAATCATCATCAGGTGGGCAAACCACAACAATAACATTTCTTGCCTGATTTTTTTCCTGTGGTTTTCCCACCTGACGATGATTGCTTGTGTTGCAATCGAAACGTCGTGATTTAATTCAGTTAATTTTATACCCACGTGACTTTACCGAAAGACCCAAGGGTATGGATCCACGCAGTCACGAAAACTTCAAATCGAGATCAAGCTACCAATGTATGGGATGATCAACAGGGTCACGTGGTGAGCTGGCGGCCCCACCCACTTTCACACAGCCCCACCCACTACTCAGGTAGCCCCACCCACTACTCCCACCAGTAGCTCCGCCCACTGCTCGTGTAGCTCCGCCCACTGCTCTGTAGCTCCGCCACTGCTCTGTAGCTCCGCCCACTGCTCAGGTAGCCCGCCCACTGCTCAGGTAGCCCGCCCACTGCTCGTGTAGCCCGCCCACTGCCAAGGTAGCTCCGCCCATTTCACCTCTGGTAAGCTGATGTCAGCAGCCCCTGGGGTGATTGATTGCTGCTGGTGGTGGTGGACGAATCGGCTACTGCTGCTGCTGCTGCTCGTGTTGTCATCCCCCCCCTCCCACCGTCTAACTCGAGTCGACGCAGGATTTTATTTAATTGCCTATTTCATTGTCCCGTGGGCGGGGGGGGCTAAGCTCCGTTGATTAATGGAGCTCACGTGTGGGTCAATCAGGGCGGAGAATCATGGCGTTCCCTTTTACAATGGGTGGTTTGTTGTTGTTGTTCCTCGTTCTCTTTCTTTACTCTCTGCACACCGTGTTGGGAGTTGGGGGTGGTGGTGGTGGGGCAGGTGTTACAAGAAAACGCAAGCTTCTTGATTTTGTCTGAACAAGAATGAAATAAATTTTCGATTTAAAGCTTTCGTGACTGCAGGGATTCATAGTCTTGGTTCTCTCGGTAAAGTCACGTAGAAGGGAAAAAAACAATAAAATAATACAAATAAAACAATAACATTCTCACGACGTTTCTTGCTGTGGGTTTCACGCCTGATGATGATTGCTTGTGTTGCAATCGAAACGTCGTGAATTTTTTTTATTCTTTGATTGTTTTTTTTCCCTTCTACGTGACTTTACCGAAAGAACCAAGAATAAGAATGGCATATGTTAATTTTTTTTTTTTTAAATACCAGATTCAAATTTAATCCAGACAGGTGGCACTGCGTTGTCCACTGATAGTCGGTAATTAAACAAATAATAATCCGGCCACGTGCCCGCACCAGCGGGAAAAAAATACAAAAAATAAAAATCCTGGTGGTGGCGTTGACTCGTCATCATCATCATCACCCAGACCATCATCACCATCCCTCCCTTCGGGGTCGATAAAGTAGGCAAACAACTTTGTTGAGAAAGTCAACAGCGGAGTTTGTCCTAACGGGGAGGAACTCACCCTCGAGATGTTAACTACCTCGCCTGGTGTACAGGCGGTCGTGGGTTCGATCCCGACCCTGACGATACCTGCTGTATATTTGGAGTTTGCGTGCCTCTATCTCATCATCATCGTGGCGAGTAGATGTTAACTACCTCGCCTGGTGTACATGCGGTCGTGGGTTCGATCCCGACCCTGACGCCTGCTGCTGTACACTTGGAGTTTGCATCTCTCACTCCCCGTGGTCTCGTGGATTTTTCTCCGGGTCCTCCGGGTTTTCCCTCCACCATTTAGAATCGACATCACGGCGTTTAGAATATTTGTCTGATCCTGCTGCTGCTATAAATGTCCACGCGATGATGATGAGGAGCCCACTTCGTTGAGCTACCATTTGTGTTGAGCAGGGTCGCAATTAATTCAAAATCTACGCAGCTCAGTGGGGCCTTACCTGGTAAGAAAAAACACGAGCATTTTTTCCCGGTTGATACACCTCACCGCAATATTAACCAGGGCGGGCCACTGGACTCGAACCGTGAATGACAGTATGTTATCATAGTCTGGTGTTACTGGTAGGAACCTCCTGGTTACACCAGCCCACAGGGGATTATTGTGTCCGTCGTGCAGGGAGGGGCTGGGTGGGGAGGGAGGGGCTGGGTGGGGAGGGAGGGTGGGGAGGGCTCGGTGGGTGGGTGGATCTGGGTGGGGTGGGGAGGGGCTGGGTGGGTGGGAGGGTGGGGCTGGGTGGGAGGGAGGGTAGGGAGGTGCTGGGTGGGAGAGTGGGCTGGGTGGGAGGGAGGGCTGGGTGGGAGGGGCTGGGTGGGAGGCGGGGCTGGGTGGGTGGGGAGGGCTGGGTGGGGAGGGTGGGGGGGGCTGGGTGGGGAGGGAGGGTGGGGAGGGCTGGTCACCCCGTGGTGCCCTTATAAACTCAACGTTTAACCTACTCACACCGGCTTGTGCCCCCCTCACAGTCGGCCATATTTGCGGAATACACCACGCCGCCGTTGACCCTGGCCATTGACCGAGCAACCCAACGTTCCTACCAGCTCCCTCCGCAGCAGGAATGTGTTAAGATGTTCAAACACCATTTAGAAACCTTTCGGAAGGAATCACATTCGCAGTAACCACACACAGTACTTGTGATGAACATGCAAACAAACATGATCCGATAACACATTGATTCTTGTCAGTGTCTTTTTTATTGTATTGCATGAAATCATAAATAGCGGAAGCTACGATTGATGTAAAAAAAACAGCAACAATAACAACCCCGCACGCGCTGAAAATTTTTGTTTGTTCGTTTAATTTCCGCAAGAGACCCCCCCCCCCCCACCCACGAGAGAGACATCGGGTTTTTCGCTTCCCCTTATTTTTTTTACGTTAACCACTTCACGCTTCTCGATGGTGCGCGCATTTTGCGGGAAGACAGCCGGAACGGAGGCCACCGCCTGTCATTCAACGCTTCCATCGCCCCTCCGATTGGCGCGATGGCGTGTCCACGTACGGTGCGAGAGAAGTTCAACGCACGTGTAGAGGTGGTACGTGCTAGGGGGGAGGATCGTGAGACAGCGCGTAGTGGGTGGCTACATCACGGTCCGCAGGCAGGTGTCCACATCGCGGTCCGCATAGGCCCCGCCCCTGGCGCGGAGGGCAATGTAAGGCGATGCGCAGCAGCGCTCGGGGAGTCGTCAACCAGTGAAGACAGAAGACGGAGCAGAGACAGGGTCCTGAGACCCCTAGCCCGCTGCCCTTGTAAGGGCCGGGACTCTGTGCGGCTCAGTGGCGAGATCTTGGGATCACAGTCTGACGTCCTTGTAAGGGCCGGGCTGTGTGACCCAGGGGTCGAGACCCGTACCCTGGCTAGGACGGGTCAGATAGCCTCCCTAGGAAGCGTGTAGCCGGAGGGCCTGAGAGCGTGGCCGAGTTAGGCACGCGTAGCGTAGGCTGTATCTCGGCTGTATTCTGTTACTGTTGTGTTAGTGTAATCAACAAGTGCTGCCCCGTCAACTCGTCTCCCGTCGTATTTAAGATATTACACACGTACATACTTCACCACCTTGTATACTCCTTAAACCCCACCGCTTCACATATCTGCATTTCCCATGAATATGCTAAATTCATCTTGATATGCAAATTATTTTGTCAAGGCGCCCTTCCCCCTTCCAACCCAGCTTAAATATACGCTGCCAAGCCTGGTGGTGTTTCATTCAAACGCTGTCTCCCCGACAGACCTGGTCTTCACCTGAGAACGGCTGCTTGCGTTGTGGCCGAAACGTCGTGAGAATTATTTTATTATGTTTTATCTTTATTAATGTATTACTTCCATTCTACGTGACTTTACCGAAAGAACCAAGAAGATGAACCCCACCGCTTCCATATCAAAGCCTCCGTCTCTCCCTCTTTCAACCCCTCTGCGCCTTTCCTTTTTAGACCACGCCTCCTTTCGTCCGTAGGCCCCGCCTCTTTGTTTTTAGGCTCCACCCTTTCCCCCGGGGGCCACGGGTTGGGCTGGTTGTGGGCGGTGGTGGTGGTGCGTTGCATGCGTAAGTGGGGAGATATAATCGGGGTATCTGTTGTTCTTAACACCCCAAAGATGTTTCGATTTAAAGCTTTCGTGACTGCAGGGATTCATCTTCTTGGTTCTTTCGGTAAAGTCACGTAGAAGGGAGAAAAAAATAATAAAATAAAACATAAAATAATAATATTATTTATATTATTTTATTATGGTTTTTTTATTATTCTATTATTTCCCTTCTACGTGACTTTACCGAAAGAACCAAGAAGATGAACCCCAAAGATGCCTCTCGGGTAGCGGTTCTTCTTAACCTGGGGTGCACACAGCCCTGGGGGTGGAGATGCCCTCTCTGGGGCTGCGGACATGTCCAGATGAAATTTTTTTTGCATGGTAATTAATCGAAAATGCAAATTCAGCTCGTAAGTAACAACTTTGTTTAACAAAAATGTTAAGATTGAGAATTACACCATTGGTACCTCATTTGCCAGTAAAAAAGATGATAATTGTTTTTTTTACCCTTTTATCTGGCAACAAAACTGACACCTTTTTTTTACTAGGAGTCGTGTTTGCACAGACCACAATACCTGCAGTCATAATGCAAACAAAAAACATAACACTGATAATGTATGCATTGTCCTTGAAGTTGATTGGTCCACACCCGAGACAGACTAGGCTCTAAGGAAAGCTGTCTCGGGTGTGAACCAATCAACTTCAAGGACAATGCATACATTATCATAGTTATGTTTTTTGTTTGCACTATGACTGCAGGTATTGTGGTCTATGCAAACATGAACTCCTAGTAAAAAGGTGTCAGTTTTGTTGCCCGATTGAGAATGAATCAAAGGGGTGCGCGGCTGCAGTAAAGGTTTAGAACTACTGATGTAGAAGAGGGGGGCTCCCCCCCCCCTCTCTCTCTGGAACTGCCTCTCTCGAAGGCCCATTCCTCCAGCAGTGGAGGGAGCAAAGTAGTTTCAGGCTCGCGCGAGTCTTGAGTCTTTGTCTGCGCGGGTTTGTTTTATTGCACCCAGCGGGAACCGAACCGAAACATTAAATATGAATTGGGTAAATAAAGCAGTGCAAACTTTCCTCTGATTTCATTTCAAGTTCATATTTAATGGGGGTGGGGGGGCGAGGGGAGGGGNCTATGTGTGTATATTTTTAATGAATGAACTCGTAGTTTCAGACTATACACACGTCACCTTTGCCCATTTTCACGGTTCAGTGGCCACTTGAAATGCCCTCCCTCCTGCCCCCCCCCTCCCACTCCCCGTTTACTGGGTAGCAGTGTCTCACTGGGACTGTGATCTCGGTCACGTTGCCACGGTGGCGAGGAGATGTTAACTACTTCGCCTGGTATACAGGAGGTCGTGGCTTCCATCCCGATCCTGACGTCTGTTGTATATTTGGAGTTTGCGTGTCTCTCATCATCACTGTGGCTAGGAGATGTTAACTACCTCGCCTGGTATACAGGAGGTCGTGGCTTCCATCCCGATCCTGACGTCTGTTGTATATTTGGAGTTTGCGTGTCTCTCATCATCACTGTGGCTAGGAGATGTTAACTACCTCGCCTGGTGTACAGGAGGTCGTGACTTCCATCCCGATCCTGACGTATGTTGTATTTTTGGAGTTTGCGTGTCTCTCTCATCATCATCACGGTGGCTAGGAGATGTTAACTACCTCGCCTGGTGTACAGGAAGGTCGTGACTTCCATCCCGATCCTGACGTCTGTTGTATATTTGGAGTTTGCGTGTTTCTCTCTCATCATCATCATCACGGTGGCTAAGAGATGTTAACTACCTCGCCTGGTGTACAGGAGGTCGTGGCTTCCATCCCGACCCTGATGTCTGTTGTATTTTTGGAGTTTGCATGTCTCTAATCATCATCACGGTGACTAGGAGATGTTAACTACCTCGCCTGCTATACAGGAAGGTAGTGGATTCGATCCGACCCTGACGACGCCTGCTGTAGATTTGGAGTTTGCGTGTCTCTCTCTCATCATCATCACTGTGGCTAGATGTTGACTACCTCGCCTGGTATACAGGAAGGTCGTGAGTTTGATCTCGACCCAGCCGACGCCTGCTGTATATTTGGAGTTTGCGTGTCTTTCATCATCATCACGGTGGTTAGGAGACGTTAACTACCTCGCCTGGTTTCCAGGATGGTCGTGGATTCGATCCCGACCCTGACGCCTGCCGCTGTATATTTTGTTTTGTGTGTGTGTCTTTCTCTCTCCAGTGGTCGCGTGGATTTTGCTCCGAGATCCTCCGATGTGTATTCCCCACCTCCACGTTTAGAATCAACGCCACGCGTGTCAGAGCCAATCGACTCCTGCTCGACATTTCCACGCGGCCACTTCGTTGAGCCATTCGCGATGGCCACGTCTCTTCCGACAATTGCGTAGCTCAGCAAAGGGCCTTACGCCCGGTTCAAAATATAACCACGACGACAACAACAAAAATAGTCGAACGGCTTAAGTCGAACGTGGTTCTAAACGTCGGCTCAACGTTTCACTCGCGTCCGCCTTTTGTATTCCTCGAGATGTCAATGACGGCGCTGCCCCCGTCCATCTGGGGGGAGGGTGGGTGGCTGGGGGGGGGNCGTGGGGNCTGCGGGAGGGTAGATCGATAGGCGAGATTGTGGTAATTAAAGCGAGGCGCACGCCAGAATCGTAAAGCTCCGAAATTTCGTCACGCACCCCGTCACCGTACACAGAGCGCCCCCACCCACCTCCCCCCCAAAAAATGCACAAAAGATTCGCCGCATTACGTCATCGTCATCATCATCTATCCAGCAGTGGATATATATCTGCTGTTGTTGCTGATGATAGTGGTGGTGGTGGTGGTAATGATGATGGTGGTGGTTGTGTTGATGGAGGGTAGTGCGCGCGGCGCTCCGAACGAGTTCGATCCCCGCTCGAGACCACCGCCGAACGCCACCAGTGACGATTTATCGGAACCGATCCTGGGCCTCCTCCCCATTTGTCATTCAGCCTCGTGTGTTTTTGAGATGGCAACCGCGTTGCCTGGTTCACAGGAGGTCGTGGCTTCGATGCAGACCCCTAACAATGCCGCTGTACATTCGGAGTGTGCGCGTTCTCGCGGTGGCCGCGTGGATTTTGACTCCAAATCGAGATTGGACATGACGCGTTTCGAGTAGTCGGGGCTGCTGTACATTTGAACGTGACGATAGGCCACTTCATTGTCGTGACCAGGTCGCTTCGGCAAATTAAAACGGCTACACAGCAAATTGGGTCCTTACCTGGAAATAGAAAAAGCTGATAACGGACGCTTGGGTTGCGCCCGAAACGTCGTGATTTCTTTTATTTTTCTACCCACGTGACTTTACCGATAAAACCATAGAGTTGGATTCCTGCAGTCACGAAAGCTTCAAATCAAGAATGTTTTCATATAGTTTAGGTTTAGTTTAAGGTGCTGGCCACCCACCCATCTACATCTGTGTGTGTCATGGCGGCTTTGATAAAAGCACTTGTCCCCAACAGTCGGTGAAGGCTATACGGGTGAGTTTTGTCTTTGTCTGTGATGGGTCGATGGTGGTGGTGATGATGGTGGGGGAGCGGTGGTGCAGCGGTTAGCGCTACAAACCTGGCGACCCAGGTTCGATTCCCGCTCACGGCCAACACCAGTGACGATGATTCTGACTCGGTCCTGCGCCTCGTTCCTCTAGGTCGACTCAGCCTCAAATGAGTACCTGGTGCGGTGCGCAGTAAACATCGCCACTGGGAAGAAGACAAAGGCGGCCGGCGCGGTGTTGGCCACCCGACCCCCTCCTCGTGTGCCGCGCCGGCCTTCATAGGCGCTGCTTCTCGCGAACAGCACTTGTCCCCAACAGTCTGTTGTTACAGGCTGGGAGGGGAGGGATCCTTGTCTTTGTTTGATGGTGGTGGTGGTGACGACGGTGATCACTTCGGGGGCACACACCTTTACACGTGATTACTCGTCCTATCAGATTAGCTGCCAACATTGAATAATAATATTAAAGAGTGCGCGCGCGCGTGGAGGGTGCGCGCGCGCACTCTTCCGCCCGCGAGGGGGCATCGATACCGTCAAACACTCGCGCGGGCAGCGGGAGGCGCAGCAGGCGGTGCGCAGGCGGTGCAACTGCGCAGGGGGTTACAAGTCACGGGCAGCGGTTCAGGCCCGCGAGTGGGGTGAGTGTGTGGGTGGGTGACTGTGTGTGGGTGGGTGTGTGTGGTGAGGTGAGTGTGTGTGTGGTGGGTGACTGTGTGTGGGTGGGTGAGTGTGTGTGGTGAGGTGAGTGTGTGTGTGGGTGAGGTGAGTGTGTGTGGGGGGTGAGTGTGTGTAGGTGAGGTGAGTGTGTGTGTGGTGGGGTGAGTGTGTGTGGTGGGTGAGTGTGTGTGGTGAGGTGAGTGTGTGTGTGGGTGTGTGGGTGAGTGGGGTGAGTGGGTGACTGTGTGTGGGTGGGTGAGTGTGTGGGTGAGGTGAGTTGTGTGTGGGTGTGTGGTGAGTGGGGTGAGTGGGTGAGTGTGTGAGTGGGTGAGTGGGTGTGGTGGAGTGAGTGTGTGTGGGTGGTGAGTGGGNTGAGTGGGTGTGTGGGTGAGTGGGGTGAGTGGGTGTGTGGNTGAGTGGGTGAGTGGGGTGAGTGGGTGTGGGTGAGTGGGGTGAGTGGGGTGAGTGGGTGAGTGTGTGAGTGGGTGGGGTGAGTGGGTGAGTGGTTGCGTGAGTGGGTGAGTGGTTGTGTGAGTGGGTGAGTGGTTGTGTGGGTGAGGGTGTGTGAGTGGGTGAGTGGTGAGTGCTTGTGTGGGTGAGTGGGTGAGTGGGTGAGTGTGTGAGTACTTGTGTGGGTGAGTGGGTGAGCGGGTGAGTGTGTGAGTGGATGGGTGAGTGGGTGAGTGGTTGCGTGAGTGGGGTGAGTGTTGTGTGGGTGAGGGTGTGTGAGTGGAGTGAGTGGGTGAGTGCTTGTGTGGGTGAGTGGGGTGAGTGGGGTGAGCGGGTCAGTATTCTGAGTGGGGTGAGTGTGTGAGTGTGTGTGTGGGTGAGTGTGTGAGTGCCGGGCCACCTCCTGCTCCACCACTTCCTCGTCCACCACCACCTTCCTCCTCGTCCACCACTACCTCCACCTTCATCCACCACCGCTGTGGAAGCACGTGGCCCNATGGCCTCCTCGGTGATGATGACGACGATGACGATGATGACGACAGGTGACAATGCGTGTTATGATTGATACGCCCAATAGCCCCGGCCCCTGCCCCACCCCCTCACCCCNACCCCCTGCCCCACCCCCTGCCCCACCCCTCACCCCCACACGATGGGCTGACTCTGAGCGGGTTAAATCTGCGTTTTGTTGATTTGCGAGCGACGTGAAATCGTTTGCGGTCGCCAGGATCAATGCGAAGTCAGCCGGGCCGTAGCCTCACCNCGAACCAATCTCATCGGCCCGTTCCGCCACCCCCTGCCCAAACACACACACAAAGACAAAGGTCCCCGGGTAGCCTCAAAATAATGTTGGGGCAAGTGCTGTTGAGCGAGCCACCGTACAACACACACACGGCAAAGGTCACCCTATAGCCTTCACATGCTGTTGGGGCAAGTGCTGTTTAGCCAGACACGATACAACACACACAAGGCAAAGATCACCCGTATAGCCTTCACAGACTGTTGTGGAAAGTGCTGTTCAGCGAGCCAACATACAACACACACAAGGCAAAGGTTACCCGATAGCCTTCACATACTGTTGGGCAAGTGCTGTTCAGCCAGCCACCATACAACAACACAAGGCAAAGATCACCCGTATAGCCTTCACAGACTGTTGGGCAAGTGCTGTTCGCGAGTCGACAGGACCTATGAAGGTCGGCGAAGTGGCACACAGGCTGTGTGGTGTGTGGGTGGTGTGGTGGTGTGGTGGTGTTGGTGGTGTGGGGGTTCGTGCCGGCCGCAAAACCACGCACGGCCGCCTTTATCACACAGAGACCCATACACTCACACAGAGACCCAGAGACTCACCAGAGACCCACAGAGCCCACACAGAGACCCATAGACTCACACAGAGACCCAGAGACCCATAGAACACACACACAGACCCATAGATCATACAGAGACCATAGACTCACACAGAGACCCACAACTCACACAGAGACCCATAGGCNCACCTANACACATATAGACCCATATACAAATNCTCGCANAGACCCATAGACNCACACAGAGACCCATAGACTCCACAGAGACCCACAGACTCACACAGAGACCCATAACTCACACAGAGACCCATAGTCTCACACAGAGACCCATAGACTCCAAAGAGACCCATAGACTCACATAGAGACCTATACACTCACACAGAGACCCATAGACACACACATAGACTCATAGAGACCCATAGACCCACACAGAGACCCACACAGAGACCCATAGACTCATCACACAGAGACCCATAGACTCACACAGAGACCCATAGAGACCCACNTAGAGACCCATAGACTCACACAGAGACCCACAGAGCGCACTGCGGTCACACGGGTAAGAGGTGCCCGTGTGTGCGTGTGGTTGATGCAACGTGTCAACATGTGTAGGCACAGATAAATACGTATAAGTACATATATTACCATGTATATATATAAATATTTCAAATATATAAATGTTAATGCATTTATAGATGAAGGAGGCTACTGAATGCATTTTGTTCCGGACAACAATGAGCCTGCGTTGTGAACCGTATTTGTTTCTTCGTTATTGTGGTGGTGGTGGTTGTTGTTGTTGTTAGTATTTGTCCGGAGGCCAAGGTTCCACAACACCCCCCCCCCACCCCTTCATGATCTACAAAGGCAGTGGATAATGCAGTTTGTTATTCACATTTCCTCTAAACCATGCTTTGACACACGGATCAAAAACGCACACACACAGACACAACAACAACCGCCATTCGCCACTAAGTGGCGGTGACGTCACCACGACGCTTGTGCCAGGCCATGTGCACCTTGAGGCCACGTAAAGTGTTGAACGCCCGCTGGCAGGAGGTCACGGGCAGACCCAGCAGTGCCACGGGTCGACTGACCGAGATGACCTAGATGACTGGCTGATGCACCACCTGTGCCCCTACTGTGCCAACTTGCTGTGCTTTAGCCACCCGGCGCTCCGCTCGTTGTTGTGAGCGTTGATCCTCCGCCCTCCGTTGTTGTTGGAGGGCGACTGCCTCCAACTGCCCAGTAGCGTCCTTCACGAGCCTCCTCCACAGAGGCCGATCTTGACACCGCTGGTACCAGTCATCGGCAAGTCCACTCA
This sequence comes from Lethenteron camtschaticum, assembly GCA_018977245.1. Lineage (NCBI taxonomy): Eukaryota > Metazoa > Chordata > Hyperoartia > Petromyzontiformes > Petromyzontidae > Lethenteron > Lethenteron camtschaticum. The sequence goes on along the minus strand of MU249573.1, from coordinate 10,354,620 downwards.
GCTCCACGTCCTCCTGTACCACATCACTCCATCTCTTCTCTAGCCCGTGCCGCGCCCGTTTAGCCCCCTTGATCCGGCCGAACAAAAGCTGTTTAGGCATGCGGTGGCTGGGCATGCGGGCTGAGTCACAACACACACACGGACAAACCGACGTACGGACAAACGTATTGACATACGGACAGACAGACAGACGGACGGATGGATAGACGGACGGACAGACAGATAGACAGATGGACGGGCAGACGAATAGGCAAACGGATGGACAGACCGACAGACAGACGAGCGGACGGACAGACGAGCGGACGGACAGACAGGCAGACAAAACGTACGCACGGGCGGACAGAGCCAATGCATCATCGCCGTCAGTTCAGCTGCAAAAGGAAAGCATCACAGCAACAACGAAGTGGAGAACAAACAGAAGTGGTGGGGGCTGGGGGGTGACTGTCAAATTAAATGCAAATTCGTCGCACTGGAGAGGTGGGGGGGGGCGTTGGTGGGAGGGGGGATGTTGGTGGGGGAGGGGGACGTTGGTTGGGAGGGTGATGTTGGTGGGAGATGGGGGGGGCGACGTTGTGGGAGGGGGGGATGTTGGTGGGAGGGGGGANGTTGTTGGGGGGAGGGGGACGTTGGTGGGAGGGGGATGTTGTGGGAGGGGGGACGGTGTGGGGGAGAGGGGTGATGTTGTGAGGGGGNACGTTGGTGGGGGGAGGGGGTGATGTTGGTGGGAGAGGGGGGGGACATTGGTGNTGGGTGGAGGGGGCATTTCACTTGTACGGCACGAACCACAGATTCGTAAACTCTTCCCCCACCCTCCCTCCCTCCCGTCTCTGGCTCCCGTGCTCTGCAGTATCCAGGTGAAGCAGGATGCGAGGCAGGCCCAGCAGGCAATGGCGGAGCCAGGATTTTCAGGTTTGGGGGGGGGCAACCCCTCCAGTAATGAAAAACGCATTTCACAAGTAGTACTAATCGCATATCTGCATTTCCCATAAATAGGCTAAATTCATCTTGATATGCAAATTCTTTTGTCAAGGCGCCCTTCCCCCTCCAACCCAGCTTAAATAGACGCTCCAAGCCTGGGTGTCTCATTCAGACGCTGTCTCCCCGACAGACCTGTTCTTCACCTGAGGACGGCTGCTTGCGTTGTGGCCGAAACGTCGTGAGAATTATTTTATTATGTTTTATTTTATTATTTTATTACTTCCATTCTACGTGACTTTACCGAAAGAACCAAGAAGATGAATCCCTGCAGTCACGAAAGCTTTAAATCGAAATGATAGAGGAGTTGTTAGTGAGGACTTGTCCCTTGCTTTTTATTCGACGCGTGTGCGGCGATGGTGCAGCCATCGATCGAGGGTCGAATCCGAACCGCGTTGTGTGATCGGCATCGCGCTCGCTGAAGGTGTTTGCCTTCAGGGAAGTCGTGGACTCTGTATACGCAACTGCGCACAATTCTGAGTCGCTTATAACCGCTTTGCCTTTACTTATTGCCAATTATGTCCTATCATCTCGATCCCTGGCACGAATAATATGCTACACAGTGGCAGTGGGGTCGCAAAATGCCGATTTATTACTAATAAACCACAATAATCCGATCTAAATGAGTGATTTCGATTGGATCATTGGGGGGGCACGTACCCCCCCCCTCGCCACTCCATTGGCTCCGCCAGTGGCCCAGCTGTGATGATATTTTGATCGTGGTCGGTGGTGGTGGTGGCGGTGGTGGTGGTGTTATTTTTATCATGATCTTTCTTCTTCCATTCTCCCAGTTTAAACGATTCCGAGTGGCTCTAAATGCCACCATTATCCCCAAACCTAAAATCCATACTTTAAATGGGCGCATTAACTTAATGGAGCCGTTTAAATGAGTCCCAACCCTTCCCATCCTCTCCAGATGTAATTATCAAGCCCCCACCCCTCCCATTGGCCCACCTTCATATGCCCGTGCCAGCCTTCATAGGTGCTATTCGCTAACAGCACTTGCCCAACAATCCCAAGGATGCTAATTGGGGGGGGGGATCTTTATCTTTGTTTTCCAAGGAAAAGTGGCCTTGTGACCTCTGGGTGGACGACGCTTTAGAAGTGTAAATTAATAACAATAATAATAGGCGACGTTTCGAGCAATGTCCCTTCTTCCCGCACCTTCAATTGTCACGGTCGGCTACGTACGGCGCGAAAGAAGTTCAACACACAGTACATACATACATACACATGTGTAGTGACACAGCGCCAACTGCTGTCCAGCAGCGGCAACTGCGGTGGGAAGTTCGCGCACACGCTGTCGAGCATAAACACGGTGTGTGTGTGTNCCGCAGGGCGGAGGAACTGGGGCAAGGGTCACGGAAGACCTCGTGGGGAGGCCCCTGGAACCCTCTGGTGGGTTCGAGAAGGGAGGCGCGGCCAGGGCGGAGCCAGGCCGCGCCGAGGGGAATGAAAGCAGCGGAGAGCGAGGGCTCCGGGCTGCCGGTTCTGGGAGTGGACTCGTCTCGTCGCCGCCGTCACCGCCGCCGCCTTCGCCCGATCATTGCGCGGCCGGACAGTCGTTGGCCGTCGACGCCGTCGGTGCAACGCGGTCAGGGTTGTGTCTAGGTCGGGATGCACGGCAACGTGGTCGAGATAGGAGGCCGGAGTTGGTGTCACGGAAATAGAGAGAGAAGGTGCCTCCTACAACTACCTCGTCTGCAACTGAGTGCGCGCAACACACACACACACCAAGGAGACACTACAGCACCATGTGCTGGCCGGGGCTGAATTCCGTCCCTTTGAGGGTCGCGGTCTGCTTCGATCGTCGAACCGCCCAACCGACGTGGGCGCACACATTGACAGGACGAATCAAGATTCTGATCCTGGGCTGGAGAGTTTGGGGGATTTAGGGATGGGGAAGCCCCAGGCAATGGAAGCGTCTATAAATGTGGAACTCGTTAAACGCAAAAAAGTCCAGGCCTCTCAAAATCCCCTAATTGATGAGCCCATAGACATTCGCGTGTGCACGGTTATTGTTAATTTCACGTGCTTATTAAACCCGTCTTCTGCAATGATGATGATGATGATGATTTTGCAATTTGACTATTGATTTTAAGCACTCCACTACCCCAACGCGTTTGTGAGGAATTTCAAAGAAAGGTTTAATAAGTATAACCCGTAAAAACAAAGTTTTTCACTCTAAATCCTTTATATGCGTGGCGGCTAGAGTCCTCTCGTCCTCTGGCATGAGATGGCTGCCACCTATGGGTCAGATGATTGTCTGCAGTATTAAACAATTGGTAATTAAATATTTTATTTGTTTTCCCTAAACAGTGTAAAATTTTGGAAAAAAAATTTCACGAACATTAATTGTCTCGCACAACGAGTCTGTGTGCAAAATGTCAGCTCGATTGGATCACGGGAAGTGGGTTAAAAAACGACCTAAAGATTTGCACGGTCGTAAGCAAGCAAGCAAGCACGCAAGCAAGCAAGCGAACTTAATATAAAGGATTTAAAAAAGAAAAGATGAATTTACGTGGAGAATGTTGCCGTCGCCGCCGCTAAGCGAAAATAATTGGCCGCGCTGATATTTTATCGTACGTGTAGTTGACGCTGGCACATGTTGCGACTCTTTAAGGGCCTTTTATCCAGACACAGCACTAACGATGCCCATGGCTCTGGTTGCTAAGGATTTATCTCCGTCTCCCTCTCGAACGTTCCCTCTTCCTGTGCTCGTCTCCTTTTAAACCTCGCAAGCCCCTCTCTGGAAGCTTCTATCACCCTGCCCCCCACTCCCTTCGGCCAATCCTGACCCTTCCCCACCAACGGTTCTCAACCGTCCTTCTACACTCCACCCTTGCTTCCCGCCTTTTACCTTCAAATCTCTCCTCCAATCCCTGTGAATCTCGACCTCCCGACCAATCACTGTGGAGGCCTCTCTGCACCAGTGGGAGGCCTTTTCCTACGTCCTGACTCTTCTTGATTCTTTCGGTAAAGTCACGTAGAAGGGAAGTAATAAAATAATAAAAATAATAAAAATAAAACAATAAAATAATTCTCACGACGTTTCGGCCACAACGCAAGCAGCCATCTCAGGTGAAGAATGAAACACCACCAAGCTTGGAGCTTAAATATATTCACCTGAGGACGGCTGCTTGCGTTGTGCCGAAACGTCGTGAGAATTATTTTATTATGTTTTATTTTTATTATTTTATTATTTCCCTTCTACATGACTACCGAAAGAACCAAGAAGATGAATCCCTGCAGTCACGTAAGCTTTAAATCGAAATACGTCCTGACTGTTTGTCTGACCGTACACTTGTGTCAGGTGAGTGGTCTGTTATCTCGGTCGTTGCATAGGTAATGTACCACATGTTGAACTTCTTTCGCGCCGTACGTAGCCATCGTGCTAATTGAGGTCCGGGGAAGGATAGCAAACCACGCAACTACGGGAGAGTGTGAGAGATAGACACACTGCAACTCCAAATATACAGCAGGCATCGTCTTCATCGGGATCGAACCCACGACCTCCTGTATACCAGGCGATGTAGTCAACATCTCGCCACCGCGGCGCCCTAAAACCACCACCCATAACACGCAGCGATCCCTCCCGACAGTCGGTAGAGGGGAGGGAGGGTGGTCTATTACCTTCCTGAATTATCACCGGCACCAGAGAACACGGTCGAATTTCTTTGGAATTGAATCACTCTGAAATATCATCCTTTCTGTCCCTTAATGGGAGCGAACCACGTGGCGGTCGGAGGGCCACACTCATATCGTTATATCGCCAGTGGTAAGCGATTGGTCAGCTAAAACTAAACTACTTTATTTTACTAAGGTAAAAAGCCTCCGCTGAGCGATACGGCTCGTTTTTTAAATCCTTTATATTAAGTTCGCTTGCTTGCGTGCTTGCTTGCGTGCTTGCTTGCTTGCTTACGACCGTGCAAACCTTTCGTCGTTTTTTAACCCACTTCCCGTGATCCAATCGAGCTGACATTTTGCACACAGACTCGTTGTGCGAGACAATTAATGTTCGTGAAAATTTTACACTGTTTCGGGAAAACAAATTAAATATTTAATTACCAATTGTTTAATACTGCAGACAATCATCTGACCCATAGGTGGCAGCCATCTCAAGCCAGAGGACGAGAGGACTCTAGCCGCCGCGCATATAAAGGATTTATAGTGAAAAACTTTGTTTTTACGGGTTATACTTATTGTCAGCAGCGTCCTGGCCACAATGAAGTGGGGCTTAAATGTGGAGGGGGAAAACAACCGGAGTACCCGGAGATTAAATCCACACGACCACGTGGAGAAAGAGAGACACACAAACTTCAAATCTTCAACAGGCGTCAGGGTCGGGACCAAAGCCACGACATCTAACCCAAAAAAACTCTCTATTATGGATGATATTGGTCGCAAAAGCTAACATGTTAAACAAACCCACGACCTCCTGCATACGAGGTGAGGGAGATAACATCTCACCACCGCGGCACAGTTATTACTGTACAGTTTACCAATGACTGCTACAATAGCAATAACAGCAAAATGAGCGCCGTTTGCCACTAAGTGGCAGGAACGTCACCAGCGCACCTGTGCCAGGCTAGGTGTACTTTGAGGCCGTCACGTGAAGTTTGGAAGGCTTTTGCTGCTGGTAGGAGTTCACGGGACAGATCCAGGTGCCATGGATTGACTGACTGAGATGACTGACAGATGCACCACCTGTGCCCTCCACCTTGCCAACTTGATGCGTTGTAGCCACCCGGCGCTCCGGTTGTTGTTGTGAGAGTCGCTCCTTTGCCCTCCACTGTTGTTGGAGGGTGACTGCCTCCCCATGCGTTCTTCACGAGCCTCCTCCTCCACAGAGGCCGATCTTAACACTGCTGGCATCAGTCGTTGGCAAGTCTACTCAGCGCCACATCCTTCTGGACCGCATTAGTCCATCTCTTCTTCCCACTCACCCACCAACTCACTCGCCCATCCACTCAGGAAGTACACTCAGCTCCACTTCCTCCTGTACCGCGTCAGTCCATTTTTAAATCTTTATATTAAGTTCGCGTGCTTGCTTGCTTGCTTAGGACCGTGCAAATCTTTCGGTCGTTTTTTAACCCACTTCCCGTGATCCAATCGAGCTGACATTTTGCACACAGACTCGTTGTGCGAGACAATTAATGTTCGTGAATTTTTTTCCCAAAATTTTACACTGTTTCGGGAAAACAAATTAAATATTTAATTACCAATTGTTTAATACTGCAGACAATCATCTGACCCATAGGTGGCAGCCATCTCAAGCCAGAGGACGAGAGGACTCTAGCCGCCGCGCATATAAAGGATTTATAGTGAAAAACTTTGTTTTTACGGGTTATACTTATTGTCAGCAGCGTCCTGGCCACAATGAAGTGGGGCTTAAATGTGGAGGGGGAAAACAACCGGAGTACCCGGAGATTAAATCCACACGACCACGTGGAGAAAGAGAGACACACAAACTTCAAATCTTCAACAGGCGTCAGGGTCGGGACCAAAGCCACGACATCTAACCCAAAAAAACTCTCTATTATGGATGATATTGGTCGCAAAAGCTAACATGTTAAACAAACCCACGACCTCCTGCATACGAGGTGAGGGAGATAACATCTCACCACCGCGGCACAGTTATTACTGTACAGTTTACCAATGACTGCTACAATAGCAATAACAGCAAAATGAGCGCCGTTTGCCACTAAGTGGCAGGAACGTCACCAGCGCACCTGTGCCAGGCTAGGTGTACTTTGAGGCCGTCACGTGAAGTTTGGAAGGCTTTTGCTGCTGGTAGGAGTTCACGGGACAGATCCAGGTGCCATGGATTGACTGACTGAGATGACTGACAGATGCACCACCTGTGCCCTCCACCTTGCCAACTTGATGCGTTGTAGCCACCCGGCGCTCCGGTTGTTGTTGTGAGAGTCGCTCCTTTGCCCTCCACTGTTGTTGGAGGGTGACTGCCTCCCCATGCGTTCTTCACGAGCCTCCTCCTCCACAGAGGCCGATCTTAACACTGCTGGCATCAGTCGTTGGCAAGTCTACTCAGCGCCACATCCTTCTGGACCGCATTAGTCCATCTCTTCTTCCCACTCACCCACCAACTCACTCGCCCATCCACTCAGGAAGTACACTCAGCTCCACTTCCTCCTGTACCGCGTCAGTCCATTTTTAAATCCTTTATATTAAGTTCGCGTGCTTGCTTGCTTGCTTAGGACCGTGCAAATCTTTCGGTCGTTTTTAACCCACTTCCCGTGATCCAATCGAGCTGACATTTTGCACACAGACTCGTTGTGCGAGACAATTAATGTTCGTGAATTTTTTTCCCAAAATTTTACACTGTTTCGGGAAAACAAATTAAATATTTAATTACCAATTGTTTAATACTGCAGACAATCATCTGACCCATAGGTGGCATCCATCTCAAGCCAGAGGACGAGAGGACTCTAGCCGCCACGCATATAAAGGATTTAGAGTGAAAAACTTTGTTTTTACGGGTTATATTTATTCTTTACCCAGCCCGTGCTACTCACTTCGCCTGAGTCGTGAGCGAGAATCGAACTCGGGTCGATGGGTTCGTAGCTCAGCGCGCTAACCGCTACGCCACCGCTCCCCACATCACAAAACAAAAATCCCCTGCCATATAGCCTGAACAGACTGTAGGGGCAAGTGCTGTTAGCGAGCACCTATGAAGGCCGAAATGGCACGCGAGGGGTGGGTGGCCAAAACTACGCCCGGTCGCCTTTGTCTCCCCAGTGGCGATGTTTACACACTGCACCAGGTACTCATTTGAGGCTGAGTCAACCTAGGCGAGATAATCGTCACCGGTGTGGCCGTGAGCGGAAATTTAACCAGGGTCGCCGGGTTCGTAGCGCAGCGCGCTAACCGCTACACGACCGCTCCCCACACATACACACGCACGCACTCACAAAGCCCATCATGTGCAATGGGCAAAATTCCAGCTTCTGCGAATTGAACAAAAAATAATAACACTGGTCAACAAAAAAAAACATTTTTTTCTTGGCCTGGACTTTTGCAGCTGTTTTAGACTAATTTCAGGTGCTGATTCCAAATCTGATCTCAGATTTGCTCTATCACATCTCATTTTAATGCTATCGGCATACCCCATTTTCATTGATTTTACCCGAAATTAACTTATGATTGCAAGTTCTTGCGAGTAAGTGACTGCTTTAGTGTTCAAATATGGCGCTGTATTTTTAGGATAGTGTGTTTAAAATATCATTTTATGTAGATATCCACATTTATTTAATATTTTTCTTCTGCAGTTTTCATTGAAAATGCAATATTTGATATCTAAAAACCTGATGTCATAGACAAAACTGATGCCAGATTTGGAATCAGCACCCCCAAAATTACCTTAAAACCGTTGGAATACCTATGCCAGAAAAAGTGTGTTGCCCAGTGTATATAATCGGCTTGACTCCCAATCGCCCGACGAACTGGGGGCATTGACTCTCAGTGAGCGGCCATGTGCGGGCAAGTGCTGCCCCCTGCTGCAGTTGGATGCGAAGTCACGTGAAGAGATCTGTGACGACAGGACGACTCACACAAATCGAATGCGGCCCCCCCACTGCCACCAACCATAATGATCGTCTTATTCTTCTTGTCGTACGGCTGCTGATGTAGATCAGGCATGTCCAAAGTCCGGCCGCGGGTAGATTTCATACGGCCCGCAGCTTCGGTCTTATAACGTGTTAGTTATGGCTCGCCAGCTCTGTCAGAATAATACATCATAAAACTCATGGTATTCTTAACAGTTTGTTCAATGTTATCTGACTGAACGAAAGGCAGAATTGCGTTTTTAGAGTTGTTCACGTCTGCCTGAGTGGCTTCTATTTGGTTACATTGTCATTTAAAAAATAAAGGTAATTGTGACAATGAAAATAGTTTTATAACAGTGTGTGTATTTCACGTAACTTTTGTGGTTAAAAAATGTCAAAGGAACTATTGGCCCCGGGCATCTTCACTTTATCAAATGTGGCCCTCTTTGCAAAAAGTTTGGACACCCCTGACGTAGATGATGCAGGTGCGTCCAAGGAGCCGTCCATAAATGACGTCACGCGATTTTGTATGATTTTGGACCCCCCCCCCTCGTCACACGGCGTCACAAAGAGTCAGACCCCCCCCCTCCTCAAATATGACGTCACAAAGCTCTGCCACCCCCTCCCCCCAAAACCATATTTCTATTTGAAAATAAAACATGCTTCAAATCGCTTTAAACTATTGTCATTGTAGTGCCTATTTAATGTGGCGCTTCACTCTGATGTTGTAGGAGAAAACATTTATCAAAACGTCTATTTAATTAATAGAACGTGTTGTCTATATTTATTTAAAGTTGCACATTTTTACGTGACGTCACATTCTCACCCCCCCCGTCACACATCGTCACAAATGTCTGACCCCCCCCCCCCCCTAGGACTTAAAGCTTTCGTGCCTGCAGAAATTCATAAATTGTCGGTCAAAAAATGACGTCATGGCGAGCTACATTCTAACTCAACAATTCCTCAATTTGCTTGGCTCTGACGTTAAAGCTACGTAGAACAGACGTATTGCAGTACTTCCCTCCTATGACATAACCGAAACATCGTAGAAGACGAATCCCTCCAGTCTCGAAAGCTTTCTAGCTACACGACTCCAATGAGAGCTACATTGTAGCTCAACAATGACGTCATTACGAGCTAATTTCTACCTCAGCTATGACGTAATCGCGAGCTCCATCGTATCTCGACAATGACGTCATTTCTAGCTACACGAAGCTCAACAATGACGTCACGGCTAACCCCCACTCCCAATCCCCATTACGTCACGATCTGGCTCAGCCGTACGGAGTTGTTGGTGAGTTTACCCCCAGATGTTAACGATTTTGTAATTTCTAATTCTTGTTGTTCTCATTATAAACATGATTATTGTTGGTAGCTGCCATTGTCGGCTATTACTGCCGCTGCTGCCGCTGCTTTTTATTTATTTTAAAAGCGTGAGGCGAATCGGCAGGCGGTTCGGGTTCGCGGGAAAGAGGCTTTTCCCTAACCGGTAGGCCCCAAGTCATCGGCTCCTGTCCATGATCGATCCACTGCTAAGCTTGGCCACACAAACCCACCCCTCCAACCACCGCTGGATGAAGGCCTCGCTAAATCCATCGTTGACGAGACGAGAGGGCATCCCCATGCCCGTAGCAGTTTCGTGGGTGTTCTTTGACCAGACTTCACCACGCTGGTGAAGGCGGGGGGGACCATAGCCCTGGCAGCAGAGATACAACCAAGCAAACGCCACGTATTGAGGCAAATAGCAGGACTTAATTCTGTATCTCCACATTCTATTCGGTGTGTTTTAAAAAAAGTTTTGCTGGCTGGCTGGACGTCATATCGGACGGACGGTCACTTCCAAAAGTCTAACTCTAAAACATTTTTAGTCCATCAGCTCTGTGGCTGTTCCACCTGAAGACAGAAGCTTGTGTTGCCTCCGAAACGTCGTGATTTAATTTAGTTTTTATTTTGTTTTCACTGACCTAACTTTGCCGAAAAAGCCAAAGAGTATAGTCCATCAGCCGCATGGCTTCCCAGACCAATACAGCAACTTCTGTCAAAGGAAGTCAACTCTAGACCGGTTTTGACCTATTTATAAACTTAAAACTCTTCAATTTTTTTTTTTACCAGGTAAGGCCCCTCTGAGCTATGTAGCTCTTTTTCAGTTGCGATCCGGCCACAAATGATAGCTCAACAAAGTGGCTTATGTGAAGATTTATAGCAGCCAAATACTCTAAACCCATGTTTCTAAATGTCGATGGTAAAACCGGAGGACCCGGAGAAAAATCGCGACCACGGTGGAGAGAGAGAGACACGCAAACTCTAAATATACAGCAGCAGATGCCATCAGGGTCAGAATCGAACCCACGACCTCCTGTAAACCAGGCGAGGTAGTCAACATCTCCTAGCCACCGTGATGATGATGAGAGAGAGAGACATGCAAACTCCAAATATACAGCAGGCGCCTATTAGGGTCAGGATCGAACCCACGACCTCCTGTAAACCAGGCGAGGTAGTCAACATCGCCTAGCCACCGTGATGATGATGAGAGAGAGAGAGACGCAAACTCCAAATATACAGCATGCATCAGGGTCGGAATAGAACCCACGAACATCCTGTACACCAGGCAAGGTAGTTAACATCTCTTAGCCACCGTGATGATGATGAGAGAGAGAGACACGCAAATTCCAAATATACAGCAGCAGGCGTCAGGGTCGGGATCGAACCCACAAACTCCTGTATACCAGGCGAGGTAGTTAACATCTCATCACCGCGGCACCCCAAATAGCAAAGTAGCCCGGGTCGGGAATCATGAATTGAATCCAGGCCTTTCTTGCTGCGAGGCACGAGCGTTGCCAACGTGCCTGCCTGCCTGCCAGCCAGCCTTTGTACCCGCCTGTGACTGTCGCACGTGTCATTCTCACTCTCCTAGCATGCCCCGCGATGGTGAGATGTGCACGACCTCGCCTGGTACACAGGTGGTCGTGGGTTTGATATTTGGAGTTTGCGTGTCTCTCCCAAGTGCTCTGGTATTTTCCCTCCACATATAGAAAGAGGCTTTTAGATTATTTTTCTGCTATACATTTCCACGCGATGATAAGCCGCTTTCGTTGAGCTATCATTTGTATTCTTGGTTCTTTCGGTAAAGTCACGTAGAAGGGAAATAATAAAATAAAATTCTCACGTTTCGGCCACAACACAAGCAGCTGTCCTCAGGTGAAGAACAGAGCTGTCCGAAAGACAGCGTCCCAACGAACACCGCTAAGCTTGGCAGCGTATTTTGTAAGCTGCGTGGGAGGAGCAGTGCGCATTGACAAAGGAGTTTACATATCAACAGAGGAATTTAGCATATTGACGCTAAACAACTGCAACTACCCTACTACCATACAATAACCGATGTAGGAACTTCTATCATTTGTGGCCAGGTCGTTTCTAAAAAAAAGAGCTATTCAGCTCAGTTGGTGCCTTGCCTGGGAAAAAATAAAAATAGATTTAAAAATGTACTCCCACAGGGGATGGGGGGGCGGAAGATGGCGAGGGCCTTGCGGCTGCTGCTGACCGCCTCGTGCGTCGTGCTGGCGTGCGCGTGCGGGTGAGCGTGGGGGCCGATCCTCAGTATCCCGACGACTGGCTCGACCCCATGGACATGGTCAACTACAACCCCACCTCGCGCACCATGCGCCGTGGAGAGGGCAAGCCGGCGGGCACCGCGCAGGTCAGGGTCCCCGCTGCTCTGGTGCGGGTTGGTGGGGACGGGGTGGGGAAGGGGTGGGAAGGGGTGGGGACGGGGTGGGGAAGGGGGTGTCATTTTGACGAGGTGGTGCTGGTGCTGCTGGGTATTCGAGGAGGTGTTGAGGATCGTCACGGTGCTTGAGGAAGGTGGGTGGAGGGTTGTAAGGGAGGTGGTGAGGGGGGCGGTGAGGGGTGGTGAGGGAGGTGGTGAGGGGGTGGTGAGGGGGCGGTGAGGGTGGCGGTAGGGAGGGGGTGAGCGGGGCGGTGAGGGGGCGGTGAGGAGGTGGTGAGGGGGTGGTGAGGGTGCGGTGAGGGGGCGGTGAGGGGGCGGAGGGGAGGCGGTGAGGGGGCGGTAAGGGGGCGGTGAGGAGGGCGGTGAGGGTGGCGGTAGGGAGGGGTGAGGGGGCGGTGAGGGGGCAGTGAGGGGGTTCTGATGGAGGTGGTGAGGGAGGTGGTGAGGGAGGTTCTGATGAAGGTGGTAAGGGGGTGGTGAGGGTGGCAGTGATGGAGGTGCTGGAGGCCTCTGTGTTCTTGCAGGCCAAGGACGAGGCTCTGCAGAAGCTCCAGGATGAGTTGCTCTCTGTGGCGGGCGAGCTGTCCTCCTGCCTCGCCCAGACGAGCGCGACGGACGAGGAGAAACGATGCCGTGACGAGGTGAGTGCGTGCCCTCTTTCCGACCCGCGGTTCGTTCTCAAAGATATCCGATGCTTTGGCTTGGTCAGAAACGTCACCGTAGCATCTGCGGCCGCCTGAGGCAATGGAGGTGCGGTGGGGGGTCGGCAATGGAAACAACAAGAAGAGCCGTATTTATTTCGTCGAATTCGTAAAAAAAAATCGACGCTTTGAGAGCCGCAACGCACGTGAGTCGGTGGTCCTTGATAGATAATGTCACGAAGCAGCTCCTACATGAGCCGCAGGTTTGCTGACCGCTGTCCCATGGTACACTGGACTTCGATGGTGAACTGGACTCTTAAGGTCAGGGGTCGAAAACCAAATTCACAAGAAGAGCCTTGTTTTTTTCCCACGAGCCGCACTTCAGTCCTTAGAGCGGTGGTTCTTCTCAACCTGGGGGTGCGAGACGTGGCCAGGTTGTTTTAGAAGGTAAATCATCGAAACACAAACTAAGCACGGGCACATAAGCAACAACTGCTTTGTTTCATCAAACCCTATGTATTTATTCATATTATATTTTTGACAATTGAGAACCAAAGGGGTGCAAGGCTGCAGTATATATTAAGAACCACTGCCTTAAAGGGCCTAGGGTCTCCTAGCGAGAGAGACAGCTGCAGTGTCACCCACCCCCCACCCCGTCTTGATGCGCAAACTCCCGCAGCAAATTTGCTTTGCGCCCCTCCGGTTTGGTGGTTAACGTTGGGAACAGTCCGCGACCCTCTTAAAGAACGGCGCTGCCTGCCGTAGTTGCCCCCGGCCACCCCCCCCCCCCCCCGTGATCCGCGGAGCAAACAAATCAGTCGAGACATCGGTACCGGTTACGGCAGCAAGATCAGATTGTTTTTTTGGCGAATGGCTGTCGCTCGAGGTCGCACTTTGACGCGACGGTCGTTGGCCGACTTGCGCGTGACGACGAGCGACTGAGCCGGTGATTGAACGGCCCACGTCTCTCCCCCGTCGCGTGGCCCAGCTGCACGAGTGCCGTGGGCAGCGAGCGCCAGACCCGGACAGCCGGGCCCGCTCCACGCTCGCTCGCTACCTGCGCCGCCTGCTCAAGGAGATCGCACGCGTCGGTCAGGTGAGGCCCGGCTCTCCGGCGAGGGGGGGGGGTGGAGGAGGGTGCAGGGGGAAGTGGAGGGGGGGGTGGAGCTGGGGATGGAGGGGGGGGATGGAGGAGGGGAGGATGGAGATAACTGAAAATAAACTCGTTTAAAATTTTTTTTTTTAAACAACGGTTTTATTAACAACTTCGTTTAATCTTCTTGGTTCTTTCGGTAAAGTCACGTAGAAGAGAAATAATAAAATAATAAAATAAAACATAATAAAATAATTCTCACGATGTTTCGGCCACAACACAAGCAGCTGCGGTGTTTTTTTTTACCTCCACAAATAAATATATAAATAATATGGCGTCCATACAAAAAGTTAATTTCTTTAAAGTAGCGAACTAATTTATTAATTGATGCCGATTTTGATACAGGCATGCATTGTCACCGCATCTGAGTACGTGTGCAACATGTGGAATTGATTTTACAACGGCAAGTGGACGAAATTTTGTTTGCAAGATTTGACCACGACAAACAGAGGAATCAAGTGAAGTGAAACCGTTGAAAAATGTTGAGGCTGCTGTCAAGAGCGTGGGCACCGATGGCTCAGCCATGGACGGGGCTATAATTGTGCTGTGTAACTCATTAATTAAGTAAGTTACTAAGTAGCTAGACCAGGGGTCCTCAAACTACGGCCCGCGGGCCACATGCGGCCCGCCGAGGACATTTATCCAGCCCATGGTCACTAATTGGGCTGCGCTGGTGAGCACTCATTGGGCTGCGGTGGTAGGCACTGATTGGGCTGCAGTGGCGAGCACTGGCCCCCTGTTTAAAAAGTTTTAGGACCCTGAACTAGACTAACAAACCTCCCCGTACCCTCCCTAACTCATTAATTACCCCCCCCCCAGCACCCTCCCTAACGATTCCCTTTGTACCCTGCGTAATTACATATCTAACGAACCGCAACGTACCCTCCCTATCTAATAAATGATCGCCCCCCTCCCGCACTCTCCTTTACGAACGATCCCCTCCCCGCACCCTCCATGACTAACTCAACTAAACTAACGAATTATCCACCCTCTCCCCTGCCCCCTCTGTAACCTCCGTGACTAATCATGGGAACTCCTTTGCCAGTACCAAATATGAGAATAGGTTTTTACCCTTTTTTCTGGCAACATAACAGGTGTGTTAAGATGTTAAAACACCAAACTGAAACCTTTTACAAGAATCGTGTCTGTATTAACCACAATGCTTGTGGTCAAAATGCAAAAAGGCGCCTTTTGGCGTCCTCTGGTCTAACACCGTTTGAGACGAGGCTCAAATGAAAGCTGTCTCTGGTGTGGACTAATCAGTTTCAAGGACAATGCATATATTATCAGAGTATGTTTGGGTTTTTTGCATTCTGACCACAAGTATTGCGGTTAATGCAGACATGATTCCTTCTAAAAGGAATCATGTTTGGTGTTTTAACATCTTAGCACAGCTGTTTTGTTGCCAGAAAACCTCTTCTCCGTGACTAACTAAGCTAAAACTAACGAACTGCTCCCCTCAGCAACCCTCCACCTCGCACCCTCCGTAACCAACCACCTCGCTAACTAACCACCCAACCAACCAAACGTAACAATCCCTCCGTCTCCGCCCCCCGCTCATTCTCGCGTCGGCGCTCCGGGCACACAGCCCAGCGACTCGGAGCCGGAGCTGCATTACGACGGACACTTCGAGGTGCGTCTGGAGGACATGCACGCGCTGGCCGCCTTCACGCTCGACTCCAACGGCGGGGCCACCGCGACCAACAACGGGGAGTTCCCGGCGCACGCCGTCTCGGCGCTGCTGGAGAGGGCGCCCGTGCGTCTGCGCGAGCACGACCCCAGCGCTGGCTCTGGAGCTTTGCCAACAGCTTCGGAGTGGAGGCAGCCACCGTTGCGTGGGTGAGGCGACCGGGGGGGGGGGGGGAGGAGGGGGCGAGTGAGAGAGAGAACGAGAGTGAGAATGAAGAGAGCGAGGAGAGAGCGTTAGCAGGAGGATGAGAGTGGTCGAGAGTGCAGCTTCCCAACTTTGGAACAACACTTTGCTCCTTTGCTAATGAGACAATCAGAGTCGTGTTGGCTATATTTAAGTTTTGTCTTGAATGATCACCTCTTTGAATTGGCCTTCACACACCTCCCCCCCCCCCCCATCTATTCTGGCCGTTTACCCAGCTGATTGATGAGTGCGTGAGTGGGTGAGTGAATGAGTGAGCGGGTGAGTGAATGAGTGAGCGAGTGAATGAGTGAGTGAGCGGGTGAGTGAATGAGTGAGTGAGTGGGTGAGTTAATGAGTGAGCGAGTGAATGAGTGAGTGAGCGGGTGAGTGAATGAGTGAGTGAGCGGGTGAGTGAATGAGTGAGTGGGTGAGTGAATGAGTGAGTGAGTGGGTGAGTGAATGAGTGAGTGGGTGGGTGAGTGAATGAGTGAGCGGGTGAGTGAATGAGTGGACGGGTGAGTGAGGGGTGAGTGAATGAGTGAGCGGTGAGTGAATGAGTGAGCGGGTGAGTGAATGAGTGAGCGGGTGAGTGAATGAGTGACGGGTGAGTGAATGGGTGAGTGAGTGGGTGATTGAGTGAGCGGGTGAGTGAATGAGTGAGCGGGTGAGTGAATGAGTGAGCGGTGAGTGAGTGGGTAAATTGGCCTTCAGCTCCCGCCTATTTCTGCCCATTTACCCAGCTGGTTCTGTTTATTTGCTGCTCTCAATACACGGTGGCGCATTGGTGGGATCAACGAATTAAATGCCCCTTACAAGTGTAAATCATTATTATGATTAAATAAATGTGTCACTAAATAATCAACTGCTGTTGATCGCTCTCAGTCATGAGACTCATAAGCAACCTGGCCACAAATGATAGCTCACCGAAGCGGCTTATCACGTGGACATTTATAGCAGTGCCAGATACTCGATAACCCACATCGATTCTAAATGTGGAGGGAAAACCGGAGGACCCAGAGAAAAATCCACGCAACCACGAGGAGAGAGGCACGCAAACTCCAAATGTACAGCAGGTGTTGGGGTCGAACCCACGACCTTCTGCATAGCAGACGAAGTAGTCAACATCTCCTTGGCACCGTGATGATGATGAGAGAGAGACACGCAAACTCCAAATATACAGCAGGCGTCAGGGTCGGGATCGAACCCACGACCTCCTGCATACCAGGCGAAGTAGTTAACATCTCGCCCGCCTGCGCAGCCCTAATTCCTAATTCCTCATGAACCTTGACCAATTCACACGTGCCTTTTTACAAAAACCTTCGCCTTTTCAACGCTCGCTCGCGTTTTCCTGCCAAAATTGACGACGCTTGTGCCGTGTGCCGTCCCGTCGCGTGCCGTGCGAAGGTGTTGGTCGCGCTGCTGGCGGTCGTGATGATCGTCGCCACGGAGCGTGGTCTTACGTGTCCTGGTGACACAGATGTGGAGGTTCAGCTGGTCATCTTCTTCTGCCCCCTGGACCTGGTTCACCTGTCAAGGAGCTGCCGACCCGCCGGCCATTCGCAGGAGGCGGTGTCGTTTGCCCTCGGCGCGGCGGTTCACGCTTGCGTTTCGGAATGTGTTAGTTTGTTCATGCTAACCAAATGATGAACTTCTTTCGCACCGTACGTAGCCAACCGCAGCTCATCGGTAGATGCAGGGGGAGGGAAGGACTAAACACAAAAAGCCAGTTCTAAGGAAATTATATTTCAATCTCGATTTCAAAGCGTTTAGCTCCAGTGCCTTCCTATCATCGAATGGAAGAGCATCCAGACGGCCGCAGAAGCGCATCTGGAAGTGCCGTCTATGTTCGACGGCCGCCCAAAAGCCGCTACTGCGAGCATGACAGTGATAATTACAATAATGCTTTGCTTTCGTTGCAAAAAGTTTCACCACGGAACAAGAGTAGAGTCACTTGCACAGAAGGGTAGCGGATGGGGGCAGGGGGCAGGATGGAAGTCCCCGTGCGTGACAGGAGGAGGGCAACGGAGGAGGAGGAGGAAGAGGAGGAGGATGAGGGAGGAGGCGGGCGGGAGGATGAGAAAGGGGAGAATGACCAGGCCAAGAGAGGAGTGAAGAGAGAAGGAAGGGAGCGAGCGCAGAAGTGAGCGGGCGTCTGTTTCCACGGGGGGGGGGGGGCTGCTCCTCTGTGAGGGAGGGAGTCAGGCTGGGGCGGTCACGGCGGCGCGTGGTGGTCGGTACAAGACGTTCAGTCCCGGCCTTGATGCTCGCGTCTCACCGCGCCGCAGGTGGCGTTTGCCGAGCGGCAGGCGCGGCTCAGCCTGAACCCCCGCCGGCCCAGTGCACGGGCAGCGGGCCCAGGAGTTGGCTGGACAGCCTCGCAGGCCCAGTGTGCGGGGAGGGGGGCCACGAGAGGGCACGAGAGGATGGGGGTGAGGGCGGGGTGGAGGGGGGTGGAGGGCGGGGAGGGGGGTGGAGGGGCAGGGGGGGTAGAGGGCGGGGTGGAGACGGGGGGGGGGTGGAGGGCGTGGGTGGAGGGGCGGGGTGGAGTGGTGGGNTGGAGGGGTGGGGTGGGGGGGNTCGGGTTGGGGGACCGAGGTGGGGGGACCCTCTCACCAAAACTCAAACCTTCATCCCTCACTCTCACCCTCACCCCTATCACCCTCTCGCCCGAACCCTCGGGTTTCCGCTCTCTTCCCTCCACCCCCCTGTGCACACAGAGTGGAGCCGCCAGACCTTCACGCTGCAAGACGACCCCTGCTTCGCCTACCACCGTGACCTCATCGTTGACCCCTTCCTGGAGGTACCGCCCACCAAGGTGAGCTCGTACCTTGCGACGACCGCAATCGCGGCGGCGAATCGTCCGAATGTTTATCGCTCTTCTTGGTTCTTTCGGTAAAGTCACGTAGAATGGTTTCGCTGCCCGGGAAGCTGGCGACGCCTGTTTCATACGTGCTTTGTGGCAGTCTTTGAAGCCGTGTAGAGATTTCCAGAATCTCATTAGCAAACCCCCCCCCCCCCTTTTCTTTTTTTAGGGTTTTTTTTTTATTACCTTTTGTGGCTTATCTCTGGCTGCCTGGTCCTGAGTGTGAAAGGCATCTGCTGTGAGGGGTGGGGGGGTGTGCCTCACCCTTTCATATGTCCCATGCTCTTAATATAAATTTTGGAAAAAAGGCCGATATATACAACGCCCTCCCCAATAAATCCGGCGCCGCCGCCATCCATTCTCTCTTCTCTCTCTGCCAGGCTCTGATGGTCACGCTGGTGACGTTTGTGCTGGAGCCAGCCAAGTACTTTGGGCAGGCGCTGAGCGACTTCCTGCGTGCCACTTACCGCAACCTGCCCCTGCAGCTGCAGCTGCTGGCCACCATCATCATCTTGACCTGCATCGCCGTAGGCTCGCAAAAACACATTCCTGCGGAGGGAGCTGGTAGGAACGTTGGGTTGCTCGGTCAATGGAGGGTCAACGGCGGCGTGGTGTATTCCGCAAATATGCCCGACTGTGAGGGCGGGCACAAGCCGGCGTGAGTAGATTAAACGTTGAGTTTTATAAGGGCACCACGGGGTGACCAGCCCCTCCCCACCCAGCCCCCCCCTCCCACCCCCACCCAGCCCCTCCCACCCACCCTCCCACCCACCTCCCCACCTCCCCACCCTCCCAGCCCCTCCCACCCTCCCACCCCCACCCAGCCCCCCCTCCCCACCAGCCCTCCCTGCACGACGACACAATAATCCCCTGTGGGCTGGTGTAACCAGGAGGTTCCTACCAGTATATGAATATTTATGAGTAAATATTGATACTCTTTGGTTCTTTCGGTGAAGTCGCGAAGAAAGAAAGATAAATTAAATAATAGCATAAGACGTTTCTATTGCAACGCAAGCAATCATCAGCAGGTAAGAATGAATGAGAAAACAAACCTAGTAAACTTAGAAATATAATGCAAGTTCTAAGTTTACTAGGTTTTTTTCTCATTCATTCGTACCTGAGATGATGATTGCTTGTGTTGCAATCGAAACGTCGTATGCGATTATTTAATTTATTCTTCTTTGTACATGACTTTACCCAAAGAACCAAAGAGTAATTCCTGCAGTCACGAAACCTCCAAATCAAGTTTAAATTTTATAATAAACACACGGCGGCATCGTCGCCAGAAATTCAGAATCGCGAATATTCGTTTACGCTGTAGTCCTCGGTTAACGTTTTTATGCGTTCCACGAAAACGACTGTTCGCGTTTCCAATTGGCGTCGCCGATTGGCTAAGGGCGTGGCACGGCCCCACTTAACGAGCTTCTTGGATTGGCCGATATTGGCGCCATCGCGTGCACGCATGTAATGTGAACGTGANCGTTACATTTTAACGGTTAGTCGAAACGCTGGCCGCGCTCGTGCAGCCGGAGGTTGGTTGACACGGAGAAACGGTGGGGGTGGGGGGGGGTGCGCACGTCAGAAGGGGCCGCACTAAAAGCCAACCAGGGAGGAGGCTGAGGCCACTACCCCCTCTCCGCGCGGGCCTTGCTATTGTAACGTGAGGATATATCCGGCTCACTGACGGATCACAACTCGTCATGATGATTGGCTCTGCCAGTCCTGGTCCATAGCCAATGGGGGAAGCCTAGGGCGTGGCCCTGACGTAATGAAAGGTGACAGCTGTAAGTAGAGGATTGGTTCTGTTGGCTTTGGCCACAGCCAATGGGGAGATGAGTCAGGGGCGTGGTCGCGGGAGCCTACGAGGGGGCCTGAAAAATTCCATGGAGGCTAACCAGGATTGGTGGAAACGTACCACGTGACCCGGGTATTAAATAGGGGTGGAGACGAACGACACGTGGTCAGAACGGGAACGAACGGAGGAAGGGGCCAAGTGTGAGCGGGGCTCCAGATTGCCACGTGGCAGTGCGTCTCTCTCTATCCCTCTCACTCTGCCTCTCAGCAGCGTGAAGGAAGTTGTAATGCAAGTTGAACTAAAGACCGGATTCCAGAAGTCGCCTCAACGACCTTTATTACACTGTGAAGAACGCTGCGTTGATCTAAAACCCGCGCGCGTGCGTGTGCCGTCGTCTTTGCCAGGGCTTGTTCTGGTGCATGGCTCAGGGCAGGGGCAACCCAGGGAGAGGAGGTTGCCCATGCTGGAGGACGAGGAGCCGCAGGGGCCCAGAGGAGCGCATCGGCTCGGGAGCCGACCCACGCCCAGGCTGAGGGCGGCACCCGGGGGCAGGGCCCGGCAGCGGGAGATCGGCGCGAGGGGCGACCCGGGGCACAGGCAGAGGCCGAGGAGGAGCCTCCGTCGGATGAGGACGACGACCGGACGGAGGTGGAGGTGGAGGTCGCGTGCAGGACGTGGAGCAGCAGGTGACCGGGTCGCAGGTCGCGCTTAAGTCTTCAGGTTAACGAGCCGTGGATTGGCTGCGAGCTTGGTTCGATAATTTGGTGGTTCCGTTTGGCTTGTGTCTCGCAGACGGTTATAGCTTCTCATTGGCGGCGAGCTGGGGACTAATTGATTTCCATTGGCCAGGTGAGAGGCCACACTGACCAACGTGGCGTCACTACGCCAGTGACCTCGCCCGAGATTTTACTCGTGACTCAAATAGTCGGCCTCAGTTAATCGCTCGGTCCAGTCGCAGACGCAAGGAGCCGCTCGAAAACTGCACCTGAATCTCTGCCCCCTCTGCCACCCCCCTACCCCTCTGCCACCATCCCCATGATGTGACAGCCAGCGCTCCGGAGGAGAAATGTCAGCAAAAGAGAAGAACCGACTGAAGGGATGGAAGCAGTGGGCGGAGGGAGAGAAGCACCGATTAAATTGAGAGAGGCACCGGCAAAATTGCGGGTTTGGCCAGGCAGAGAGAATGAACGACGGATGGAACCGAGGGACCCGCCGGGCGGAGGGGCAGAAGCGCCGGGCGCTGACGACGACGGCGGGGGGGGGAGGAGGGGGCGATGCCGCGCGGACTCGTTCCGATCCGTGAATTACTCGGCGCCTGTCCAGGAGACGGAGCCCGCCTCTCCGGCAGCCGCCGCCGCGTCGCTCCGTAGAGCGGAGCTCCCCAACGCTGCCGAGCGCGACCCCGTGACCTTCGGGAGCTCAAGGACGGCCCCGCGCGGGCGACCCCTTGGCCGACGGACGGCGGCGACGGCAGCGGCGGCGCGACCGCCCTCGCGCGACGGCAAAGTGGTTGGTCAAATGGCGTTGCCGCTGCGAGGATGAGCGGTGTTTGCGCGATGGTAATTTGCACTCTTTGACGAGATCAGCAAGGGTCATCCAGGAGGTGGAGGTGGTGTGGGTGGGTGGGTGGGGGTTCCGGCTCTGGGATATTCTTCCTCCGGCGCAGAGGTCGCAAACGGGTTTTGATTCCCTACCCGTACCCTACCCGAAATGAGTGACAAACTCACCAGTGACTCACGGCCTACCCGTACCCGGCCGCACCAGGGTCGCAAACGGCTACCCGTACCTGGCCGGGTACGGGTAGCCGGGTATCGGGTAGGGTACGGGTATCGGGTACCCGGTTGCAACCTCTGCTCCGGCGTAGGCACCGCTCCTCCGTAGCAGCCAACCTCCATCTGCACGATCGCGGCCGGCGTGAAATTTGCACCATTTTTTAGGAGGGTGGGGGGGGCACTTGAAGCAGCCCCCCTCCCCCAGCCACCCCCCACCTCTTTCTCACCCGGCTTTAGAGTGACAACCGGCTTGGCTGTCCACGGTAAATTTGTAATATTCTGACCCCCCCCACCCACCGCGCCCCCCCGCTTACTGGCTCATCGGATTCCTCATCCGATATAAACAAACATTTGCGATTAGGAATTTCTGCCAGTGGAATTGTGTGCTCGCTACGAATTGCCAATTGCTTCACGAGCGTAATTGTGTTCTAGTTTTGTTGTTTTGTGCTCAAGGTGAGTTTTCCTTTCCCTCGCACCTCCGATTAGCACAGTTGGCTGTGTACGGTGCGAAATAAGTTCAACATACACACGTACATACTGCCCATAGACTAACACTGCCCATAGACTAACACTGCCCATAGACTAACACTGCCCATAGACTAACACTGCCCATAGACTAACACTGCCCATAGACTAACAGCCCATAGACTAACACTGCCCATAGACTAACACTGCCCATAGACTAACACTGCCCATAGACTCAACACTGCACCATAGACTCAACACTGCCCATAGACTCAACACTGCACCATAGACTCAACACTGCCCGTAGACTCAACACTGCCCATAGACTCAACACTGCCCATAGACTCAACACTGCCCATAGACTCAACACTGCCCATAGACTCAACACTGCCCATAGACTCAACACTGCCCATAGACTCAGCACCGCCCACAGACTGAACACTGCCCATAGACTCGACGATGCACCTCCGATTACCGCTCTCGGCTGTGTACGGTGCAAAAGAAGTTAAACGTTCCCCAAATCACGTCGCTGTCAGCGCAGCGTTTGTGCGGCGAGTTTGGTTACACAGCGCCCTCCGTCCCCTGCAGCTCGTTGCGGTTTTCGTTTCATAAACTGTCCGCCTGGAGCAACAGAAGAGAAATCATCTCAACCGGCAACTGTTGTCAGCTCTGATTACCGCCCAGCAGATATCGATTAAACACGATGCCGTGCTTCGCATTGCCGTTTGAGAATTTTAATACTCATAACTCTTTGGTTCTTTCGGTAAAGTCACGTAGGTAGAAATAAAATAAATCACGACGTTTCGATCGCAACACAAGCGATCTTCATCAGGTGGGACGACCACAGCAGGAAAAAATGCTGAAGAGGGGAGAGGGCTGCCGTGGCAAGAGGTTATGTAGGTGAGAAAGGGGGAGGAGCAAGGGGGAGAGAGAGAGAGGGGGGGGGAGCAGGGAAGGGGGAGGGAAGTAGGCGGGGCTAGAAGTGGGAAGCTGAGATAATAATATTTAAAAATACTTTTTTTAAACACGCTTTAATGAAATGTACCGTACTCGTAATGGCAGAACTCCACGACTCCAGGAAGTGGCCGCAAAGCTTGCCATAACGTAAGGGGCCGTGGTGATTTACAGCCAATGTCAGTTGAGCGTGGACAATTAGACCCAAGCCGAAACATAACATAAAAAATTATGTTTAAAAATATATTTTTTTAAATGATAGAATATACTATTGTCATCAGTATGACATAAGTATACCAAGTTTGCAGTCGATAGCACATTGGGAAGTGGGTTAAAATTGAGTTACAAGATTTGAGGATACAACAACGACAACAACAGATGGAGTGAGTTAAAAGAAAGCGTGTAAAATAGACGAGTACCCGGTGGGTATGATGGAAACAACCACAATCAGTTAAGGCTTTACCTGGTTAATAACATCCTTCCAATGATTGCTCAACTTGTATCCATCTTCTCGGTTGAAGTTATGTCTGTTTATATATCTGGATGGCTTTATGAACAAACCTTTGATAGTAGCCCGAAGGTTTGCAGAGTACCTTGATCTCGGAAAAAAACAATATCGTGCGAGCCCACAGCATTATAGCAATGGTCAGCCACGGCGGAGGTATTGGTTCTGCCGTGTTTCAGATCTGCCTTGTGTTCGCGAACACGGTCCGAGACATTTCGTTTCAACCAATGTAACAGCCACCGCAGACGCAACTCGGTTTGTAGACTCCAGGATATTGCATGTCAGGAATGACCTCCTTCACAGATGGGATTAGATCACGGATTTTGTGTACTGTATTGAATCGGACCTGGATCTTGTGTTTCTTTAAGATTTTAAATATTTATAACGATGATAACACTGGTCAACAAAAAAAANCATTTTTTTTGGCCTGGACTTTTGCAGCTGTTCTAGACTAATTTCAGGGTGCTGATTCCAAATCTGATCTCAGATTTGCTCTATCACATCTCATTTTTATGCTATCGGCATACCCCATTTTCATTGATTTTACCCGAAATTAACTCTGTCACTTATGATTGCAAGTTGATGCGAGTCAGTGACTGCTTTAGTGTTAAAATATGGTGCTGTATTTTAGGATAGTGTGTTTATAATATAATTTAATGTAGATATCCACATTTATTTAATATTTTTTTCTGCAGTTTTTATTGAAAATGCAATATTTGATATCTCAAAAACCTGATGTGATAGACAAAAACTGATGCCAGATTTGGAATCAGCACCCCAAAATTGCCTTCAAACCGTTGGAATACCTTATGCCAGAAAAAGTGTGTTGACCGGTGTAATAATAGTCTCCTGCGTGCCATTGTGTCAATCCGCCGCCGCGCGTTAGTTTAGCGGGGTAGTGCAGCGGGTTAGTGCCCTGCGCTACGAAGCCGGCGACCCGAGTTCGATGTCCGCTCATCACCACCAACACCAGTGACGGATATCTGAGCTCGTCCTGGGCCTCCCCTAGGTGGACTCAGCCTGAAATGAGTACCTGGTACGGTGTGCGTGGTGCTGGCCGCCCACCCCTCGTGTGCCACCGTGCCGGCCTACTTAGGTGCTACTCGTGAACGGCACTTGCCCCAACAGTCTGTTTAGGCTATACGGGGGTCTTTGGTGTTGGGGTAAGGGGAAGCGGGGAGAGAGAGGGGCGACAGGACCGGTTCAGGACAGGACCGTTCATATCAGTTTTTGTTGTAGTTGTTGTAACTCGCTCAAACCCTCCCCGCCCCCCCCGCATGGACACCTGTGAAACACGTTCCTTCGGAGTGGGCAGGTAGGAACTTGGTTGGACAGCGCATTCGTGCACGACAGACACACATGCACGACAGACAGACAAATAATCCCTGGTGGGCAGTGTGGAACCTGTTGTTCCTACCTGTAAAAAAAAGCTTCGTAGCCCATTGGATTCCTCCTCCTCCAGTCATTGAGCAGAGATTCCGATTCTACCGTTCGCCAACGCCTTTGGCGCCGACGCGTTAACCCCCCTCCGCGTTGCTGCTACTACGAGCAACGTCGGCGGCTTGGCCACATTTCCACGTGACGACGAGCCACTTATTGTTGAGCGATCATTTGTGACGACCACGTCGCTTCTGAAAAAGAACAACGTAGCTCAGTGGGCCTGGTGAAATGTTTTTCTCTATATAGTCTTAGTTTAGACTTGGCACAGCATTACACAAAATGAAAACTATTTTTATTTCACCAGATAAGGCCCCCCACCACTGTTTGTTCAGAAGCGACCTCGCTGCATGATTACAGCTCAGCACGTGGAGATTTACAGCGCCACATACTCTGAACGCGTGATGTTCATTCTAAATGTGGAGGGGGGGGGAAAGGGAGGACCCAGAGAAGAATCCACACGACCACGGGAGAGGGAGAGAGAGAAAGAGACACGCAAACTCCCAAATATACAGCAGCAGGCGTCGGGGTCTGGATCGAACCCACGACCTCCCGCGTACCAGGCGAGGTAGTTAACATATCCTAGCCACCGTGATGATGATGAGATGGAAAGACATACAAACTCCCAAATATACCGCAGGCGTCGGGGCCTGGATCGAACCCACGACCTCCTGCGTACCAGGCGAGGTAGTTAACATCTCACCAGAGTTCCGGCTAAACGATGAGGGGCCGCATGTCGGTAACCGTCTTGGCATCGTCTCCGATGATTTCGGTTGGCTCCGTACGGAGTGAGAGAAGCTCACGCAGACGGCGGTGGGGCGGCCGTTTTAACTCGTAGGCTTTCGCGACCAATATCCACAATAGAGGTTTGCTTGTGTTTTTTTGCCAGGTTAGATCGCGTTCATATAAATGTGCCGTTAAATGATTTCTGGCCTCATGAGGCTGGCTGTGATCGCCGGCGAAACGTCACGGCGCTCAGATCGTGTAAAAAGTTCCCGTGGGTTTTTACTCCTCCCAGCACGCAAACCGGTTAGTGCTGAACTCGGAACGAATTTGGTCGCGTTCTGTTTACGTGACTGACCCCTTACTGAATGGCTGTGGCGGGTGTGGTGGTGGCAGGTTTAATGACGCACCTTTATGCGATCAAACCCAGGAGCTGCCAGGTTGGGGCGCGCACACGAGCGTGCGTGTGTGTGACGTGGGGAGTGGTGGCGCAGCGGTTAGCGCTACGCCGCGCTCCGATCCTGGCGACCCGAGTTCAATTCCCACTCACGGTCAACACCAGTGACGATTATCTGAACCGGTCCTGGACCCCGCCTAGGTCGACTCAGCCTTAAATGAGTACCTGGTGCGGTGTGTAAAACATCGCGATATAGGCAGACAAAGGCGACCAGGCTGGTGCTGGCCACCCACCCCCTCGTGTGCCGTACCATCTTTGATAGGTGCTCGCTAACAGCAATTGCCCAACAGCCTGTTCAGGCTATATGGCGTGGGATCTTTTGTTTTGTGATGTGGGGAGCGGTGGCGTAGCGGTGAGCATGCTTCACTTCGAACCCATCGACTCGAGTTCGATTCCCGCTCACGACCAACACCAGTGACAGCGATTATCTGAATCGATCCTGGGCCTCCCCTAGTTTGACTCAGCCTCAAATGAGTACCTGGTGCAGTAAACCTCGCCGCTGGGGTAGACCAAAGCGGCCGGGCGTGCGCGGTGTCGGCCACCCGCGTCCCTCGTGTTGCCGTGCCAACCTTCACAGGTGCCACCACTCTTTAACAGCACTTGCCCCAACAATCTGTTCAGGCTATGCGGGGGGGAGGGGATCTTTTTGTCTTTGTGTGTCTGTGTGACGTCACGGTGTGGCACTGCTCCATCTCGTTGCAGGGCGCCGGTGTTGATGTGGCGGTGGTGGAGGAGGTCGCCTCCGGCTCTGTGATCGTGGGCGCCCGGCATCCCCCGCCCACGTCGCCCGCATGGCCTCACAGAGGAGACACGCCGAGCGAAGGGAGAGGCGGGGAATGAATGAATGAAGCAGCGGCAGCCGCGGCGAAAGAGTAAGCTGAGAGAAACACGGAGGAAGAGGGAGAGAAAGAGGGTGAGTGTGTTGTGTTTTGAGTGTGACACGAGAGAGAGAGGAGGGAATGAGGCCTGGGGAGAGTGAATGAGAATGAATGATGATGGAGCGACAACAAAAGTGGGATGTTGAGTGAGTGGCCACCATAAAACGACAAGGAAGAGGCGAATGAGAGAGCGAGTGTTTTATTGAGCGTCGGGGAGTGATAGCAAGAGAGGGCGCCAGGGTGGAGAGATGTTTACTACCTCGCCCCGTATCTGATCTGCTGGGTCAGCTCGGATTCAATTTTTTTCCCCGTCAGCAAAATGCCAACATTTGTTTAGTTTCGGTCACATGACCATGACCGGGGCAGCACCACCGTCCGTCACCAGGGCGGCTCTGGGTACCTACCGCACTGACATAACAAGTCAAATTGCAGGGACCCCAAGCGGGGCTCGGGAAGCCCGCAAAGTTAATGAAAACATCCATCGTGGAGAGAGAGACGCAAGTTTATGGCTGCCCTCCGGCCTGAGGCTTCGTGACTGTGCGGACGAGAAGCGGCGAGTATGTAACTCGCAAAGTATCCCGTGAAACGAACCCGCAAAGACGCGGGCGACGAGACACGTGGGCGGGCAACCTCAACCTACAGCTTTGAAAGCCTGCCAACGCGAAACTTCAGAGCGTTACATATTTTGTACTTTGAGCCGGGCACGGTCGTGAAAACCCGTCAGCGATAACGAGCAGCGCCCGGCGGGGGGGGGGGGTGGACTCCTGTGCCGCGTGGCTGACGCGGGGAGGTGGACTTTGGNCGCGCGACGGCACTCCGCGGACTTTGGGAGGAACGGCGTTGGGTCCGCCCGGCGTTTCTTTCATTTTTTTTACACGACCGTGGCTCTGCGCGATATTTTCTAAAAAGAGTCAATGAAGACTGTAATCTTTGTAAATGTGTCCGATTGTATATGTATTATGTGTGTTAAATAAAGAATAATGAGATTAAATGACGGCATGTGAGTGTCCGTGCGGTGTGAAGTTGCGATCGTTTTTGAAAGCGCAGCGAAGGCCACGGACAGATGCAACAGGAATTTAAAAACGAAGCCGCTTGAAGCTTTTATCTTGCCAAGTGAGGCCCACTGAACTCTCAACTCTTTTTCAGAGGCCACACATGACGATAACGAATTGGCAAGTTTTGTTTACGTGTCACAAACCCCTTAGCAATTGGCTGCGTCGGGTGTNGTGGTGGCGGCGGCGGGGTTTAACGACACATTTACGCTTCGATTTAAAGCTTTCGTGACTGCAGGATTCATCTTCTTGGTTCTTTCGGTAAAGTCACGTAAAGGGAAATAATAAAATAATAAACATATAAATACAATTCTCACGACGTTTCGGCCACAACGCAAGCAGCCGTCCTCAGTGAAGAACAGGGCCTGTCGGAAAGACATTCAGACGCTATTCAGACGCTGTCTTTCCACAGACCTGTTCTTCATTCAGACGCAGTTTTCCGACAGACCTGTTCTTCACCTGAGGACGGCTGCTTGCGTTGTGGCCGAAACGTCGTGAGAATTGTATTATGTTTTATTTTTATTATTTTATTATTTCCCTTCTACGTGACTTTACCGAGAGAACCAAGAAGACACATTTACGCGATCGAAGTCAACACATGATGGGGGTGGTGTCGTTAGTGGAGCGATATGAACTCGCTGCCGAGCAGCGGTGAGTACTCGCGTGAATGTGTCGTTAAACCCGCTACCACCTCCCGACACGGCCTGTTAGTAAGGGGAGTTCACGTCACGTTAACAAAACTTGCCAATTCGTTGCTAGTGTAATGTGAGGATATATCCGGCTCACTGACGTATCACAACTGTCACGATGATCGGCTCTGCCGGTCCTGGTCCATAGCCAATGGGGGAAGCCTAGGGGCGTGGCCCTGACGTATGAAAGGTGACAGCTGTAAGTAGAGGATTGGTTCTCTGGCTTTGGCCACAGCCAATGGGGAGACGAGTCAGGGGCGTGGTCCCGGGAGCCTACGAGGGAGCCTGGAATATTCCATAGAGGCTAACCAGGATTGGTGGAAACGTACCACGTGACCCGGGTATTAAATAGGGGTGGAGACAACGACACGTGGTCAGAACGGGACGAACGGAGGAAGGGGCCACGCGGGAGCGGGGCTCCGGGTTGCCACGTGGCAGTGCGTCTCTCTATCTATCCCTCTCACGCTGCCTGTCAGCAGCGTGAAGGAGTGTAATGCAAGTGAATTAAAGACCGGATTCCAGTACAGCACCGTGTTTGAGAGTACTCGATTTGAGATGTTGTGGCTTTACACTCCAACACACAACCGATGGGTCCTGTACTGGTAACGGATTGGCCACACTTTGGTCACGTGACACGAGCTCCCTTACTAATCGGCGGTGTCGGAGGTGGTGGCGGGTTTAAGGGGCCGTCCATAAATGATGTCACGCGATTTTGGACGATTTTTGACCCCCCCCTCTCCCCCATCGTCACACCGTCACAAAAAGTCAGACCACCCCCCCCCTCAAAATACGTCACAACGCTCTGCCCCCCCCCCCCAAAAAAAAAAACATGCTTCAAATCGCTTTAAACTATTGTCATTGTAGTGCGTATTTAATGTGGCGCTGCACTCTGATGTAGGAGAAAACGTTTATTAAAACGTATATTTAATTAAGTAGAACGTGTTGTCTATATTAAAATTGATGTGACGTCACATTTCTCAAACTCCCCCCCCCTCGTCACACATCGTCACAAATTTCTGACCCCCCCAGGTGCGTGACGTCATTTATGGACGGCCCCTAACGACACATTTACGCGATCTAACCCAACGACAACCTCACGGATAATATTGGTAGCGAAAGCATCCTCCTCCTACTTCTACTACTCGTGTTGAAGTGCTTACGATGGTGATTGGTTCCTCTTAATGATTCGGTAAGATAGGGATTGTCAATATGGGGGTGAGTGGTGGTGTCGTTAGTGGAGTGATCTCAACTCGCTGCCGAGAGCCGGTGAATGGGTCGTGTCATCCCACCCAATAGCCAATCGGTGGCCAGGAATTCATAAACAAGAGACTTTTAAACACGTGATGTTAGTCTTTCGCGAGCAATATCCATATAGAGGGGTGTTTTTTGGCGTTAGAATTCGTAAATATTTATGGGTGCTTCCATAAGAGGTTTTTTTTGGGTTAGAGCTTGTAAATATATAAATGTCTCGTTAAAACCCGCCCCACCACCCGACAGCCAACCAGTAAGGGTTGTCGCGTAAACAGAACGTGACAAATTCGTCACTAGTACAGCACTAGTGTGTAGTGTATAGTGGTATGTATAGTAGTGTATTCTGTATAGTAGTGTGTAGTAGTGTATAGTAGTGTAGTGTATAGTTGTATTGTAGTGTAGTGTGTAGTAGTGTATAGTAGTGTGGTGTATTGTGTATAGCAGTGTAGTGTATAGTGTAGTATACGAGTACAGCACACCGGTGCGTTGGAGAGCCAAGCCACAACATTTACAATCGGAGTTCGCGTTAAACCAAAGTAATAAAAATATTCACAGTCATTCACTCGCAGAGGTAGAGAATTATTCACGGTTGTGGGAAACCACAGAGAAGCCGGGAAGGCAGCCAGAACCGGCGCCAGCAATTCCCCAAGTTCTGTGGTCCTATATTATTGGGATGTTTGGTCAGCTGCATTCACGAGCGTGTGGGAAACGGCGGTACCCATGGATGCCGCACGGATGTTAAGGTGGTGAGTTCCAAACAATCCCCGAAAAAATGAAAACACATTCCTGCGGAGGAGCTGGTAGGAACGTTGGGTTTTCTCGGTGAATGGCCAGGGTCAATGGCGGCGTGGTGTATTCCGCAAATATGCCCGACTGTGAGGGCGGGCACAAGCCAGCATGAGTAGGTTAAACGTTGAGTTTCATAAGGGCACCACGGGGTGACCAGCCCCTCCCACCCAGCCCCACCCAGCCCACCCTCCCACCAGCCCCACCCTGCCTCCCCACCCTCCCCACCCAGCCCTCCCACCCTCCCACCCAGCCCTCTCCACCCTCCCACCCAGCCCCTCCCACCAGCACCACCCTCCCTACCAGCCCTCCCACCCAGCCCCTCCTGCACGACGGACACAATAATCCCTGTGGGCTGGTGTAACCAGGAGGTTCCTACCAGTATGAATCCACTCACTGTACCGCCATCGTACCCCGGGCAAGCCAGGAGATGGCGACCTCGACTCCTATGGCAAGGGAGTTTCACGAGCTTGTGTGGTCCACCAACCACAAAAGTGTATTGGTGTGGCCACGTTTCTTTGTTGTAGTACGGAGTAAGACTGATGGCCTTAATCCAAGTTGTCTTGTGGTTGTTGTTGTTTGACTTGCATCCCACTGGGATTTTGCACACAGCGTTGGTGTACGGTGTTTTTTTCTGCAATATTTTGCTGTCTTTTCTTGGATTTTCTGTTTGCACTTAGTCACATAGTCACTTTAAGATGTTTTTTGTTCATGTTTTTGTTTATTGTTTGTTGCGGTTGCACCCGATTCAAGAGCCGAATGGCTCACAGGGCTATACCTAATAAATGAACTTGAACCCCGATTCATTTTCACTGCCACATTGGCCCACTGATTAACAGCGAGCTTGAGTGAAATGTTTGTATATATGTGTGTGTGTCTTGTCTTGTGCCGGGAAAGGTCCTGGCAAGGATTATTCAACATCGCCTTGCCAGGCACGCTGAGGAGAGGCTTGCGGAGCCCCAATGCGGTTTCAGACCAGGGCGGTTCTGCACGGAAGCCACGTTCACTCTCCATCTGCTCCAGCAGAGGTGTCGGAATTTCAACAAGACCTACACCTCTGCTTTATCGACCTGGTCAAGGCCTATGATACCATCAACAGGCCACATTCTGGGCAATTCTTCGTGATTTCGGAGTCCCTGACTCTCTGCTCGCAATCATTAAAGGTGATGGTGGGCAGGCAGAGGGGTAAGCTGGGTCGGAGTCGGAGCCATTCCCTGTACACCTTGGGGTCGACAGGGATGTCCTCTGGTCCCACATTTCTTAACATCATCGTTGACCACGTAGTTAGAGCTTTCCATGGCTATACCAAATGGCAATGTTCGCGCACCGCCCAGGTATTCATTTGAGGCTGCGTCGACCTAGCGGAGGCCAGGACCGTTCGAATAATCGTCACCGATGTTGGCCGTGAGTAGGAATCGAACCCGGCTCGCCAGGTTCGTCGCGCAGCGTAGCACAGGGACACACAACAACAACAAACAACAAAAACCACAACCACAACACCAACAAACAACGCCAGCGCGCCGTGAAATAAACACGCGCTTACCAAACGCTCAGCGTCTCAAGATTTTATTGAGGCCCCCGACACAGTCCGAACGACCACCCGCACACACAACAACACAGCGGTGTGGGAGCCTCTAACACGCGTCTCTTCATCGCCACCCTCCCACCACCACCACCACCGCCGCAACCTCGGCGGACGCGGCGGCACGGCGAGCCCATCGCGACTCGCTCGCTCGCCATCCGGAGTCCCGGTAACGTGGTCGCGCTTTTCCCGGGAGCCCTTCATGCACGTGGGGAGGTCGCCGGTGCCGCCGCGTCCGCGACTCGAACGGTCGAATCCGTCAAGTTCAGTCGATCCGTCGCGTCCCGTCCGTCGCGTCCCGTCCGACCGCTCGGAGGTTCATCCTCGGCACGTGTGATCGTGACGTGTGTCGGCGCTACCTTTCACCGGTTCCTCTCGCCTGCCCCCCCCCTGCCCGCCGGGAATCGAACCCAGGCTGGAAGCGGCGGTCAACGTCTCGTGGGGGGGGGGGGGGTCAGGAATCGAGCGTCTAAGCCACGGACCTCCTGCACGCCAGGCGAGGGAGTTAACATTTCCTCGCCGCTGTGGCTCGCGCACGATTTTGGTGTGACCCCTTCCCCCCCGCACCCCCATGATGGGGGGGGGGGGCGAGAAGAAAGCCGTCGCTATCGCCCACTAAATTTTATTTTGTTTTTAATGTTTAAACCACTTCATGGACTAGAGAGAATAAAGAACAAGTTGTACGCGTCGTCCGCTGGGATGTCGTGGGGAGCGGTCGTGCGCGTGTGTGTGTGTACATGTGTGTGTGTACGCGTGTGTGTGTACGCGTGTGTGTGTACATGTGTGTGACGCGAGTGTGACGCGTGTGTGTGTACACGTGTGTGTCTACACGTGTGTGTGTACATGTGTGTGTGACACGTGGGTTTGTGTGTGTGTCCATGTGTGTGTGACACGTGGGTTTGTGTGTGTGTGTACGCGTGACACTGGCAAGTTTGTATGTGCGTACAGGTTTGTGTGTCTGTGTGCGTGACGTGTCTGCACGCGTGTGCGTGCGGATGAGACGCGCGCGTGTGTGCGTGTGTACGCGTGTGTGCGTGTGTGCGTGTATGTGTGTGTGTACACAATCCCACGACAGCCTCTCACAACACGAGTAATGGTTCACATCCGACAGCGCGAACTACAATGAGGAACAAGATCAACATTAAGAAATGAAAAAACATCGACCTTCGGTCATATACTGTGTGTGCGTGTGCGTGTCCGTTGTATGCGTGTGTGCATGCGTGTATGTGCGTGCGTGTATGTGCGTGCGTGTGCCTGTGTGCGTGCGTGTGCCTGTGTACGTGCGTGTACGTGCGTGTGTGTGCGCACGTGCGTGTATGTGTAAGTGTGCGTGTGTGTATGTGTGTGTGCGTGCGTGTATGGGCGTGTGTGTGTGTGTGTATGTGTGCGTGTGTGTGTACGTGCGTGTGTACGCGTGTGTGAGTGCGTGTGTGTACATGCGTGTGAGTGTGTGTGTATGTGTAAGTGTGTGTGTATGTGTAAGTGTGTGCGTGTGTGTATGTGTGTGTGTGGTGTATGTGTAAGTGTGTGCGTGTGTGTGTGTGTGNATGTGTAGTGTGTGCGTGTGTGTGTGTATGTGCTTGTGAGTGTGTGTATATGTAAGTGTGTGTTTAAGTGTGCGTATGTGTGTATGTGTGTGTACGTGTGTGTGTATGTGTAAGTGTGTGTGTGNATGTGTGCGTGTGTGCTTGTATGTGTAAGTGTGCATGTGTGTGTACGTGCGTGTGTGTACGTGTGAGTGTGTGTGTGCGTGTGCGTGTGTGTGTGTGATGTGTGTGTGTGTACGTGTGAGTGTGCGTGTATGTGTAAGTGTGCGTGTGTGTACGTGTGAGTGTGTGTGTATGTGTAAGTGTGCGTGTACGTGTGAGTGTGTGTATGTGTACGTGCGTGCGTGTACATGCGTGTGTGTGTACATGTGTGTGTACATGCGTGTGTACATGTGTGTGTACGTGTGAGTATGCATGGCCCGACACGACCACTCTGCCCATAACCCAAGGCGCCCCCCCCCCCAACAGACCAACCCCCGCCGTGACCGCCCCCCGTTCCGACGAGAGCCCCTACGGCGTAGTTTCTGCTCCCCCTTCATGTGCGCGACCCCCGCGGGGGGTAGGGATGAAGGTGGGGGGGGGCTAACCCCGAGTAACCAAATGGGGGGCAGCAAAATAATAAAAAATTCCCAAAACTTCACCCAAACTTCGAGTCGTCCGTCCACTCGTCCACCGTCATCCGTTCCGTTCCCACCCATCATTCGTTCATTTGCTCGAGATGTTAACTACCTCGCCTGGTGCGCAGGAGGTCTCCGTGGGTTCGATCACGACCGACCCCACCTCCTGACGTGCCGCTGTATATTTGGGGTCTGCGTGGCTCCCTCTCTCTCTCCCCCCCCATCGATCGCTCTGCCCGTGGGACGCGTGGATTCGTCCGGTGCCTTCCCCCTTCAACGGCACGAATCAACGGCCCACGTGCGGGTCGCTACGAATTTGAACGATGGGAGCGATGGAGCCCGCCGACGAATTTACAGCGACAAATACTCTTAAGCGCGGAGACCCCGGTAGAAGAATCCAAGCGACCACGTGGGGAGAGAGAGAAGACCCGCAAACTCCCACACATACNGCAGGCGTCCGTCGTGAGGGGTCGGGTCGGGTCGAACTCACGACCTCCTGCGTGCCAGGCGAGGGAGTCAACATCTCGCGAGGTTCAGAGGAGGGGGGCGGCTTAGTTGGCGGGTCAGAGGTCAGAGGCGAGCCCCTCCCTCTCCCGACCTCAGCCGCGACCCCTCCTCGCTCTCATTCACTCGTCAGTCACTTTCATTCCTTCACTCCTTCCTGTCATTCACTCGTCAGTCACTTTCATTCCTTCACTCCTGCCTTTCATTCAGCGGTCAGTCACTTTCATTCCTTCACTTCTGCCTTTCATTCAGCGGTCAGTCACTTTCATTCCTTCACTCATTCCTGTCATTCACTGCTGAGTCACTTTCATTCCTTCACTCCTTCTGTTCAATCACTCGTCCCCGCCTTTCATTCCTTGACTCCATCCTGTCATTCACTTGTCAGTCACTTTCATTCTTCACTCCTTCCGTTCAATCACTCGTCCCCTCCTTTCATTCCTTCACTCCTCCCTGTCATTCAGCAGTGAGTCACTTTCATTCCTTCACTCCTTCCTGTCATTCACTCGTCAGTCACTTTCATTCCTTCACTCCTTCCTGTCATTCACTAGTCAGTCACTTTCATTCTTTCACTCCCTCCTGTCATTCACTCGTGAGTCACTTTCATTCCTTCACTCCTTCCTTTCATTCACTGTTGAGTCACTTTCATTCCTTCACTCCCTCCTGTCATTCACTGCTGAGTCACTTTCATTCCTTCACTCCTTCCTGTCATTCAGCGGTGAGTCACTTTCATTCACTCACTCCTTCCTGTCATTCACTCGTCAGTCACTTTCATTCCTTCACTCCTTCCTGTCATTCACTGCTGAGTCACTTTCATTCCTTCATCCTTCCTGTCATTCACTGCTGAGTCACTTTCATTCCTTCACTCCATCCTGTCATTCACTCGTCCCTTTCATTCCTTCACTGCTTCCTGTCATTCAGCGGTGAGTCACTTTCATTCCTTCACTCCTTCCTTTCATTCACTCGTCCCCTGCTTTCATTCCTTCACTCCTTCCTGTCATTCACTAGTTAATCACTTTCATTCCTTCACTCCCTCCTTTCATTCACTCGTCCCCTCCTTTCATTCCTTCACTCCTTCCTGTCATTCACTCGTGAGTCACTTTCATTCCTTCACTCCTTCCTTTCATTCACTGCTGAGTCACTTTCATTCTTCACTCCTTCCTGTCATTCACTCGTGAGTCACTTTCATTCCTTCACTCCTTCCTGTCATTCACTAGTGAGTCACTTTCATTCCTTCACTCCCTCCTGTCATTCACTGCTGAGTCATTTTCATTCCTTCACTCCATCCTGTCATTCACTCGTGAGTCACTTTCATTCCTTCACTCCTCCTTCATTCACTGCTGAGTCATTTTCATTCCTTCACTCCTTCCTGTCATTCACTGCTGAGTCACTTTCATTCCTTCACTCCTTCCTTTCATTCACTCATCAGTCACTTTCATTCCTTCACTCCTTCCTTTCATTCACTGCTGAGTCATTTTCATTCCTTCACTCCTTCCTTTCATTCGCTGGTGAGTCACTTTCATTCCTTCACTCCTTCCTGTCATTCACTCGTCAGTCACTTTCATTCCTTCACTCCTCCTGTCAATCACGTGAGTCACTTTCATTCCTTCACTCCTCCTGTCATCACTGTGAGTCACTTTCATTCCTTCACTCCTCCTGTCAATCACGTGAGTCATTTCATTCCTTCACTCCTCCTCATTCACTGTCAGTCACTTTCATTCCTTCACTCCTTCCTGTCATTCACTCGTGAATCACTTTCATCCCTTGACTCCCTCCTGTCATTCACTGCTGAGTCATTTTCATTCCTTCACTCCTTCCTTTCATTCGCTGGTGAGTCACTTTCATTCCTTCACTCCTTCCTGTCATTCACTCGTCAGTCACTTTCATTCCTTCACTCCTTCCTTTCATTCAGCGGTGAGTCACTTTCATTCCTTGACTCCCTCCTTTCATTCGCTCGTCAGTCACCGTCAGTCCTTCGTCGCGCCTTTCATTCCTCCCGACAGCCCCCGCCGCCTCTCACCGTCACACGGAGCTCCGCCCAGCGGCAGCCGCCGCCTCTCAGCGTCACGACTGCTGCCGCTTGCCCGTCCGGCGTCAGTCGGCGACCGTCGCCCGGGGCCGTCACTGTCACGTCTCCTCCGTGACGTCACCGCCGACGTCACCGGCGCCGCCCGTCAGGCGCACGACGCCGGCAGCCGCGTCGCCCCGCGGCACCGTCAGCCGACGGTCGCCACGACCGCGGCGCGCGGCGCCCGGCAACGCTTTGGCCGCAGGGCCGAGCGTCCGTCAATGTCACCGTCACGCGACGCCGTCACCGTCACCACCGTCACCACCGTCACCGCCACCGACGCCCGCGCGCTCCATCGCTCACCGGTAGCCGAAACGAACGCGACCGGGCGGCAGCGGTCACCGGCTACCGCTGCCGGCGCCGCCGTCCCCGTGGTGGTGGCCGTGGTGGCCGTGGTGGTTTGGAGGCGACTTCTTGAGCTGCCGT
The DNA here is from genome assembly GCA_018977245.1 of Lethenteron camtschaticum. Classification (NCBI taxonomy): domain Eukaryota; kingdom Metazoa; phylum Chordata; class Hyperoartia; order Petromyzontiformes; family Petromyzontidae; genus Lethenteron; species Lethenteron camtschaticum. The sequence goes on along the minus strand of MU249573.1, from coordinate 10,316,318 downwards.
CGCAGCGCGTCGATCTTGCCGCGCGTCTCCGCGTCTTCTTCTCCGTGCGCCTCGGTTCTCTTGTCGTCGTCGTCGTCTTTGCAGTCGTAGTCCACGATCGCCGGCCGCTCCGCCTCCTCCCCACCTCCGACGCCGCCGCCGTCGCCAGGGCGAACCTTCGCGACGTCCTGCGGGGGGCCGGGGCAGAGCGGGCGGGAGGGTTCGTGGCGACCGAGCGGTTAAGCGTGCGCGCTGAGGTCCTTCTTCCGACGACGACGGTGCCGGTGGTCGTGATCACCGGCGAAACGTCACGGTCACTCGGACCGTAGATGTCGCTGCCGGTTTAACTCTCTCCGACGCGCGACAAACGATTAGTGCCCAACCAGCAACGAGTTTGGGCCACGCTTTGTTCACGCGGCCCAACCGCCCGCTAAATTGGTGGGCTGTGGCGGGTTGAACGACACGTGAACGTTCACGCGGTGAAATCCGTCACGTCGGGGAGCTACTTTTGACACGACTCGGGACGTGCGGCACCGTGATAACGCCGCTTCTGAGCGCTCGACAACGAACCGATTTCTTCGTACGGTACGCGCGGAACGACACGGTGACGTGCTGGCGAGGGCGGTGGTGGCGGTCATCACAGTGGTCACAGTGACGTGGCATCTGGGCGAACTTTAGCGTTGCTACGTTGTTTACAGACACGTCATCGTTTCGGCTCGGGGCGCTGCGCTTTTCACGAACGCGTCTTCAACTACGACGGCTGCCACGCGCGGGCAGCAGGCAAAACCAACAATAGTTTTAAAACGTACACATAGACAACTGGAATGATCACGGTGGCGTCATTCCTTTCACGCGGCACTTTTTCAAAACGAGTCTCCTACTATGATAATTGTTTTTTTTACCATTTTATCTGGCAACAAAACTGACACCTTTTTTACAAGGAGTCATGTTTGCATTGACCACAATACCTGCAGTCGGAATGCAAACAAACAACACAACTCTGATAATGTATGCACTGTCCTTGAAGTTGATTGGTCCACACCGAGACAGCTTTCCTTAGAGCCTAGTCTCACGTGGTGTTGGACCAGATGACGCCAAAAGGCGTCTCCTACTACTGAAACTGCGAGTAAAAATATCATAATTTGCGAGCAGGCTGCAGGTAAAAACATTTTTTATATATAAATCGTTCGGCTGAACGATCGTGGTGACGGCCGCGCTGGTCACTGCACTCACGGCGGTGGCGACGGTGGCGGTGGCCTCGCCGCTGGGCGGGCAGGCCCCGCACACCTCCTTGGCGTGGGTGGCCACGATGGCCGACTCCACGTACGGGAAGTCCAGGAAGGAGTAGGGCAGCGAAAGGCGCACCGTTAGGCGTCCGCACCTGCACGGGGAGGGAGGAGGAGGAGGATGAGGAGGAGACGCACGAGGGGGAACGTTTGACGGAGCCGCTCAAGATAAAAGCAACTCTGAACTAATTGGGGTTTTTTTCCCCTTTTTNCTGGCAACAAAACTGACACCTTTTGCAAGGAATCATGTTTACATTAACCACAATACTTGCAGTCAAATGCAAACGAAAAACAATACTCTGATCATTTATGCATTGTCCTTGAAACTGATTGGTCCACACCAGAGACAACTTTCTTTAGAGCCTAGTCTCATACGGTGTTCGACCAGATGACGCCAAAAGGCACACACAAAAGGCGCACACAAAAAAGGGGAAAAAACCCCTATTAGTATATTTTGGTACTGGCAAAGGAGGTCCATGATGCAACTCTGAACTATTTAAACTTTCACCATTGGAACCTCATTTGCCAGTAAAAATATGTTAATTGTTTTTTACCCTTTTACCTGGCAACAAAACTGACACCTTTTGTTTTTAACTACCAGGTAAAAAGGCCCCACTAGGTGCAGGAGGCGGTCATGGGGCAGACCCAGGTGGTACCATGGGTTGACTGCTGTGCCAGGCTAGGTGCAGGAGGTCACGGGACAGACTCAGGTGATGCAATGGGTTGACTGCTGTGCCAGGCTAGGTGCAGGAGGAGGTCACGGGACAGACCCAGGTGGTGCCATGGGTTGACTGCTGTGCCAGGCTAGGTGCAGGAGGAGGTCATGGGACAGATCCAGGTGGTGCCATGGGTTGATGAACTGAGGATGACTGGGGCACGGCTGGTGCATCACCACCACCATCACCACCACCATCCCACCACCATCACCACCACCACCATCACCACCACCGCAGCACCACAGATCACCCAGCGCACGTGCACGGCAATTACTGGACGCGATGTGCCCATCGAGCCCTCCCCCTCCCCCCCCCTCGACCTGTCGTAGACGAAGATGTCGTTGCGCTGCCCGCCCAAGAAGGTCCACAGGTCGGGCCGGACGAGGCCTGCGCGTGGACCGTCACCGCGGACGACGACGACGACGAGGAGGAGGAGGGGAGGCGTCGTGCGAGGCGGCGGGCGGAGGAGCGCGAGTGGGGGCCGCGCTCGCTGAGCAGCGCGTAGGCCACGTCGCTCAGGCCGCGCGCGTCCAGGCGTATGCGCAGCTTGTCCAGCCTGCGTGTGCGTGCGTGTAGGTGTGTGTGTAGGTGTGGGCGTGTAGGTGTGGTGTGTGTGTGTGTACGTGTGGGTGTGGGTGTGTAGGTGTGGGTGGATGTGCGTGTGTGCGTAGGTGTGGGCGTGTGTGTGTACGTGTGGGCGTGTGTGCGTAGGGTGGGCGTGTGTGTGTAGGTATACATGTGGATGNGTGTGTGTGTAGGTGTACGTGTGGGTGTGTGTGTGTGTGTACGTGGGTGGATGTGTGTGTAGGTGTATGTGTGTGTAGGTGTACGTGGTGTGCGTGTGGTGTNTGTGTAGGTGTGTGTGTGTAGGTGTACGTAGGTGGATGTGCGTGTGTGTGTACACGTGTGTAGGTGTGAATGTGTGGGTGTGGGTTTATGTAGGGGTGAATGTGTGTGTGTGTAGGTGTGAATGTGTGTAGGTGTGTGTGTGTACACGTGTGTAGGTGTGAATGTGTGTGTGTGTGTTGTGTGTGTGTAGGTGTGTGTGTGTGTGTGTGTAGGTGTGTGTGTTTGTAGGGTGAATGTGTGGGTGGTTGTGGTGTGTGGATGTGGTNTGTGTAGTTGTGAATGTGTGTGTGGGAATGTTTGGGTGTGNGTGTGTGTGGTGGTTGTGTAGGTGTGAATGTGTGNGATTGTGTGTGTGGATTTGCGTGTGTGCGATAAATGCACGACAATAAAAATGAATAATGATGGAGGCCTGTGCGCTCGGGTAACAACGTTTGTTTGTGGAAGGNTGAGTGGGGGCAATTGTGAGTGGGAATCCTTGCCACGGCCATCGCGAGTGAATGCGGTGGCAACTATGAGTCTATACAGAAGCGCTCGCATGAGTGTGCGCGACAATTTACCCGTCCACGAGTCTCAACACGCAACTGACCCACGCGTGCGCGCGTGTGTGTACGTGTGTGTGCGTGTGTGTGTGTATGTGTGTGTGTGTACGTGTGTGTGTGTACGTGTGTGTGTGTACGAGTGTGTGTGTGTCCGACTGTGGGGAACGGTAGTGGTAGCGGTTATCGCTACGCTGCGCTAAGAACCCGGCGACCCGGGTTCAATTCCCGCTCACGGCCAACACCGGTGACGAATATCTGAACCGGTCCTGGGCCTCCCTAGTTCGACGCGGCCTCAAATTAGTACCCGGTGCGGTGTGTAAACATCGCCACCGGGGAGACAAAGGCGGCCGGGCGTGGGGTTGCTGCCCACCCACCCCACCTCGTGTGCCGTGCCGGCCTTCACAGGAGCTCGCTAACAGCACTTGCCCCATACATTCTGTTAATACTCTTGGGTTTTTTCGGTAAAGTCCCGTAGGTAAAAAATAAAATTAAAAGTTAATAAAAGTAATAATGGAAATAAAATAAAATAATAAATCACGACGTTTCGGAGCCAACACAAGTCTCCGTCATCAGGTGGGACCGTCACAGCTAAAATTACTGCATCAAGTGACACACACACGTCCTGATGTATTATTTATTTTATTTCATTATTACTTTTATTAACTTTAAAAAAAAAATTTTACCTACGTGACTTTACCCGAAAAAACGAGTATGAATCCTTGCAGTCACGAAAGCTTCAAATCTAGAACATTCTGTTAAGGCCACCACCACCACCACCACTCACTCCGTGGCCTGCGATCGTCAGAGGCGGCAGCCTCCGGCCAGCAGCGCCAGCACGCGCACGCATCCCGCGTGCTCCGCCATCGGGTCGACGCCGTCCGCGTCCCTCCAGGAGGGCGCCGGTCGGCAGAGCGCGAGGGCGTCCTTCGCCTCGTCCACCCTCCCCACCTCGTCCCCTCCTCCTCCTCCTCCCCGGCCGGGACTGCGACGTGCCGAGGTCTAGCCGCCAGCGTGGACGCGGCTCCGGCCAACAGGGCCAGGAGCGCCACCGCCACCGTCAGCGTCACCGGCCGTGGTGGCCGTGATGACGGTGGCGGTGGCGGTCGCCCCGGGGGTTTGCCCCACGGCTGAGGCCCATGGCCCCGCCGAGAGGCCTGGCGCCTCAACGCGCTGCCGGAGAGAGAGAAGAGAGAGGCATGGGTGATTATACTGGTAGGAATCTCCTGGTTACACCAGCCCACAGGGATTATTGTGTCCGTCGTGCAGGGAGGGGCTGGGTGGGAGGGTGGGGAGGGGCTGGGTGGGAGAGAGGGTGGGGCTGGGTGAGGAGGGAGGGGCTGGGTGGGGAGGGGCTGGTCACCCCATGGTGCCCTTATACAACTCAACGTTCAACCTACTCACGCCGGCTTGTGCCCGCCCTCACAGTCGGGCATATTTGCGGAATACACCACGCCGCCGTTGACCCTGGCCATTGACCGAGCAACCCGACGTTCCTACCAGCTCCCTCCGCAGGAGGAATGTGTTTGGTGGTGGATGCCGACGCGAGGATTGAGGCGATTGGATTTAGTTTTTTGTGGGAGGGCGACAGGGAGGGTGCTTCTGTTCTAAACCTTGGCCGTGCGACGGAGAGGAAGAGAGATGAAGAGAGAGAGACATCGGTGATTGATGGTGGACGCTTGGATTAACGGGGCCGATCTTTTTGAATTCGTCATTGAAAATATGTTTTGGTGGTGGTGGGGGAGGAGACGGTGCTTCTGTTCTAAACCTTGGCCACGTGACGGGCAGCAGCAACAGCAGCAGCAAGGTGGCTCAGCAACTCGATGCTGCTCAATGTGGAAGTCCAGATTTTGCTGCTGCTGATGCTGCTGCTGATGCTACTGATGCTGCTGATGCTGCTGCTGATGATGCTGATGCTGCTGCTGCTACTNATGCTGCTGCTGATGCTGCTGCTGATGCTACTGATGCTGCTGCTGCTGATGCTACTGATGCTGCTGCTGATGCTGCTGCTGATGATGCTGCTGCTGATGCTACTGATGCTGCTGATGCTGCTGCTCGCCACAACGAGAGGGCTTCAGGAGCAGCAGCAGAGAGAGAGAGAGTTCGTGTGGCCCCTGCTGTTCCTTTTCCCCCACTTGTGTTGTTGTTGTTGTTGGGGTTAGAGCAGGGGTCCCCAACCTCCGGGCCAACGGTACCGGTCCGTGGCCTGTTAGGACCCGGGCCACACGGTAGCAGCAGGAGGTGAGAGCGGTGAGTCAAAAACAAACGTCGCTGGAAAGACCCAATGATGACCCCCCCCCACCCCCCTGGTCCGTGAAAAAATTGTCTTCCACGAAACCGGTCCCTGCTGCCAAAAATGTTGGGGGCCGCTGGGCTTAGGGGGTTACGGGTCACAGGCCACGCACGCGACATTTGAGCTGTGGACAAATCTACACACGTGTACACACACACGCACATCCACCCACACCTACACACACACCACACCTACACACATTCACACCTACACACGTGTACACACACACATCCACCCACGTACACCTACACACACATACACCCACACGCACATCCACCCACGTACACCTACACACACACACCAACACGCACATGTGACGATGTCACCACGGGCGGTTGTTTCAGCTTCGCCGGGAGTTGAGGAAGCGATGCTTCACAGCCACATTTTATTTATACAAAATTTTACAACAAAAAATATTTTTTATTATAGTGCCAGGGAAAGCCCCACTGGGCTGTCGACAAGTTTGCTCTTTTTTTTCAGAAGCGGCCTCGCCATCGCAAGTGAGAGCTTGGCGATGTGAGCTCTTATCATCATCGTCGTCGTGTTGACATATATAACAGTCGCCAAACAACCATCTAACACGCGTGATGTTGGTTCTAAATGTGGAGAGGGAAGAAACCGGACGACCCCGGACAAAATCCACGCGACCACGGGGGGAGTGGGGGGAGAGACACGCAAACTCCAAATATACAGCAGCAGGCATCGTCAGGGTCGGGATCGAACCCACGACCTCCTTATACCAGGCGAGGTAGTTAACATCTCCTAGCCACCGTGATGATGATGAGAGAGAGAGACACGCAGACTCCAAATATACAGCAGCAGGCGTCAGGGTCGAGATCGAACCACGATCTCCTGTACACCAGGCGAGGTAGTTAACATCAGTAATTGTTGGAGCGGTTGACAACACACGTACACATCGGTTTTCAATGTACTTTGCAGTTGTATTTTTCTTTATTTGTAATCTTAAAAGCAAATACCGCAAATACAAAGATCCCCCGTATAGCCTAACAGACTGTTGGGGCAAGTGCTGTTTGCGAGCACCTATGAAGGCCGGCACGGCACACGAGGGGTGGGTGGCCAACACCACTCCGGCCGCCTTTGTCTCCCAGTGGCGACGCACCAGGTACTCATTTGAGGCTGAGTCGACCTAGGGAGGCCCAGGACCGGTTCAGATAATCGCCACTGGTGTTGGCCGTGAGCGGAAATCGAACTCGGCTCGCGTTCATAGCGCAACGCGCGCTACACTGCACCACAACACACTACATGCACACACACACTCGCAGACACACACTACATACANTACACANACACACACTTGCACACACACACAGCACACACACACTGCACACACACACACGCTACATACACACACACACACACACACACTGCACACACACTCTGCCTACAATGTTTACACTACCACAAACACACACTCACATGCACACACACACTGCACACACACACANTTGCACACACACACTGTACTCACACACTGCACATACACACATACACACACCACATACACTACNTACACACACTTNCACACACACACGCTACATACACACATGCACACACACACACGCTACATACACACTCACATGCCCACACACGCACAGAGATGGCGTGTGTGTTGTGCATCCTGTTGTGTTGTGCATCCTGGTTGTCAGAGTTGGCGGAGTGACACCCCCCCCCCCCGATTTGTCCGATTCCTTCACGCTCGCCCCAGTGTGGGCCAGTCAATGGAGCAGTGGGGCTCCCCTAGGTCGACTCAGCCTCAAATTAATACCTGGTGCGATGTGTAAACATCGCCACCTAGGGAGACAAAGTCGGTCGGGCGTAGTGCTGGCCACCCACCCCCTCGTGTACCGTGCCGGCCTTCATAGGTGCTCGCTAACAGCACTTGGCCCTTCAGTCTGTTGAGGCTATACGGGGGATCTTTGTCTTTTCTTTGTGTGTGTGTGATGTGTGTTGTAATGTGTGCATACGTAAGGTGTGTGTGTGGTGGATGTGTGTGTGGTGGATGTGTGTGTGGTGGATGTGTGTGTGGTGGACGTGTGTGTGGTGGATGTGTGTGTGTGATGTGCGCGTGTCTGTTGCTGTGGCTGTGAGGGAGCGGTGGTGCAGCGGTTAGCGCGCTGCGCAACGAACCCGGCGACCCGAGTTCGACTCCCGCTCGCGGCCACCACCGCCAGTGACGATCATCTGAACCGGCCCTGGCCAATAAGGCTCACCCCTCAAAAACAAAGGGAGCAAACAAACCACATGTGACGATGTACGACGTTTCGGGCAATGGCACCTGTTTTGAAGCGTTAACGAGCCAATGGGAGAAGTAATGATCTCGCTAAACCCGAGTAGGGGTGGAAGTATGGAGTTGCAATGAGCGTGTTGAATTTGTCTCACGCAGCTCTAAGGTTGGCTACGTACGGTGCGAAAGAAGTTCTACATACATATTACCCCATAGACTCAACACTGCCCGTAGACTCAACACTGCACCATAGACTCAACACTGCACCATAGACTCAACACTGCCCGTAGACTCAACACTGCCCATAGACTCAACACTGCCCCATAGACTCAACACTGCCCGTAAACTCAACACTGCCCATAGACTCAACACTGCACCATAGACTCAACACTGCCCATAGACTCAACACTGCCCATAGACTCAACACTGCCCACAGACTCAACACTGCCCTAGACTCAACACTGCACCATAGACTCACACTACCCATAGACTCAACACTACCCATAGACTCAGCACTGCACCAAAGACTCAAAACTGCCCGTAGACCCATCACTGCCCATCGACTCACACTGCCCATAGACTCAATGCACTGCCCGTAGACTCAACACTGCCCACGACTCAACACTACCCATAGACTCAACACTGCCCAAGACTCAACACTGCATTCCATAGACTCAACACTGCCCATGGACTCAACACTGCCCATAGACTCAACACTGCCCCATAGACTCAACACTGCCCATAGACTCAACACTGCAGTTGCCATAGACTCAACACTGCCCATAGATTCTAGATTTGAAAAAACCTAAGAGTACTGCCCAAAGACTCAACACTGCCCACAGACTCAACACTGCCCATAGACTCAACACTGCCCATAGACTCAACACTGCNCCATAGACTTAACACTGCCCATAGACTCAACACTGCCCACAGACTCAACACTGCCCATAGACTCAACACTGCCCACAGACTCAACACTGCCCATAGACTCAACACTGCCCATAGACTCACACTGCCCACAGACTCAACACTGCCCATAGACTCAACACTGCCCATAGACTCAACACTGCCCACAGACTCAACACTGCCCATAGACTCAACACTGCCCATAGACTCAACACTGCCCACAGACTCAACACTGCCCATAGACTCAACACTGCCTACAGACTCAACACTGCCCATAGACTCAACACTGCCCATAGACTCAACACTGCCCACAGACTCAACACTACCCATAGACTCAACACTCCACAGACTCAACATTACCCATAGACTCAACACTACCCATAGACTCAACACTGCCCATAGACTCAACACTACCCATAGACTCAACACTACCCATAGACTCAACACTACCCATAGACTCAACACTACCCATAGACTAACACTACCCATAGACTCAACACTACCCATAGACTCAACACTACCCATAGACTCAACACTACCCATAGACTCAACACTGCCCATAGACTCAACACTACTCCTCGAAGAGCACGGATAGCTACGTACGGTGCAAAAGAATAAACATACGCAAACACTCAACAACACGAACATTCTCAACACAACCAATAATCGTCACGTTTCGGGCGATGCGTCGGGGGCCCCTTTTTTCAACTCACCCGTAGACTTCAGCACGGCTGTTCGTGTCCTCACTCTTTCTAGAGAAAACAATAATCAAAGAGAGAGAGACGGCCCACTCACTCTCTCCACTCTCTCGTCGAGTGTGGGAGCTGTCGGGCAGTCTATTTATCTTGGTGGGGGAGGGGGGAATCTCCCTCCCTCTCTCTATGATGGTGGAGATGTTTGGGGCGTCTATTTATCTTGGCGGGGGGGGGGGGGAATCTCCCTCCCCTCTCTCCAGTCTATTTATCTTGGTGGGGGAGGGGGGAATCTCCCTCCCTCTCTCTATGAGAGTGGGAGATGTTTGGGGCAGTCTATTTATCTTGGGGGGGGGGGAATCTCCCTCCCTCTCTCTCTCTATGAGAGTGGGAGATGTTTGGGGCAGTCTATTTAACTTGGTGGGGGGGGGGGGATCTCCCTCTCTCTCTCTATGAGAGTGGGAGATGTTTGGGGCAGTCTATTTAACTTGGGGGGAGGGGGGAATCTCCCTCCCTCTCTCTCTCTATGAGAGTGGGAGATGTTTGGGGCAGTCTATTTAACTTGGGGGGGGGGGNATCTCCCTCCCCCTCTCTCTCTCNATAGTGGGAGATGTTTGGGGCAGTCTATTTACCTTGGGGGGGGAATCTCCCTCCCCTCTCTCTCTATGAGAGTGGGAGATGTTTGGGGCAGTCTATTTATCTTGGGGGGGGGGGGAATCTCCCTCCCTCTCTCTCTATGAGAGTGGGAGATGTTTGGGGCAGTCTATTTATCTTGGGGGGGGGGGCGTTGGGGAGACGTGGGACAGACAAGTGGGGTGGAGGAGCGGTGGTGCAGCGGTTAGCGCTGCGCTACGCTAACTACGAACCCCCGGCAGAGAACCGGTGCTCGCTAACAGCACTTGTCCCAATAGTATGTGAAGGCTATACAGGCGATCTTTGTATTTTTTTTGCCCGTGTGTGTGTGATGTGTGTGTTGCAATGTGTACGTGTGTGTGAGGCATGTGTGTGTGTGGTGCGTGTTACATCTGCGGATGTGATGAATGTGTGTCCACGCGCGTGTGTTGTTGTTGCTGCTGCTGTCGGGGAGCGGTGGTGCAGCGGTTAGCGCTGCGCGAACAAATCACGATTACTCAACTGGGTTCCAATTCTCGCTCACGCCCACCACCAACACCACTGACAGCGATTCATCTGACGCGGTTCCTGGGCCCTCCCCTAGGTCGACTCAGCCTCAAATGAGTAAACCTGGTGCGGCGTGTCGTAGTGTGTGTGGGAGGGGGGGAGCGGTGGGGTAGTGGTTAGCGCACTGCGCTACGAACCGGCGATGACCCGAGTTCGATTACACGCTCACGGCCAACACCGGTGACGATTATTTGAATCGGTCGCGGGCCTCCCCCTAGGTCGACTCAGCCTCAAATGAGTTAACCTATGTAGTAAACATCGCCACTGGGGGGGGGGGACAAAGGCGGTCGGTGCGTGGTTGCTGGCACCCTGTGCCGGCCTTCATAGGGTGCTGCTCGTCAACAGCACTTGCCCCAACAGTCTGTTACAGGCTACACGGGGGTTCTTTGTCTTTGGGGTAAAGCGTGGGCAGCCCCTCCCCCTCCTCCGCCCCACCCCGTCTCCTCCTCCACCCCCTCCCCTCCCTCTGTCTGGAGGCGACATCACAGGAGGGCTGAACGATTCATCGATTTCAAATCGAAGTTTGAAACAATGCGATTAGCAAATCGTAAAGGCTGCGATTTTTCTTCTTCTTGGTTCTTTCGGTAAAGTCATCACGTAGAAGGGAAATAATAAAAATAAAACATAATAAAATAATTTTCACGACGTTTCGGCCACAACGCAAGCAGCCGTCCTCAGGTGAAGAACAGTTCTGTCGGGAAGACAGACGCTGTCTTCGCTGTCTTCCCGACAGACCTGTTCTTCACCTGAGGACGGCTGCTTGCGTTGTAGCCGAAACGTCGTGATAATTTTTTTTATTATGTTGTATTTTTATTATTTTATTATTCCTTCTACGTGACTTTACCGAAAAAACCAAGAAGATGAATCCCTGCGTCACGAAAGCTTCAAATCTAGAATTAGGCACTGGTTCGTGTCAGAGCCAGATTCAAGGGGGTGTGGCCTCACGGAGGGGCGTGTTAGACACGTCCCCCTAGGTGAGGCACATGTGATAGCTGCCTCCCCTGGTACGCGCTTATTGCCCGCGCTCCATCCAGTCGCTGAGGTGTTGCGCAATCAGAGGGGAGGCTGAGCTGGTCACTGCCTCACCTCTCGTCTCTTCCTGTATTTGCAGCGGAGCTCCGCAAATTTGCGATTTTGACGAAAAAAATTATTGGAATCGTACAGAGATGACGTAACACAGATCAGTGGAAAAAAAATCTTAATATTAAATTTATTATTTTATTTTACTTTTCGTAACAGCTATTTTTGTTGGAGTAGTACAGGTGAGCTCTGCCTCCCCCTGCCTCGCCTGACCGCACGTCCCTGGTGAAGTCGGGATTGGTTTGATGTTTGGGGGAAAAGAACAGCCCGAGCTGATTGACAGGCCGACGACAAACGACGCCGTGGTACCCCAACTCTCGAGTGAGGGAGCGGTGGCGCAGCGATTAGCGCGCCACGCGACGAAACCCGAGCTTCGTCAGGCGGAGATCCAGATTTGTCCGATTGTAAAAAAAATGTTGTCGATTTGCTCTCCAACACACAAACAGTCTGCAGTGCTGGTAACGAATCGGCGACGTTCTGTTGACGTGACGAACCTTACTCATTGTCCGTGTCGGGTGGTGGCGGGTTTAACGACACAACATTAAAATATTTACGCGATCTAACCACCCCCCCCCCCAAAAAAAACCTTTATTACGCGTGACAATTTGGTCATGAAACCCTCCCACGCGTTCGACTGAGGCCAACATCCAGACCAACCTATTTACTTGATTACAGCAATTGTGCTGTGACGGTTCCACCTGAAGACGGAAGCTTGTGTTGCCTCCGAAACGTCGTGATTTTTATTTTATTTTACTTTTATTAATTTTAATTTTTTACCTACGTGACTTTACCGAAAAANCCTAAAAATATGAATACTTGCAGTCACGAAAGCTTCAAATCTAGAATCCAGAACCTCCCCCCTGTTTGTGGTTCATCACTTGGACGAGTCCAACCCCTCTGCCCCCCCCCGCCGCCTCCTCTCCTCTGCCCGCCCAACAACGCGACCGAACCCATTTGACTCCCTTCGTGCCACAAAACAGCCTCCTGGTGTCCACCCACCACAATTTTTATTTTTTATTAAATTTTACTATTTTTATTTTACTGTGTTTTTTTTCTGCCTTTATTCTTCTCAATTTATTATTTGTACAGTAGTTTATTTATTTTTATTATTTTATTTTGAATGTCATTTTATTATTTTAGTTGAATTTTTTTATTTTTTGTTTTCTATGTACGTGACTTTACCAAGCATATGTATACCACCAAACCTTGTTTACCCTCAGCTCTCTAAACGTCGCTTGCTTGTAACTCACACCAGCTGTTCCGTCACCCCCTCCCTCCTCTCAGCCTGCCACCCATCCCTTACCCCCCCCCCCCCCCNAGTTTCGCTACTTCAAAACATCTTTGGTAAACATTCAAAATCGTCATTTATCCTGCAGAAATCCGATGAGCCATGAAGCTCTCCCCCCCCCACTCACAATACCCCTCTATACCCCCTCCCCTAGCCGGTGACCCACCCCCTTACCCCCTTTCGCGTCTCCGCTGACACCCCCGCACACACACAGAGCAAAGAGACAAAGATCCCCCGTGTAGCCTTTACAGACTCGTCGGGGCAAGTGCTGTTCGCGAGTCACGTGGCCGCCTACATGAAGGCCGGAACGGCAAACGCGATGGGGTTGGGGTTGGCCAACACCACCAACCTTGCCCGGCCACCTTTATATTTGTTGACCTTTGACCCTAAACTTTGCAAAAATAAACACCCCCCCTCCTTCCAAGTTCCAGTTGGTACAGCCCTGCGGCTGCAGCGTTGACTGCCAAACATCACGAGGTCGCATCAACCACCGATTTGGGCTGAGCCATCGAATGACGAAGACGTGGGGGGGGTCTTTCAGATGTGCTTTCTTTTTTGTTTCGCACACATCGTTTTAATAAGTTTTTTTATATTTGCTGGTTTATTCCAGGATGTTTCTGTTACGCGTCGTCGCTTTAAGATGTTCTGTGTTCGTATTTCGTTTCTTGCGGTTGCACCCGACCTGAGAGCCGAACTGATTTTTGTGTGTTTATTTNGTTTGTTGGGTTACATCCTGTCCATCGACTAACACTGCCCATATTCTGAACGGTGCGCCTCCGATTAGAACGTTTGTCTACATACACTGCCCAAGAAACTCTACATACAAGGTTGTAGTTCGCTGCCACGAGAAAAGTTCCCCCCCCCCGCCAAATCGAGTTGGTACAGCCCGACTGTTGCTACGGAGACTGACAACATCACGAGATCAATCCTGAACCCCCCCCCCTCCCCACTCGAGTTGGTTAAGCGCACGTGATTCTGGCAAAAATCACGAGACCAACCCCCCCCCCTTCCGACTTCGAGTTGGTACAGTCCGTCTGCTGCTGAGGTGACGGACAAACTTCACGATATCAACTCCACCCCCCTCCAACTCGACTTGGTACAGGCCTTGTTCTGGCAAACTTCACGAGATCCACCCCCNTCCAACTCGACTTGGTACAGCCCTTGTTCTTGCAAACTTCACGATATCAACTCTACCCTCACCCCTTCCAACTTGAGTTGGTACAGTCCGGCTGCTGCTGCTGCTCCTGATGTGACTGACAAAAATCACGAGATCACCCCCCCCCCCTCTCCAACTCGAGTTGGTACAGCCCTTGTTCTTGCAAACTTCACGATATCAACTCTTCTCCCTCCCTCCAAGTCGAGTTGGTACAGTCCGGCTACTGCTGACAAACATCACGAGATCACCCCCCCCCCTCTCCAGCTCGAGTTGGTACAACCCTTCCTTGTGGTTCTGGCAAACTTCACGATATAAAAATGCCCCCTTACTCAGCGAAACGAATCCCCCTCTCCTCCTCCTTCCTTACCACCCTCCACCTCCCCCACCCAACCCCACCATCACGTCACCCACGCGTGCCTTTGTTTATCGCGCTTCAAGCACTGAAGTCACGGGTCCATTGCACCGGTTTACACATTTGCCCTCTGTGGCTCGCTTGATTATCATACGGAGGTGAAGAGTCGTGTGTGGGCGCGTGCGTCTGTGCGGTAAACAGGGGAGCGGTGGCGCGGCGGTTAGCGCGTCGCGCCGCGAACCCGGCGACCCGAGTTCGATTCCCGCTCACGGCCACCACCAACACCCGGCGACTCAGCCTCCAATGAGTACCTGGTGCCGTGCGTGAACATCAACACCGGGGAGACAAAGGCGGCCGGGCGTGGTGTCACTGGTACCCACCCCTCGTGTGCCGTGCCGGCCTTCATAGGTGCTCCTCGCTAAAAGCACTTGCCCCAGCAGTCTGCTAAGGCTATACGGGGGATCTTTGACTTTGTTGAGAACAAAAATACTGCACGTTCGTTACACGTCTAGTGTAGTGACAGCATAATTGTGATTGATTGTTCATAACAATCAATCAGGCCAAAGACAAATATTCCTCCGTATAGCCTTCATATACGTTTGGGGCAAGTGCTCTCAGCGAGTGGCCAGCACCACACCCGGCCGCCTTTGTTTCCCTCGTGGTATACAGGAGGTCGTGGGTTCGATCCCGACCCTGACAATGCCTGTTGTTTTTTTGGAGTTTGCGTGTCTCTCTCTCCCTGTGGTCGCGTAGAGGCGAGATGTTAACTACCTAGCCTGGTATACAGGTGATCGTAGGTCCGATCCCGACCCTGACAATGCCTGTTGTATGTTTGGATTTGCGTGTCTCTCTCTCTCCCTGTGGTCGCGTGGAGGCGAGATGTTAACTACCTCGCCTGGTATACAGGTGATCGTAGGTCCGATCCCGACCCTGACAATGCCTGCTGTATCTTTGGAGTTTCGGTGTCTCTCTCTCTCTCCCTGTGGATTTTTCTCCGGTTCTAATCAACATCACGGCGTGTCAGTAGAGATATCTGGCCGCGATGACGACGACGATGATGCTGCTAAGCCCCAACTTGGTTGAGAGTCTGAAAGAAATTGAGCGATGTAGCAGCTCAAGCGGAGCCCTTGCACGTGGCAAAATAAGAAAACAAGAGGCGGTGAAGGGGCAGTCGGATGGATTATACACTGGCCAACACACTTTTCTGGCATAAGGTATTCTAACGGTTTTTAGGTAATTTTGGGGTGCCGATTCCAAATCTGGCATCAGTTTTTGTCTATCACATCAGGTTTTGAGATATCAAATATTGCATTTTCAATAAAAACTGCAGAAGAAAAATATTAAATAAATGTAGATATCTACATAAAATGATATTATAAACACACTATCCTAAAAATACAGCACCATATTTTAACACTAAAGCAGTCACTGACTCGCAACAACTTGCAATCATAAGAGTTAATTTCGGGTAAAATCAATGAAAATGGGGTATGCCGATAGCATAACAATGAGATGTGATGGAGCAAATCTGAGATCAGATTTGGAATCGGCACCCTGAAATTAGTCTAAAACAGCTGCAAAGTCCAGGCCAGAAAAAATGCTTTTTTGTTGTTTGACCATCAGCATCAGCAGCAGCATCACCACCAAATGGCTGGTAACAGCTGATCAGTCACAACTTTAACCGTGTTGTTTGTCCGGTCTGCTCGTGAAATGATTATTCCCCCCCCCCGCCCCTCTTGCTCAACGGAATCCGGATCCGCTGGCTCAGCTCGGATGTTTTTGTTTTACTACCCCGCGAACTAAATGACCGGTGGACCGTGGGTGGTCTGGGTTCGTCCGTTCGCCACTGCACGGATGACCCCCCCCCACTCTTTAGACCCCTGCGCAGTGGATGCCGATGAACAACAATAAAGAATTCATATTCTTAGGTTTTTTCGGTAAAGTCACGTAGGTAAAAAATTCCAATTAATAAAAGTAAAATAAAATAAAAATCACGAAGTTTTGGAGGCAACACAAGCTTCCGTCTTCAGGTGGAACCGTCAGCACGATTGCTGTATCAAGTAAATGAGAAATTCCAAGAAAACAGTCCTTGTATATATATACTGGTTGAGGGTGGGAGGAGCCAAGGTAGGCCCTGGATATTATTTGTGAGGTTCGGTGCGGCTGAAGCACGCTGCTAGGAATGAGCCTTTGTTGAGTAGACTGGTTGAACTCGGAGGTTCCAATAGTTGTAAGGTGCGGCTGACGTAAAGGTGCGTGTAAATGGGACTGAGCCTTTTGTTATGTAGAGGTGGTGGTAGAAACAATAAAGGAACCTCCAAGTGTCCCACCCGAGTTCGCGTTCGTGCCCATCGCAAACAATCGTTGGGCGAAGCGGTCGGTGAATCGTCACCGTCACGGCGGAAAAGCCGACCGCGTTGATCGCTAAAATGTAGAGGGGTGACAATTGGAAGGACACGGAGAAAAATCCAAGCGACCGCAGGGAGAGAAAGAGAAAACTCCAAATATACAGCAGGCATGAGCAAAATCAGAATAGGTGTTTACCATTCGTAGCAATAAAACAGGAGGGGTTAAGTTGTTCAAACGCCAAATGGATTCCTCTCGCAAAGGAATCAAGGACTGCACTGACCACACACATGACCTGCAGTGAACGTACAAACAAACGTCGCTCTGATGATTATTATAAAGGCATTGTCCTTGAAACTGATTGGCCTACACTCGAGATAGCAGGCGTCTTTATCGCAAAGTCTCACAAGTGTGAGACTCACGGCGTTATCCGTGGTTGAACATCGTAACGCCTCTTTGATTGCTAGAAAGGGTAAAAAGCCTGTTCTTATTTTTAGCATACGTTGATACTGGAAAAAAGATGTTTACCATGATAAATACAGCAGGCGTCAGGGTCGGCATCGAACCCACGAACTACTGCATTCCAGGCGAGGTAGTTAACATCTCCTAGCCACCGTGATGATGATGAGAGAGGGAAACACGCAAACTCCAAATATACAGTCAGGGTCGGGATCGAACTCAGGACTTGCTGTATACCAGGCCAGGTAGTTAACATCTCCTAGCCACCGTGATGATGAGAGAGACACGCAAACTACAAATATACAGTCAGGGTCGGGATCGAACCAGGACTTGCTGTATACCAGGCGAGGTAGTTAACATCTCTAGCCACCGTGATGATGATGAGAGAGGGAGACACGCAGACTCCAAATATACAGTCAGGATCGGGATCGAACCCAGGACCTTCTGTATACCAGGCGAGGTCGTTAACATCTCCGAGCCACCGTGATGATGATGAAAGAGACACGCAAACTACAAATATAGTCAGGGTCGGGATGGAACCCAGGACCTCCTGTATACAAGGCGAGATAGTTAACATCTCTTAGCCAACGTGATGATGATGATGAGAGACACGCAAACTCCAAATATACAGCAGCAGGCGTCAAGGTCAGGATCGAACCGACAACCCCCTCGTGTACCATTCCCGCATTCATCAGTTGCTACCGCGAACAGCACTTGCCCCCACAGCCTGTTCAAGGCGATACGCGGGTGAGTGGGTAGGGGAGTCTTTGTCTTTGTGCGTGTTCAGTGTGCACGACTTGGGCTTTTGCCGACTCAGCAACAATCCCACGGGGAGAGGTCGAGGGGGGAGTGGGGGCGGGGCGGGGGACGAGTTTAACCTTGAAGAGGGAAGGTCTCTCTCTCGCTCTCCCTGCTCCGCTCGAAGATACAACAACAGCACAAAGAGACAAAGATCCCCCGTATAACCTTAACAGATGCTGGGGCCAAGCGCTCTTAGCAGTAGCACATGTAGATGCCACTGGTTATTCACGTTCTGCAGATGTCACTGTTTCTTCATGTTCTACAGATGTAGATGACACTGGTTCTTCACGTTCTACAGATGTAGACGACACTGGTTCTTCACGTTCTACAGATGTAGGTGCCACTGGTTCTTCACGTTCTGCAGATGTAGATGCCACTGGTTCTTCACGTTCTACAGATGTAGCTGTCACTGGTTCTTCACGTTCTGCAGATGTAGATGCCACTGGTTCTTCACGTTCTACAGATGTAGCTGTCACTGGTTCTTCACGTTCTGCAGATGTAGATGCCACTGGTTTCACGTTCTGCAGATGTAGATGACACTGGTTCTTCACATTCTGCAGATGTAGATGACACTGGTTCTTCACGTTCTACAGATGTAGCTGTCACTGGTTCTTCACGTTCTGCAGATGTAGATGACACTGGTTCTTCACGTTCTACAGATGTAGCTGTCACTGGTTCTTCACGTTCTGCAGATGTAGCTGCCACTGGTTCTTCACGTTCTGCAGATGTAGATGCCACTAATTCTTCACGCTCTAGAGATGTAGATGCCACTGGTTCTTAACGTTCTGCAGATGTAGATGCCACTGGTTTCACATTCTGTAGATGCCACTGGGTCTTCATGTTCTACAGATGTAGAGGCCACTGGTTCTTCACGTTCTGCCGATGTAGATGCCACTGGTTCTTCACGTTCTGCAGATGTAGATACCACTGGTTCTTCACGTTCTGCACATGTAGATGCCACGACCGCCATCTATTGCACGGCTGTAATGACGCGTGAACTTCTCTCTCTCTCCCTGCAAAAATTCTCGGGCCACGTTTTTTGTGCCGAGTGTCAAAATTCTCTCTCTCCCCCGTCGAAGCTCGGAGCCTCCGCGCGGGGTGTGAGGGCGATTGGGGAACAAAGTTCGATGTCTGTGGGAGTGGGGGGAGTGGGGGGAGTGGGGTCGGCGACCCGGGTTCGATTCCCGCTCACGGCCACCAACACCCCCTAGGTCGACTCAGCCCCCTTAAATGAGTTACCTGGTGTGATGTGTAAACATCGCCACGAGGGGGGGGGGGGGTGAGACAAAGGCGGCCGGGCGTGGTGCTGGCCACCCACCCCCTCGTGTGCCACAGTGCCGGCCTTCACAGGTGCTGCTACTCGCCAACAGCCCTTGGCCTCAACAGTCTGCTCCGGCTACACGGAGATTGAATCTTTGTCTTCAGTTATATTTGGGTCGTTTATTTCAATTGCCTACATCAGCGAAGATGCGGTGCAAGTCGGAGACGCGCGCACGCTGCCGCCGCCACCACCTCCGCCTCCGTTATCAGCGCCGGATAATTCTCTTGCGCCACCCACCCCCGCCCCTCGGTATCTCGTTATCGCCGATACGACAAACGGAGATGACACCCCAACCCCAGGTAGGTCAGTCACGTGTACACGGGTACGATAAAACCAGCACAGTCAGCTGTTCGCTTAGCCCAGATGGGGGCTGGAGAGGGGAGGTGGGGGGTAACCATGCAAGCTCACTCAGGACTGGGTTTTTGTTGTTGGTAACGATCCGGCGAGTCCTCGGCAAGTGTGCCGCTGTCACGAGCGAAAAAACTCGGTCGGCGAAAAACAATTCCCCGTCACCGTGCGCGTGAATGATGTCGCGACGAAGATGAAAGTTTGGCGAGATGCGAATGTCGCTGCCACCGCTACTACCTACGCGTGCGGTGGTGGCAGCTGTCGCGTTCCTGAAGAACATCACGTGACGGAAACGTTGCGTTGTAATGAATCAAAATAAAGCGTGGGGGGGGGGGGAGTAAAGCTACAGTCCGCGATAACGCGCGCGATGCGTAACGCAGGGCCCCCGTGGGGTAGCAATCGAGAAGGATCCAGCAGCATCCCGATGCTTCGCGCGACTGCTACGCTAGGGGGCAGCCGTCACAACCACCGCTCGTTGCTGACTCGCACGACCGTCAGGGGGTTCTCCGCTCTGCTCGATCGCGTTACGTAAAAGATCGCGTTCCCGAACACATTCATCGCGCTGTCGTCCTGTGCACATCCAACGACACGCGGCGTTATAGGAGGACAGCGCTATAATCGATTAAACTCGTGAGATTCTTTATTGGCAAGCTTTGGCCAAGTCTTCGGTGAGAATATATTATTTATTGCGCGTGGGTGGGTGCGTGCGTGCGTGCATGCACGGTACGGGCGAGTAGAAATCAGCATGATAGAGGTTTTTGGATTCGATCGCGTAAATATATAAATGTGTCGTTAAAACCCGCCACCACCCGACACAGCCAACCAGTAAGGGTTGTCACGTAAACAGAATGTGCCAATTCGTCACGAGTACAGCACACCAGTGTAGTGTATAGTGTAATGTATAGTAGTGTAGTGTATAGTGTAATGTGTAGTATAGTGTATTGTGCAGTGTAGAGTGTAGTGTAGAGTGTAGTGTATAGTGTAGTGTATAGTGTGTAGTGTAGTGTATAGTGTAGTGTATAGTAGTGTAGTGTATAGTAGTGTAGTGTATTGTGTATAATAGTGTAGTGTATAGTGTAGTGTATGGTGTAGTACACTAGTGTGTTGGAGAGCCAAGCCACAACATTTACAATCTGAGAACAACGTTTCGCCAGTAATTACCACCAGCTTCATCAGTGCCCACACAAAATAACAACGATGCACACAGCAAGGGATAACACGCAAACCAAATCCAATTTTAACACCAATACTATCCATAATAGAAGGCTTCTGTAAATGTGGGGTTTATAACGAGTCTTTTTTTACGTGACAAACCTCGTTACTAATTTGCTGTCGTCATCGTCATCATCGTCGTCATCGTCATCATCGTCATGGTCGTGGGCATCGTCGTCGTTGTCGTCATCATCATCACATTTGAACTCTTTGGTTCTTTCGGTAAAGTCACGTAGGTGAAACAATTAATTAAAATTTTAATTGAAAAATAGAAATAACTCAATTCAATCACGACGTTTCGGAACGACAGTAAGAAACAAAAATTACTGTGGTTGTTCCACCTGATGACGGAAGCTTGTGTTGCTTCCGAAACGTCGTGATTTAATTTAGTTATTTCTATTTTTNATTTTAATCAAAAAAATTCACCTATGTGACTTTACAGAAAGAACCAAAGAGTATGAATCACATTTATATTTACACAAACCCCCAAAAACCCCACTATTATGGGAAAACACAAATCAATATATACGACGATGGGTCAGTGCAGCACCCCCTTATAAAACTCTCACCAGCACTGCCGAACACCTCCTGGCCACATCGAAGCCCTGCAAGGGTTTGGGGCGTCTCTCGTCCCCGAGGGGCACACAAAGACAAAGGTCCCCCGTGTCGCCTGTAACAGACTGTTGGGGGGCAAGTGCTGTTAGCGAGCATTAGCAGCACCTATAAAGCCAGCACGGCACACGAGGAGGTAGGTGAGGGTGGCCAGCAAAACTACGCCCGACCGACCGCCTTTGTCTCCCCCTAGTGGCGATGTTTACACGTCACACCCAGGTACTCATTTGAGGCCGAGTCGACCTAGGGGAGGGCCCAGGATCGGTTCAGATAATCGCTGTCACCGCGCACCAACACCACACGCGCCACTGGAAAGAATGCCAGACACGATTCACAATGGCCACCGTCAAGCGTAGAGATTGATTTCAGGCGGAGTGATGCGATACCGGGGAGTGCATCTCTCTCCCTCTCGCTCACCGTCGCCGTCGGCTACTCGTCAAGTGGGGCGCCACGGTGGCTCGGAGATGTTGACTACCTCGCCAGTATGCAGGAGGTCGTGGCTTCGATCCCGACCGGACGACGCCTGCTGTAGATTTGCGTGTCTCTCTCTCATCATCATCACGGTGGCTCGAGATGTTAACCACCTCGCCAGGTATGCAGGAGGTCGTGGCTTCGATCCCGACCCGACGACGCCTTCTGTAGATTTGCGTGTCTCTCTCTCTCATCGTCATCACCGTGGCTAGGAGATGTTGACTACCTCGCCGGTACGCAGGTCGTGGCTTCGATCCGACCCTGACGACGCCTGCTGCATATTTGGATTTGCTTGTCTCTCTCTCTCTCATCATCATCACGATGGCTAGAGATGTTAACCACCTCGCCAGGTATGCAGGAGGTCGTGGCTTCGATCCGACCCGGACGACGCCTGCTGCATATTTGCGTGTCTCTCTCTCATCATCATCATCACGGTGGCTAGGAGATGTTAACTACCTCGCCCGGTATGCAGGAGGTCGTGGCTTCGATAACGACCCTGACGACGCCTGCTGTGTATTTGCGTGTCTCTCTCTCTCTCTCTCACGGTGGCTCGGAGATTTAACTTCGCCCGGTATGCAGGAGGTCGTGGCTTTGATCCGGACCCTGACGACGCCTTCTGTAGATTTGCGTGTCTCTCTCTCTCATCATCATCATCACGGTGGCTCGGAGATGTTGACTACCTCGCCAGTATGCAGGAGGTCGTGGCTTCGATCCCGACCCTGACGACGCCTGCTGTAGATTTGCGTGTCTCTCTCTCATCATCATCACGGTGGCTCGAGATGTTAACTACCTCGCCTGGTGTACAGGAGGTCGTGGCTTCGATCCCGACCCTGACGACGCCTTCTGTATATTTGCGTGTCTCTCTCTCTCTCATCATCATCATCACGGTAGCTAGGAGATGTTGACCACCTCGCCGGTATGCAGGAGGTCGTGGCTTCGATCCCGACCCGGACGACTCCTGCTGTAGATTTGCGTGTCTCTCTCTCTCTCATCATCATCACTGTGGCTCGGAGATGTTAACTACCTCGCCTGGTACGCAGGAAGTCGTGGCTTCGATCCCGACCCTGACGACGCCTGCTGTAGATTTGCGTCTCTCTCTCTCTCATCATCATCACGGTGGCTAGGAGATGTTAACTACCTCGCCTGGTATGCAGGAGGTCGTGGCTTCGATCCGACCCTGACGACGCCTGCTGNTGTATATTTGGAGTTTGCGTGTCTCTCTCTCTCTCCTGTAGTCGCGTGGATTTATCTTCTCCGGGTCCTCGAAGTTTTCTTTATTTTGTCTTTCTCCCTGCCCCGCATTTAGAATCGACGTCACACGTGCTCAGAGAGTCATTTGCCGCCGCTCCAAATTTCCACACGACGATAAGCCCACTTCGTCGTTGAGCTATTGTCTCCGATAGCCAGGTCGTTTCTGGGAAAAAAAAATAACTATACACACAGCTCAGGGGGGGGGGGGGGCCCCCTTTCCTTAGCTGGTCAAAAAATAAACAACTAAGAACGTATTGTTTTGGTTCAGGCGTGGCCCACGCCGCCTCAAGGCCCGGACGACGCCACGGAAGAAAAGTTTGTTGACGAGTTTCTCTCAAGGGGGTGGGGAGGTGATGATTTGAAGATCATCGACGACGACGATGGCCGCAGAGGCCTGGCGAACGCCGCGGACGTTCCTGACCCCCCCCAGGAACGGGGGGTCAGGGTGAGACAGAATGGGGTTGGGTGGAGGTGTGGGGGGGCGGGGCAGCCCCCCCTTCTCCTCATCCTCCTCCTCTCCTCCCCCGTCTACGATGTCGGCACCTCCTCCGCCACCACCTCATCCTCCCCGTCCCCCGTCTACGACGCCGCCGACGCCGCCCCGCCTCCGCCACCTCTTCTCCTCTCCTCCTCCTCTCTTCCGTCCCTGTTTGCAACGCGGCCACCTCCTCCACCTCCACCGTCTCCCCATCTACAACGCCACCGCCACCTCCTCCTCTTCGTCCTCCTCCGACAGCACCAGCACCTGGGCTACGTCGTCAAACTCATAGGTCCTCTTGAGGAACGTGTCCGTCAGCCGGATTCCAGACACGCTCTGCCAGTGGAGGGGTGGGGGGGGTGATGGGAGGGATGGGGGGGGGCAAAGAAGCAGTCAATTGTGAGACAAATTCTGGCAAATTTCGATTTAAAGCTTTCGTGACTGCAGGGATTCATCTTCTTCAGACGCTGTCTTTCCGACAGCCCTGATCTTCACCTGAGGACGGCTGCTTGCGTTGTGGCCGAAACGTCGTGAGAATTGTATTTTACTGTTTAATTTTTATTATTTTATTATTTCCCTTCTACGTGACTTTACCGAAAGAATCAAAAGAGAAATTCTGGCAATCGCACCCCGCCCCCGCCCGATGAGGCTGGTTGATGTTGTTGTTGCTGCTGCTGTTGTAATCGCCAGCGGAACGTCACACAGCTACTCGAACTGGGAAAGTGTTCTTTGCGGGTGGGCGAGCCCCACCCCCACCCGTCCCCCCCCCCAACTACCCCCACCCCCTTCACCTGCATCTTCGTCATCCTTATCATTATCATAATCATCGTCTTCGTTATCATCATCGTCGTGGTCGTCGTCGTCATAATCACTCCCGACGATGATCTGATGATAATGATGATGTTACTGATGATGCTGATGACAATGTTGATACCCCTGATGATGCTGACGAGGATGCTGATGCTAATGACGATAACGACGATGCTACTGACGATGATGATGATGACGGCGGTGGTGATGTTGACGATGGTGGTGATGTTGACATGAGCGCCGCTTGGCGGCCCTCTAACCTGCAGGCCGGGCATGGCTGGGCAAGGTTGGGCAAGGCTAACGAACCCCCGCCTCCCCTCCACACCCCCTCCCTCACCTGCAGGCTGGGCAAGACTGGGCAAGGCTGACGAACCCCCATCCCTTCCACACCCCCTCCCTCACCTGCAGGCTGGCAAGGTTGGGCAAGGCTGACGAACCCCCACCCCCTCACACCCCCTCCCCCTCACCTGCAGGCCGGGCATGGCCGGCAGCAGCATGAGCGCCGCTTGGCGGGACGAGGCGCTGGGCAGGCGGCCCAGGTCCCTGGCGAGGAGGCCGCACCAGCAGAGGGCGTCCGAGCTGCGCAGCTCCAGACGGAGGTCCATGGTGCGCTCGCTGCGCCAACGACAACGCCGACGACGTCATCATTGTCGTCATCATCATCGTCATCATCATCATCGTCATCATTCGCGTCATCATTGTCGTCGTCATCATCATCGTCGTCATTACCGTCGTCATCATCGTCGTCGTCATCATCATCGTCGTCATCGTCGTCGTCGTCGTTCTCATCATCATCGTCATCGTCGTCGTCGTCATCATCGTCGTCGTCGTCATCATCATCGTCGTCGTCGTCATCATCGTCGTCATCATCGTCGTCATCGTCGTCATCATTGTCGTCATTATCATTGTCGTCGTCGTCATCATCGTTATCGTCGTCATCATCTTCGTCATCGTCGTCATCATCTTCGTCATCGTTATCATCATCATAATCATCGTCTTCGTCATCATCGTCGTCGTCATCGTCGTCATAATCACTCCCGACTATGATCTGATGATAATGATGATGATACTGATGATGCTGATGACAATGTTGATACCCCTGATGATGCTGACGAGGATGCTGATGCTAATGACAATAACGACGATGCTACTGACGATGACAATGATGATGACGGCGGTGGTGATGTTGACGATGGTGATGTTGACGATGGTGATGATGATGATGCCACCACCTGCAGTTGGTGATTTTGAAGGCCACCGTGAAGGGCTCTTCCAGGTGGGCCATGTCAGGGATCGTCTCGATCTCTAAGCGCACGTCCCGTAGCCCGGGGCCTGCAGTCACGGACACACACATCACCACCGCCACCATCATCAACATCAACACATCACCAACATTAACACGACTTCACCAACATCACCAAATCACCAACATCATCATGAACACCATCACCATCTACATCACCATCAACAACATCACCAACATCATAACACCACTTCACCCACATCATCATCAACCTTCCCACCTCCTACTCCTCCCGCCCTATCTCTCCCCCAGCTCCCTCTCCCTCCCACTATCTCACCTCCTCCCCTCCCAACCCCATCACCAACATCAACACCACTTCACCCACATCATCACCATCGCCAGCATCACCATCGCCAGCATCACCAACGCCAACATCGTGGCATCAACCTTACCACCTCCCCCTCCTCTCTCTCTCTCTCAGCCTCCTCCCTACCTCCCTCCCACCCACCCCCTCCCACCCCTCCCCCCACCTCACCCCCCTTCACCCCCCTCCACCCCAACACGCACCACGCGCTGCAGCTGGCTGGTTGCAGCCTGCCTCGCTCGCCCAGGTTGGTCCGCCACACGATGTCCATCTTGCCGATGTGGGTGACCCGCGCAGCCCCCGGCGCCCGCCTTCTCCGCCACGTCGGGGCGGCGCGCAGCCGGTACAGGAACTGCCGCGTCTCGCCGGGCCCAGGTAGCGCCCTCGACAGCCTGGCGCGGTGGTGGCAATGGGTGGGTGGTGGTGGTGGGTGGGTGGTGGTGGAGATTGGTGGGGCGTGGTGGTGGGCGTGGTGGTGGTGCGGGTGGTGGGTGGTAGTGATGGGTGGTAGTGGTGGGTGGTAGCAGTGGGTGGGTGGTAGTGTTGGGTGGGTGGNTGGTGGTGGTGGTGGTAAGGGACATTTGTTACATTTGCACCATCCCATCAGCACTGGTTGGCTATGTACGGTGCAAAAAATGTCATCGTGCGTACAAACGTACCACCGCCAAAGATCCCCCCGTGGAGCCTAAACAGACTGTCGGGGCAAGTGCTGTCACCTGTGAAGGCCGGCACGGCACACGAGGGGGTGGGTGGCCAGCACCGCGCCGACCGCCTTTGTCTCCCCAGTGGCGATTGTTTACTACACACCGCACCAGCTACTCATTTGAGTCGACCTAGGGGAGGCCCAGGACCGGTTCAGATAATCGTCACCGGTGTTGGAACGACGGGTTCGTAGCGCAGCGCGCTAACCACTGCACTTGTCAAACAGTCTGTCACAGACTATATGTCATCCTTCGACCGCGAATAAAGATTCAAGGGGAGGCAGAGGGCGGAGGAGCGGTGGGGAGGTGGAGGGAGGAGGAGCGGTGGGGGAGGTGGAGGGTGGAGGAGCGGTGGGGAGGTGGAGGGTGGAGGAGCGGTGGGGAGGTGGAGGGTGGAGGACGGTGGGGAGGTGGAGGGTGGAGGAGCGGTGGGGAGGTGGAGGGTGGAGGAGCGGTGGGGAGGTGGAGGGTGGAGGAGCGGTGGGGGGTGGAGGGTGGAGGAACGGTGGGGGNTGGAGGGTGGTGGAGCGGTGGGGAGGTGGAGGGTGGAGGAGCGGTGGGGAGGTGGAGGTGGAGGAGCGGTGGGGGGTGGAGGGTGGAGGAGCGGTGGGGAGGTGGAGGGTGGGAGGAGCGGTGGGGAGGGAGGAGGAGCGGTGGGGAGGTGGAGGGTGGAGGAGCGGTGGGGGGTGGAGGGTGGAGGAGCGGTGGGGAGGTGGAGGGTGGAGGAGCGGTGGGGAGGTGGAGGGTGGAGGAGCGGTGGGGAGGTGGAGGTGGAGGAGCGGTGGGGAGGTGGAGGGTGGAGGAGCGGTGGGGAGGTGGAGGGTGGAGGAGCGGTGGGGAGGTGGAGGTGGAGGAGCAGTGGGGAGGTAGAGGGTGGAGGAGCGGTGGGGGCCGTGATGGGGGTCGGTGTCCACGAGGTTGAGGGGCGGACGGCGTACAGCGGAGACGGCTCCAGCCACACGCGCTCCACGCACATCGGCGACGACGTGATGTTCTGGATCTGGGCCTCCAGGAAGACCTCCTCGCACTGCACGCACGGCGGCGGGGGGGGCAGGGGATCAGGAGGAAGACGGTGAATTGCGGGGGGGGGGGGGGCGCACGCGCGCACCGATACGAAAGTAAACAAACACAGACACATTTGCAGCACGCGCACAATGCTCACACACAGAAACGCGCGCAATGGACACACGCGCAGCACACACAAACACACAAACTTGTGCAGCGCACAGACACATGCGCAGTGCGCACACACACACAGACAAGCGCAGGGCACACAGAGACATGTGCATAAACAGAAGCATAGCTACAAAGAGCTACACAACAACAACAAACACACGTGCACACACATCTCGCACACGTTCTTCACACCCAGACGTAAAATTAACATCATACACAATATTTCACACACACACAATCTCACACAGAGACATCACACACACATCTCACACACAGAAATCACACATGCACACACACACACAGATATAACAGACATCACACAGATATCTCACGCACTTATCTCACACACATCACGCACACAGAAATCTCACACACACGTAACATACACACCTCACACATCACGCACACAACACACACAGAAATCTCACACAGACACAGTAACATACACACCTCACACATCACGCACACAACACACACAGAGGCGCGGCTCTCCAATGGGTCTCATGCGTCGCTCACCCACCACCAACCGCGCGGCACTCCAATGGCACCCCCGCTGCCGTCAATTAAAACTACAGCAAAGCGGCGGCTGTGGCGATGGTGGTGACGGTGGTGGCAGTGGCGGCGGTGGTAGTAGCGGTGGCAGCGGTGATGGTGACGGTGGCAGTGGGGGCAGCTGTGGCGATGGTGGTGACGGTGGTGGTAGTGGCGGCGGCGGTAGTAGCGGTGGCAGCGACAGTGGTGGTGGCAGCGGTGGCAGCGGTGGCAGCTGTGGTAGTGGTGGTGGCGGTGGTGGCGGTGGTTGCGGAGGAAAGCAAAAGCGATCGGCGCAACTCGCCCTCCCCCCCGTTGGGATTGAAGCGAAAGCCACAAAGCACCCAAGTGGGGAAACTGGAAGACGACTTCAGCGGCGGAGCTACGACAGCGAGCCGCACAGGAGCCTCCTGGTCCACGGAGCCCAGAGAGTCTGCTGCTGCGATGACGCTACCGCTGCCGCGATGATTCTACCGCTGCCCGATGATTCTACCGCTGCCACGATGATTCTACCGCTGCCCCGATGATTCTACCGCTGCTGCTGCCGCGTTGGCAGCAGTGTGGTAGCGTAGCGGTTATAGCAGCGGGCAGTGCTGCTGCACTACAAACCCGGGGGTGTGGGGAAGGTGAGGGTAGACCGGGGGAGCGGGGGGGGCGGCGCTGGATGGTGGGGGGGGGGGGGCAAAGATTCCCCATATAGCCTTAATAGTGTTGGGGCAAGTGCTGTTAGCGAGCACCTATGAAGGCCGGCACAGCACACGAGGGGTGGGTGGCCAGCACCACACCCGCCGCCCGCCTTTGTCTCCCCAGTGACGATGTTTACACACTGCATCAGGCACTTGTTTAAGGCTGAGTCGACCTAGGGGAGGGTCGGTTCAGACAATCGTCACTGGTGTTGAGCCGTGAGCGGGAATCCAACTCGGGCCATAGCCGGGTTCGTAGCGCAGCGCGCTAACCGCCGTTACGCTACCGCTCCCACGCACACACGCACGCACACACGCACGCACACACGCACGCACACACACGCACGCACACACGCAGGGTTCGCAGAGAGCCACCGCCACACCAGCAGCAGCAGCGCACGCAGAAGGTCACGGTGACGCAAACGGCACGTGGCCCCGCGCGGCTACGGTGAAACGGTAGAAACCGGCGGGGGGTTGGGGTTAGTGGGGGGCAGCATCCGGCGTTGCGGTTAGGCTGAAGGCGGTGGCGGGGGTGGAAGCGGGGAGTACAGCACCACTGGGGCCATCAAACCAAAGGGTAGAGATAAGCAGGGGGTGGACAATGCGGGGGAGGGTGGAGGATGTTACCACTGCACTGAGTTCGTCCTACAGGGATGGAGGGTGGGTGGNTTCGGTGGGTGGGGTATGGGGAGAGACAGAGTCGCAGATACAGACAGCAAGTCGCAGACGGAGACAGTGAAGCGGACAGGAACGTGGACGGACACGGACGAGAGACATCGAGAGATAGAGGCAAGGGCCCAAGGCAAACACAGAGAGCGAGACGGACAGAATTGTAGAAGAGACCGACGAAGGGAAGAGACATGGAGAAAGTGTCAAACAGGCGCGTGACGAAGGAGACAGATGGAGTAGACCGTGGGAGATCGCGTGTAAAGCCAAAGACACACAGAGAGGATCGTAGACGGACAGGCAGAGAGATAGACAGAGAACACGGGGAGTAGGAGAGAGAGAGACATGCAGAGAGAGAGACATAGGGAAATTAACAAAGCAGAGGGAGAGACGGAAAGAAATGCCGAGAGAGATAGAGAAACGTAGGGAGATTGGCAGTCGGACAAAGAGAGAGATCCAGAAAGAGGCACAGACAGAGAAAGAGAGGGATGGGGAGTGGATAAAGAGGAGAGGAAATGTTGGAAAAATTGTGAGAGGCACAGGTGGTGTTGGGAGGGGTGCGGTGGGGGGGGATTCACAGGGAGAGAGGGTGGGGTGGGAGGAGGGAATGAGGGTGGGGAATGAGAAAAATAAAATTCAAGCGGTTACAATGAGCAAAATTAAACCAAACAACGCAACCGAGAATCACAGCCTACAAAGTCACACAGGGCATTACGGGAACACAACAACAACAAAATCATAACATGCATTATGCAATCACGTATAGCGACGACTTTGGATTTCATACCAAACATATTTGATACTTGGGGCACAGAGGGCTGGTGGTAGTGGTTAGCGCACAGCGCTTCGGAATCCCCGAGTCTGAGTCCTGACCGCAACCAACCTCAGGATCGGTCATGGCAGCCACACTGTGGTGGTGAGGTGTTAACTCCCTCGCCTGGTCTACAGGAGGTCGTGGGTTCGATCCTGACCCTGACGCCTGCTGTATATTTGAAGTTTGTGTGTGTGTCTCTCTCTCATCATCATCACGGTGGCTATGAGATGTTAACTACCTCGCCGGGTACGCAGGAGGTCGTGGATTCGATCCTGACCCTGACGCCTGCTGTGTATTTGAAGTTTGTGTGTGTCTCTCTCTCATCATCATCATCATCACGGTGGCTATGAGATGTTAACTACCTCGCCGGGTACGCAGGAGGTCGTGGGTTCAATCCTGACCCTGACGCCTGCTGTATATTTGGAGTTTATGTGTCTCTCTCCTCTCATCATCATCATCACGGTGGCTATGAGATGTTAACTACCTCGCCGGGTACGCAGGAAGTCGTGGGTTCAATCCTGACCCTGACGCCTGCTGTATATTTGGAGTTTGTGTGTGTCTCTCTCTCTCATCATCATCATCACAGTGGCTAGGAGATGTTAACTCCCTCACCTGGTATACAGGAGGTCGTGGGTTCGATCCTGACCCTGACACCTGCTGTATATTTGAAGTTTGCGTGTCTCTCTCTCTCATCATCATCATCACGGTGGCTATGAGATGTTAACTACCTCGCCTGGTACACAGGAGGTGGTGGGTTCAATCCTGACCCTGACGCCTGCTGTGTATTTGGAGTTTGCGTGTCTCTCTCTCTCATCGTCATCACGGTGGCTATGAGATGTTGACTACCTCGCCTGGTGTACAGGAGGCCGTGGGTTCAATCCAGACCCTGACGCCTGCTGTATATTTGAAGTTTGTGTCTCTCTCTCTCTNCCCCATGACCCCGTGGATTTTTCTCCGGTTCCTCCCGGTTTTTCCCTCCACATTTAGACGTCATGCATGTTAAAGAGTTATTTGGCTGCTATAAATATCCACGCGACGTCGATGAAAAGCCACTTCGTCGCGCTATCGTTCTGTGATGGACGGGTTGCTTCTGAAAGCGAGCGATACGGCTCGGTGGGGCCTTACCTCGGCGTTGTAGAACTTTGTCTTGACTTCGAGAGGCTTCAACACCTGCGGTGAAAAAAAAGAACTTCAAGTTTTTATTTTTTTCTTTGTCGCAGATTTCAATCACGATCGTGCTAGCGGGCGGGGGCGGGCGGGCAGGCGGGGGAGCCGGAAGCGGATATCAAAGAACCGCTTCTGAGAATCAACTTCTTAGTAACTGTGAATGGAGAGGTCAAAGATGGGGGGGGGGAGTAGGGGGTCGGCGGCAGTGCGATGCTCACCTGGAATTTGAAAAACTTTCGGAAGTAGAGCTTCTCCGCGCTCTGCGTGGCGTAGCTGACGGCGCACACGAGGCTGTGACGGGAAAATCCGAGGGGAGGGCGGTGATTGAACCACATGGGGTGGGGGTATAACACGCCTCGTGCGCGCATGCCTGTAAGTGCATGTGTCTGCTGTCACGTATAAACGCCGCAGAGCGGTTCGCGCACTGCACCACGAACCCGGCGACCCGAGTTCGATTCCCGCTCACGGCCACCAAGTTTCCAAGTTTCAAGTTTATTCATTAGGTATAGCCCTGTGAGCCCTGTGAGCTCTTGAATCGGGTGCAACCGCAACAAACAAAAACATGAACAAGAAAACATCTTAAAGTGAATATGTGACTAAGTGCAAACAGAAAATCAAGAAAAGACAGCAAAATATTGCAGAAAAAGCACCGTACACCAACGCTGTGTGCAAAAATCCCAGTGGGATTCAAGTCAAACAATAACAACAACCACAAGACAACTTAGATTAAGGCCATCAGTCTAACTCTGTACTACAACAAACAAACATGGCCAAACCAAAAACTTTTCGAAAATCACCAAAATAAAGCCATAAAAGCAATGTAACAGTGATCATAGGAACTGTGACCGAATTTTCACAATAAACGCGTAAACAACATGTACCACCAAACCCTGTAGCATATCTGGCTGCATGAGTCACTCCACAACAGCAGGAGCATCAGTCGGAGGGTCAACATTTTTCAATGCATCTTTAAGATCAGCACACTAAATCAAAACACAGATCATACTTTGCAGCGATCATCCGGAGCGAACATTGTATTTTAGACCACTTTTAGGCCACACCAACACCGGTGACGATTATTTGAAACGAACCTGGGCCTGCCCTAGGTCGCCTCAGCCTAAAATGAGTAATGAGTACCTGGTGCGGTGTGTAAACATCGCCACTATGGAGACAAAGGCGGCTGGGCGTGGTGCTGGCCACCCAGCCCTCGTGTAGGCCGTGCCGGCCTTCATAGGTGTCGCTGCTCGCGAACAGCACTTGCCCCACAGTATGTTGAGGCTACACGGCGGGGGGGGACCCTTTGCATTTGTCTCACATGTGAGTTCCCAGCTCCTTGACCTCGTGGTGGATGACGTCGTCGATGCAGCTGTCCGGATGCAGCTCGGCGGCGGGGGCGTCGAGCCCCCGACAGGTTCAGCCTCTGGCTGCTCGTCTGCAGGTCGGCCTCAAACAGCGGGGGGGGGGGGGGTACGGAGGGGGGGNCGGGGGGGGCGCACAGCAAAACCGTTAACTCTCCTAGATTTGACGTTTTCGTGACTGCGAGGATTCATACTAATAATAATAATAGTTCAATTTGTAACGCGCGCAAATTTGCAGACGTAGTGGCCGCAACTCAGAGGCGCGGAGCCAAGCTCAGAGTCGCTCAAAAGCACGATTGTAGAGGTGAGTTTTTAAGTCTCTCTTGAAGGAGGCGATTGAGGTGATGCTTCGAATGTGCAGAGGGATGGTGCTCCGGACTGTTGGGCTGCCACGAGAAGCGGCGCATAGACATGACCATCCTGGATCTTGGTTTTTTCGAGTAAAGTCACGTAGGTAAAAAAGTAATAATAGAAATAAAGTAAAATAATAAATCACGACGTTTCGGAGGCAACACAAGTCTCCGTCATCGGGTGGTTCATGCTCCGTGACTTTACCGAAAAACCTAAGAGTACGATAACTCTCCGTTGCGCGGTCTGCCCGACTAAAGCGCTCCGTGCGCAACCGTACGGAGCCCAACCGTTGCCCGTCGGGAGGCGCGGGGGAGGGCCGACAAGACTACACGCAACAAAAAAGCCAGTCCTAAAGATACGAGTTTTCAGTCCAGATTTAAACGTGCATAGATCCACTCGTTACACACAAATGAACCACAAAACCTGGCTGATTTGTCAAGAAGCATGAACCATCGCTAGAGAACTCCAGCCATTGTCAACAACGGCGGCTTTCGGACGGCCATCGAACGAAGACGGTCGTGCATCGCGCGGCGCTTTCAGATGCGCTTCTGCGGCCGTCTGGAACGCTCTTCCTTTCGATATTAGGAAGCCGCTGGAGCTGTGCACTTTTAAATCATCTAGATTAAAAACTAATTTCTTTAGAACTGACGACTCCTGTATGTTTGGAGTTTGCATGTTCTCCCTGATGGTCGCGTGGATTCTCCTCCGGGTCCTCCGGTTTTTCCCTCCACATTTACAATCGACGTGCGTTTAAGAGTTTGGCCGATATAGATTTCCACACGATGATGATAGGCCACTTCATTGAGCTAACATTTGTGGCCAGGTAGCTTCTGAAAAAGAGCTGTATACCATTGGAACCTCATTTACCACAATACCTGCAGTCATAATTATCAGAGTTATGTTTTTTGTTTGCATTATGACTGCAGGTATTGTGGTCTATGCAAACATGACTCCTTGTAAAAAAGGTGTCAGTTTCGTTGCCAGATAAAAGGGTAAAAAAACAATTATCAAGAGCTGTAGAGTTCAGTGGAGCCTTACCCGGTAAAATAAAAATAGTTCACAGTTTTATATATTTGTTTGTGTTTAGTTTATCTTTCCCCGCACCTCCATTGGCTACGTACGGTGCTAAAGAAGTTCTACATAAACACATACACACTGCCCATAGACTCAACGCTGCCCATAGACTCAACGCTGCCCATACGACTCACGCTGCCCATAGACTCAACATGCCCATAGATCAACTGCCCATAGACTCAAGCTGCCCAGATAGCTGCCCAAGACTCAACGCTGCCCATAGACTCAACACTCCCATAGACTCAAGACTGCCCATAGACTAACACTGCCCATAGCTAACGCTGCCCATGTCAACGCTGCCCTAGCTCAACGCTGCCCATAGATAACACTGCCCATAGACTAACATGCCATAGACTAACGCTGCCCATAGACTCACCTGCCTAGACAACACTGCCCAAGACTCACTGCCATAGACTCAACGCTGCCCATAGACTCAACACTGCCCATAGACTCAACGCTGCCCGTAGACTCAACGCTGCCCATAGACTCAACGCTGCCCATAGACTCAACGCTGCCCATAGACTCAACGCTGCCCATAGACTCAACACTGCCCATAGACTCAAGACTGCCCATAGACTAACACTGCCCATAGACTCAACGCTGCCCATAGACTCAACGCTGCCCATAGACTCAACGCTGCCCATAGACTAACACTGCCCATAGACTAACACTGCCCATAGACTCAACGCTGCCCATAGACTCAACACTGCCCATAGACTAACACTGCCCATAGACTCAACACTGCCCATAGACTCAACGCTGCAAACCTCCGATTAGCACGGTTGGCGACGTACGGTGCGAAATAAGTTTTACAAACACACGTATATACGCCCACAGACTAACACTGCCCATAGACTCAACGCTGCAAACCTCCGATTAGCACGGTTGGCGACGTACGGTGCGAAATAAGTTTTACAAACACACGTATATACCGCCCACAGACTAACACTGCCCATAGACTCAACGCTGCAAACCTCCGATTAGCACGGTTGGCGACGTACGGTGCGAAATAAGTTTTACAAACACACGTATATACCGCCCACAGACTAACACTGCCCATAGACTCAACGCTGCAAACCTCCGATTAGCACGGTTGGCGACGTACGGTGCGAAATAAGTTTTACAAACACACGTATATACCGCCCACAGACTAACACTGCCCATAGACTCAACGCTGCAAACCTCCGATTAGCACGGTTGGCAACGTACGGTGCGAAATAAGTTTTACAAACACACGTATATACCGCCCACAGACTAACACTGCCCATAGACTCAACGCTGCAAACCTCCGATTAGCACGGTTGGCGACGTACGGTGCGAAATAAGTTTTACAAACACACGTATATACCGCCCACAGACTAACACTGCCCATAGACTCAACGCTGCAAACCTCCGATTAGCACGGTTGGCGACGTACGGTGCGAAATAAGTTTTACAAACACACGTATATACCGCCCACAGACTAACACTGCCCATAGACTCAACGCTGCAAACCTCCGATTAGCACGGTTGGCGACGTACGGTGCGAAATAAGTTTTACAAACACACGTATATACCGCCCACAGACTAACACTGCCCACAGACTCAACGCCACACTTCCGATTCGCACGGTGGGCTACGTACGGTGCTAAAGAAGTTCAACAACAACCGCCTTTCGCCACTAAGTGGCGGTGACATCACCACGACGCTTGTGCCAGGCCAAGTGCACCTTGAGGCCACGTGAGGTGTCGAACGCCCGCTGGCAGGAGGTCACGGGGCAGACCCAGGTGCCACGGGTCGACTGACAGAGATGACCGAGATGACTGGCTGATGCACCACCTGTGCCCCTACTGTACCAACTTGCTGTGCTTTAGCCACCCGGCGCTCCGCTCGTTGTTGTGAGCGTCGCTCCTCCGCCCTCCGTTGTTGTTGGAGGGCGACTGCCTCCAACTGCCAGTAGCGTCCTTCACGAGCCTCCTCCACAGAGGCCGATCTTGACACCGCTGGTACCAGTCGTCGGCAAGTCCACTCAGCTCCACGTCCTCCCGTACCACATCACTCCATCTCTTCTCTAGCCCGTGCCGCGCCCGTTTAGCCCCTCGATCCGGCCGAACAAAAGCTGTTTAGGCATGCGGTGGCTGGGCATGCGGGCTACATGACCCAGTCAACGCAGCCTTGAACGCCAGAGGAGCTCACCGATGGGACTTTGCCCAGATCTTTCAAGGATTTGTGAGCTCCTCACACAATCCAGCCTGGTTAAACCCAGGATGGATCGTAGGCAGGCCAGCCTAAATGTTTCCAACCGGCGTATGTACGCACGTACACACACGTACACACTGTGACGGGGGGCGTCGACCCTCACCTTGATAGAGACGTCGCGCACCAGCTGGCTGCTGTCGTTGTGCACGCTGATGTAGCTGGAGAAGGTCTCTCCCAGGAAGATGTTGCTGCACAAAGACAAAGATCCCCACCCCCAAACACGTCGCCCTTTAACAGACCTGTTTAGACAACACCTACCAAGTTTTACTGCTATGAACTTCCACGCGATGGCGATAAGCTATCGTTTGTCAAAGCCTGGTCTCTCTCTGTTGTTGTTTTAACGTTTGTACACCGAGCCCCTACTGGACATGTGAAAAGAGCTTCGTAGCTCATCGGATTCTCCAGTGTAAATAAATATTCTGATTTTGAAAACGGGCTCTATCGATCAGTGTGCCTTGCCTGGTGAAATAAAAATAATAGTTCAGTTTAGTGTGGATTGCCGCGGAGCCCCGCACCCACCTACAGGCAGCCCTGCTGATGGGATGTTTAAAATATTGATAAATACAATTTTGTAGAGGGACACATTTATTTACTATTTTGTTTTATTTTACCAGCAAGGCCCCAATGAGCTATGTAGCTCTTGTTCTTGAAAGCTCAACAAAGCGGCTGATCATAACGTGGACATTTATAACAGTTTAAAGTATTTGCGTAAACGTGTTTAGAAGCATTTGCCTGCTATACATTTCCGCACGGTGATAAACCACTTCGTTGAGCTGTCATTTGTGATAGCCAAGTCGCTTCTAAACAAAGAGCTACGTAGGCCTTCCCTGGAAAATGTTTGTTTTAATCTAGTTCTCGAGAATGGGATTGTGGGAATTCTTACCCAAAGTTCTGTGGAGAGTCAGCATGTCTCCCAGCACCGTGCAGTCCCCCCCACTTACAAACGCTGCACGGTCGGGGGGCACTGTCCCAACAGCCCCCCTACACACACACACAAGACAAAGACCCCCATATAGCCTTTAACAGTCTGTCGGGGCAAGTGCTGCTTTGCGATTAGCGCTGATGAAGGCTGGCCAGCCCATGCCTGGCCGCCATGCACGCACACCAACAAAACTAATGTCAGATGCCATCCAAGCGTGACAGTCGCATGCCCTCTCATCTGCGCAACACTCACCTGCTAGGTCCCTCTCCTCGCAAGAAACGGGAAGGGCGATGTGCAGAGACGGCCGGGTGAGGCGCATCACTGCAAAAGGGCACGACGAGGGGGGGGGGGACACAGGTTGGGGTCCGGATGGCAGATGCAGGGACGAAGGGAAAGAGACAGAGAGAGAGGAGAGAGATGGCGGGAGATAAGGGGGAAGGTGAGCGGCAAGAATCGATTGTCACGTAGACTCCTTCAAGATAAAACTCTAACATTTTTTTATTTGACCAGATAAAAGCCACTGAGCTACATGTTACAGCTTTTTTCAGAAGTGACCTGGCCACAAATGATAGCTCAACGAAGTGGCTTATCACGTGGAAATGTACATCAGCCAAATACTCTCGACGCATGCTTCTATATGTGGCGGAAAACCGGAGCACCCGAATAAAAATGCAGGCCACCACAGGGAGAACATGACAACTCCAAATATACAGTGTCAGGGTCAGGATCAAACCCACAACCTCCTGTATTCCAGGCGAGGTAGTTAACATCTCGCCATCTTGGCGCCCAAATAGCCATCGAACGAAGACGGTCACCCAGATCGCGCGCTTTCAGATGCGCTTTTTGCGGCGTCTGGAATGCTCTTCCTTCCGATATTAGGAAACCGCTGGAGCTATGCACTTTTTAATCTAGATCGAAAGCTCATTTCTTAAGAACTGCTTTTTGTCTATAGCAGGGGTCGGCAACCAAAATAACAAGAAGAGCCATTTATTTCCAATTCGGTACAAATTTCAGTATTTCAAAGCCGCAATGCATCTGAGTACATACTGTACATATCGTCAAGAAGCAGCCTGTAAAGAGCCGCATGCGGCTCCGGAGCCGTAGGTTGCCGACCCCTGGTCTAGAGCTTGGTCTTCCCCGTACCTCCAATTAGCAGTTGGCTATGTACGGTGCAAAAGAAGTTCAACATACACACGTAAATACCACAGCCTTCGCCATGTTGCAGATGCAAAGCAGGAGTTGGTATTTGGTCAGGGCTTGAATGGATGACTAGAATGAGGCAGTGTGGCATCATATGCACGCTCACTCATCTGGGATCACTCCAGACACTCTCTCCTGTGGAGTCTCAGGCAATTACTGTGGTGAGTTGTAGGTGCGAGAATAAATCACAAAACGCCGATATCAAAAAATATAAAACTTTTATTTTAACTTAAACATTAACAACACAAACAACAACTTAAAACATGCACCACATGGCAGTACATTTTTACAAACTTCAACATAACCGTGACAAGAAAATAAATGTGACACAACGCAGATCACATGAGCCAGGCGTGGGTAGGTTGCAAATTAGCTCCGAGCTTCCGCCAATCATTGTCGTCATGGTCAGCCATGATCTATCCACTGGCCGGGACCGCTGGGAACCTGGGTTCGAATCTGGTTTCAGCCACCGCCTGTGATTAATCTGGGTTTTCAAGTGCGGCGAATTGATGACAATAATTTACATTTAGACATCTGGATTGCAAACGTATTTCTTTAGAACTGCTTTTGTGCTTAGTTTGGCACTTATTTTGGCTAAATTCCAGCACTGAGAATTTAAAAGATCGGTTGAACCTCGAGAAGCGTTCAAGCGTTTCGGTTTATGTGAAAACAGCGGTTCTCAACCGGGGGGGGGGGGGTAACGTGCAATGTCCCAGGGGTTACGTGAGGCGATTTATAAAATTGAGTCGGTGAATAATCGCGTATGAACCTGCCGATATCAATTAGCT
Source organism: Lethenteron camtschaticum (assembly GCA_018977245.1). NCBI lineage: Eukaryota > Metazoa > Chordata > Hyperoartia > Petromyzontiformes > Petromyzontidae > Lethenteron > Lethenteron camtschaticum. Next base: position 10,276,376 of record MU249573.1, on the reverse strand, counting down.
CCGATAAAATGCGTATACGTATGGGTAACCTAGAACGAGAAAAAAGACCTCTCTAAACTCACCGATGGTTAACAACGCGGGTCTCCAAGAGTAACCAGCGAGCGCGAACAATGACGTCACGTGTGCAGAGCGTCCCGTTGATTTCTTATTCACTTGCAGTTACTAGCTTAGTTAGGATAAACCTGATAAAATAGACAACTGGTGAAAACATTGATGGGACCTCCTTTGCCAGTACCAAAATATGACAATAGGTTTTTCCCCTTTTTTCTGGCAACAAAACAGCTGTTAAGATGTTAAAACACCAAATTTTACAAGGAATCATGTCTGCATTAACCACATGCTTGTGGTCAGAATGTAAAACAAACATACTCTGATAATATATGCGTTGTCCTTTAAACTGATTGGTCAACACCAGAGGCAGCTTTCTTTTGAGCCTCGCCAAAAGGCGTCCTCTGGTCTAACACCGTTTGAGACGAGGCTCAAAAGAAAGCTATCTCTGGTGTGGACCAATCAGTTTCAAGGACAATATATTATCAGAGTATGTTTTTTAATTGCATTCTGACCACAAGTATTGTGGTTAATGCAGACATGATTCCTTGTACAAGGTTTCAGTTTGGTGTTTTAACATCTTAACACAGCTGTTTTGTTGCCAGAAAAAAGGGGAAAAACCTATTATCATACAAAAACATTTGTTCGTACATGGAATTCTCAGCACCACATTGGGTCAGGCAAAAGGAGGGGGGGGTTACTCGGTTGAAACAAAACTCAACAATGGGGGGTAACAGTAGCAAAGGAAAAAGGTTGAGAACCCCACTGCGTTAAACTGCAGCACACGAGCAAAATAACAGCGACGACAACTATTAAACCGTGCCATCTGCAGTCTTGTGTTCTCCTATGGAAAAATTGCATTGCAATAATATATAGGAGGTAAAGAAACAGTCCGCGATGGCACGCGAGAAGTGTAACGTAGGGCCCGAACAAAGGCCGAGACACGTGGTGGGTAGCATCTAGAAGCATCCAGCAGCATCCCGCCTTGTGTGAAGCTACACCGAGGCAGCCGTACGAACGCTTGTTCCTACTCGCGCGCGAAGCAGTTCCGTCGCTCGGTCGCGTCACATCCAGTTCGCATCCGCGTTGTAACAAAATGTGTTCCCGAATACATTCATCGCGTTCTATTCAAGTCGCGTTGTAACAACAACAGCACGCGGCGTTCTAGAAGACCGGACTGTGCCCGAGCCACAAATTAAGCGTGACATTCGCAACGACGCAAGATTATTTAAAACTTCAAAGTTCCCGAGGTCACGATGAGCTTACACGTTAAAAGAAAAGTGATTGAAAGGGGCCCAACAATCCCCGATGCAAGAGCCTCCCGCAACGAGTTCTTGAGGCTCAACGACGAGGCGTCGCTGTGCGGATATTTACGGTCCGATGTTGCATATCCAACTGCCTGGGGACCCCAAGTACAGGACGTTGCATGAAAAAAATGTGAATATGTGAACACCGATACAAGAAAATCAACAGTACCACCACCGTGCAAAAATAAGTTACTGGATAACAAAAAAATAAGTGCAAAGAGTAAATGCTCTACCGAGCTTTACATTATCATCATCATCACGATGCATGGGGCAGATAGCCCGGAGTAGGTGGCCATTGCACATTTTGTCCTTTGTTGTTTCAGCTTTCCTCTCTGTCTTGTAGTGGCAATATGCATCAAGTAGTGGCCACATCTATCCTCACCATTGGTACCTCATTTGCCAGTAAAAAAAAATGATAATTGTTTTTTTACCTTTTATCTGCCAACAAAACTGACACCTTTTTTACGAGGAGTGATGTTTGCATAGACCACAATACCTGCAGTCATAATGAAAAAAAAACTCTGATAATGTATGCACTGTCCTTGAAGTTGATTGGTCCATACCAGAAAGCTGTCTCGGGTGTGGACCAATCAACTTCAAGGACAGTGCATACATTATCAGTTATGTTTTTTTTCATTATGACTGCAGGTATTGTGGTCTATGCAAACATGACTCCTTGTAAAAAGGTGTCAGTTTTGTTGGCAGATAAAAGGGTAAAAAAACAATTAGCACATCTATCCTGTTCCTTTCCTAACACCAACACGCTTTTCATTTTCATGTTGTCGTCCATCCTACATGTATCCAAATAATGGCAGTTTCTTTTCTCATCACTGCACAGCCGCGTCAGGCTGTAGTCTCTGTTCGGTCTTCCTCTCTTTCCGGTTCCTTACAAGTGAGCGAATATGTACGCGAGATTAAGACCACAACAGTGCATGCGAAATGGCCTGGATCTGTAAAACGTCGATAGAAAAATGACAGCTATGCCGTGCAGTCAACCGGGTGTTGGCAGTCAATCGGCGAAGACGGATCTGTAACGGTCGGATATGCGACTGTTGCACTGTGCTTTAACTACGAGGGTTTACCCGTGCGCTTAACCTCAAACAATGCAAATTCAACCCCTGATGAAGCTTGGTAGAGCTGAATGGAGTTTAAACGAACTCGCAAACAAACACCACCTTGTGAAGACTCAACGTGGAAGATCCCCTGGGTTTGATCTTCCACGAAGCTGCTCATGATACACCTAAGCCGCATCCTCTGCACAAACCATGGCAGCAGATGCGGATAGCTGATGCACAAATGGAAGAATTAGAACTCTCCAGTGGTGGTGTGCGACTGTGCAATCCAGAACAGACCGTACACAACGTATCACGACGCAATGCCCCGATCCACAAATAAGGAAGGAGGCATCACGGCAACGATGATATGCTACCACTCCGCTACTCCTGATGCAGCTGTCTGACTTGGACCACCTGAATGTGAAATCGTAGTCGATGCTCTGCATCTACATCAGCAGCCGTACAAAAGAAAATCGTAATTACGTTTGGGGTTGGGTGGGTTTGCACTCGATTTCTCTCTGCAGCGTCGCCCGGCGCAAATAATTTTTACTTCACGGCGACAGCTGCCCCGTCACCGCGGAGGCGGAGCGGCAGGAGAAACGCCCGCGCCACGGCGGGCGAAGACGACCCGTGCGTGTAGACGGCGAGGGCCGTGGGCCCGTGGCGCCGAGCAGCGCCCTGGCGCGCCGCCCCGCCGCGGCAGCCGCGCCAGCGTCGCAGTAGATCCACAGCTCGGGCGGGTCGACCCGCAGCCGCCCGTGGCACCCACGCATCTCCCCCGCGCCATCGCCCCGCACAGCCGCGACCACGCGCCCGCAGCGCCGCCGCCCGCGCCGCTCGGCGTCGGCCTCACGCCCCCGTGCCCATCTTCCCACTCCCGCTCTTGCACCGGGCTGCTGACGTCGGCACCCCCGCAATTGAGGTTGCCCGCCGCCGGGATATCCGTGGCTCCGCAAGCTCCGCGCGCCATCCCACTTCCCGCTCGCTCGGGACTACTCGCGCGCTCACGTTTCGACGGCCTATCAGAGGTCTCGCTCGCTCCGAACCGATATTGCCACGAGCTCTCGGTTGTTCTCGGGCGTTGCCTTGGTTCTCGATTGTCTGCCGGGTTCCTCGCCTGCGTCAGACACCCCTCCAACTTCCCTGCTGGTGGCAAATCAAGTCCGACACGTCCGTTCGCTCCAGATAAACCTGGGACTTTCCTGCTTGCTCGTGTTGACCGACAGTGCTCCTGATTGTCTGCTGGCTTTTGCGACCGTTCTGGATGCCTCCCCGAATTCCCATCCGCTCCGGATTACCCGTCAGCTCCCTTCCCATCTTCGCCTCCTTGTCCCAGTCGCTCCAAACCCCACCACCGCTGAAACTCTGCCAGCCCAGTACCCAGCGCACGCGTGGCCGGGCTCAAAGCCCAGCCGCTCTAGCACCCGCTTCATCTCCGTGTCCTCTTCATCGTCGTCATCATCATCACCACCACCGCCGCCCAAGCCAGCGAGGCTCCCAGTGGTTGAAACGCCACAATTCGGCACGGGCACCGGCACGCACCACGTCCGCGTAAACCCCACATCCCGGCGACCGAGACCCACCAGTGCCACCGCTTCCTTCTCCTCCTCCTGCTTCTTCTTCTTCTTCTCATCCTCCTCTTCCCGCCCTTCCTCCTCCGCACGTCGCCGCGACGGCGAGCCTTCCCCCCGATGGAGAGGCGGCGGCGGCGCTCGGCCTCCACGGCGGCGGCCGCAACCTCGCCGTTGCCCGCGGTGCCCCTTGGCCGCGGTCCCCAAACCAGGGGCGGAACCGCGGCAGGGCCTCTTTGCTCGGGAAGCCGCGCAGGGTGTCCTCGGCGCGGCGCAAGGAGGACTGTCCGGCGGCCGCGGCAGCCCGGGGAGGCCACTCCACGCGTGCACCGTCACCTCCAGGCCAGGCTTAGAGGGCGGGGAGTCGGGCGTCGAGGACGGCGCGAGGCGGCTCTTCTCTGCGTTAAAAACCCGCGGCCGTTGGTTTTTTTTTNAAACAAAGCGGCCGACAGTGTGTGTGTGCATGTCGTGGCGGTCGGGCGTGGCGCTGGCCACCCACCCCTCGTGTGCCGTGCCGGCCTTCATAGGTGCTCGCTAACAGCACTTGCCCCTACAGTCTGTTAAGGCTATACGGGGGATCTTTAATCTTTGATGTCGTGGCCAAGAGGAGTGGGGGTGAGGGCAGCATCGTTTCATGCCGGGTTTGTCCGAGGTCAGCGACACGGGAAGATGTTTCCACACCCAGAACCCAGAACAACGATTTCCATTCTCTCTCCCTTTGGATGCGGCCGCTAATCAAACGGCAATCTCTTGCAATATATTACGAGCGACCCTGCACAAAATTTTACTATTTACTACTATTTTTATTTTACCAGGTAAGGCCACCCTGATGAGCTGTGCAGCTTTCTGTCAGAAGCGACCTGGCCACAAATGATAGCTCAACAAAATGGCTTATTATCACGCGGAAATTTCTAGCAGCCAAATTACTGTAAACGTGGAGGGAAAACCCAGAGGACCCGAAGAAAAATCCACGCAACCATAGGGAGAACATGTTAATTCCAAATATACAGCAGGAGTCAGGGTCGGGATCGAACCCACGACCTCCTGTATACCAGGCGAGGTAGTTAACATTTCCTAGCCACCGTGGCACCCCCATATTCTACTGAGAAATTAAAGCCCGGCAGGGTCGTCTGCCCTTGTGCCCTTTTTCCATCGTTACATCAGAGCCGAGCCACAGCTTTTCCCACCGGCTCTCTGTCATGCTGAGCCGGAACCAAATTGTGAAACAACGCTGACCTCACAACGCATGATGATGATGAAAGCCCATTGAGCTAAGAATCTCTTTTTTTCAAGGGTGACTCGACTGGCAGACAACAGCAAGGCAACGATGTTGTAAAATGACATTCACGCTCAAAACTTTGCCGATAACCAGCCCCTCCCCACCCAGCCCACCCTCCCACCGCCCGCCAGCCCACCCTCCCACCCAGCCCTCCCTCCCCACCAGCCCTCCTGCACGACGGACGGACACAATAATCCCCTGTGGGCTGGTGTAACCAGGAGGTTCCTACTAGTAAAAAATTATAACATCTCAATATTTCAAGAGCCTTCAAATGCAATGTGGTGAATGAGACGGGTGGGGAGGTCCTTGACAACTTTCTTACCCCCGTGCCCCCTAACTGGACATCTGTGATAAGAGCTTAATAGCTCATCGGATTCCTCCTGCAGTATAAATACAATACTCCGATTCTGAAATAAACGTCACGAAGCAGGTCCGTGTGCGGCTCCGGCCACGGGTTACCAACTATGTACAGTGTGTTGACTTCTTTCGCACCCTACGTAGCCCAACCGGGCTAATTGGAGGTGCAGTGTAGAATCTATGGGCAGTGTTATTCTAATGGGCAGTATGCATGTACAGCATGTTGCACTTCTTTCGCACCGTACGTAGCCAACTGTGCTAACCGGACGTGCAGAATGTATGGGCAGTATGCACGTGCAGTATTTATGTACAGCATGTTGCACTTCTTTCACACCGTACGCAGCCAACTGTGCTAACCGGACGTGCAGAATGTATGGGCAGTATGCACGTGCAGTATTTATGTACAGTATGTTGCACTTCTTTCGCACCGTACGTAAGCCAGCCGTGCGAATCGTTCATCCAGGCACTATCCAGACTCAACCTGCCCCGCTTAGCTCTCGAGAGCTTAGACAGGAGTTCGGGCGTGATTTTGGTCCAAATACCGTGAATGTAAATAATATACATCATACCGTGTACGTGTTTAATGCCACTGCAAGACTCGTTCCACGAAGCTCGTAGTATTATATCTCGCACACGTAACGGTGGGTGGGAGTGCGTCTGTAATATCCGGTGAAAAGTGTAAACAAGATAACGCTCATAACTCTTTGGTTTTTNCGGTAAAGTCACGTAGGTAAAAAATTAAAAATAAATAGATTTTTTTATTAGATTTTTTACTTTACCGAAAGCTTCAAATCTAGAAAGATAACACTCACCAACTTTACAAAGTGCATGATGCGTCATGAAGCGCACGTACTCATTAACACCAACACGACCGGTGTAATTTTCGATTTAAAGCTTTCGTGACTGCAGGGATTCATCTTCTTGGTTCTTTCGGTAAAGTCACGTAGAAGGGAAGTAATAAAATAATAAAAAATAAAACATTACTTCCCTTCTACGTGACTTTACCGAAAGAACCAATAAGATGGACCGGTTTAATGTTTTATATTTAAAAAACAGCCGACTCCAGTTCTACCCGGACCTCCCCCCCCCCACCCCGCTCCCCTCCCCCCTCAACGCACCGGGCAGAGCCGCTAGGCAAGCAGCGTCCTCCCGGGCGCCTCCACTCGGGCCTACCCTTCCGGAAGCCAAAGTGATCGATTTAAGTTAATTTTAGTTTTGTTTAAATGAAACGCTCCACGTTCGCGTCTCGATCGAGTCGCAGCCGCCTCCCCGTCCATTCGCCCGAGTGTGTTTGAGCGAGAGAGTTGGAGAAGAGAGGCAAGACACGCACCTTTGAGCGCCAGAAGATGATCCATCTTCTGTGCGGGATCCATTGCTGCTGCGTTGACCTTCGACCCCCACTTCCGGCTCGGTCACGTGACTACGTCATCGCCGTTGTTTGTTATCATCAGCAGTGCCAAACAGCCCCAATATTAGAAATTGATAATTTTGGAGCTTTCGTGACTGCAGGAATTATTCTTTGGTTCTCTCGGTAAAGTCACGTATAAAGATAAAAAATAAATTAAATAATAGCATACTACGACGTTGCAATCGAAAAGTCACGTATAAAGATAAAATATAAATTAAATAATAGCATACTACGACGTTGCAATCGAAAAGTCACGTATAAAGATAAAAAATATTAAATAATAGCATACTACGACGTCGAAACGTCGTAGTATGCTATTATTTAATTTTTATTTTATCTTTATACGTGACTTTACCGAAAGAACCAAAGAATAATCAGAATATTGATTTAGACTGGAGGAGATAATCCGAAGCTCATTTTTCACAGATGTTCAGCAATAGGGCACGGGTCAGAAAGGTTGCAACAACAAACAATGCTTTAGTTTTATTTGCATATTTAAATGTTTTTGTTTAAGTGATTTGTTTCCTACAACAGTACTTTGCAGGGGTCCGTGGCTGAAGTTGCTGCGTTGACCTTCGACTCCGTTCCGGCTCGGTCACGTGACCACGGCATCACCGTTGTTCGTCATCATCGCAGTAGTAGCAGCAAAGGAGCCCCCAATATCAGAATATTGATTTAGACTGAGGAGGGAATCCGATTAGCTATAAAGCTCTTTCTTCACAGATGTCCAGCAGTAGGGGCACGGGTCAGAAAGGTTACAGCAACAAACAATAAAAAAACACGATAGGAGTGCAAAGTATAGGAAGGTTAAACAAATACATTTACAAATATACACAAACAAAACTGAACAATGTTTGTCTAACCATGTAAGGCCCATTGAGCTCTGAGATGCTTTTTAAATCCTTTATATTAAGTTCGCTTGCTTGCGTGCTTGCGTGCTTGCTTACGACCGTGCAAATCTTTCGGTCGTTTTTTAACCACTTCCCGTGATCCAATCGAGCTGACATTTTGCACAGAGACTCGTTGTGCGAGACAATTAATGTTCGTGAAAATTTTTTCAAAATTTTACACTGTTTAGGGAAAACAAATAAAATATTTAATTACCAATTGCTTAATACTGGCAGACAATCATCTGACCCATAGGTGGCAGCCATCTCAAGCCAGAGGACGAGAGGACTCTAGCCGCCACGCATATAAAGGATTTATAGTGAAAAACTTTGTTTTTACGGGTTATACTTGTTCAGAAGCGACCTGGCCATCGCAAATGGTAGCTCAACGAAGTGGCCCATCATGTGGAAATGTATAGCAGCAAAATTAATGACGTCACGCGATTTTGGACGATTTTGACCCCCCCCCCCCTCTCGTCACACGGCGTCACAAAAGTCAGACCCCCCCCCCTCAAATATGACGTCACAAAGCATTGCCCCCCCCCCCCCCAAATAAAACGTGCTTCAAATCGCTTTAAACTATTGTCATTGTAGTGCGTGTTTGATGTGCCGCTGCACTCTGATGTTGTAGGAGAAAACATTTATTACAAAGTCTATTTAATTAAGTAGAACGTGTTGTCTATATTATTGAAAGTTGCGCATTTTGATGTGACGTCACATCTCTCAAACCCCCCCCCTCGTCACACATCGTCACAAATATCTGACCCCCCCCCCAGGTGCGTGACGTCTTTATGGACGGCCCCTCGACGCATGTTTCTAAATGGCTGTTGTCGTTATTATGTTTTATTATTTAAAAGCGCGGCGGTTTAAGCCTGGATAGTGCCTGGATGAGCGATTATCAATGTTGGCTTACGTACGGTGCGTAAGAAGTTTAACATATTGTACATACATACGGCCCATAGACTAACACTGCCATGGACTCAACACTGCACCTCCAATTAGCACGGTTGGCTATTACGGTGCGAAAAAAGTACAACATACATGCATGATACAAATATACGTCCATACTTGTATAATTATATAATAATGTAATCAATTATGGTGTTATTCTTATTGTTACGCTTGTTTACCCAGGTCAGTATCACCAACTTTTTAAGGAGGGGTCCTGCTAGGCTTTAGCAGTGGGGGGGGGGGGGTGTTGCTGCTTTGTGTAATTCCAATTGAATATTTGCAGGTAGTTGTACATTTGTTTTTTTGTGTTTAGTTTGTTGTCCTTCCCCTGCACCTCGGATTAGCACGGGTGGCTACAGAGCCGGCCCAGCCACTAAGCGACCCTTGCAATTGCAAAGGGCCCCGTGGCCAGCAGAGGGCCCCCTAGAGTCACTGCTAGCTAGTGGGTGAAAAAAATCATACATCAAAGGGGCCTCCAACCAAATTTTGCTTAGGGCCCCCAAAGGTGAGGGCCGGTTCTGGGTGGCTACATACGGTGGCGAAAGACGTTCAACACACATATGATGCCTTGCAAAAAGTAGTATTTAGTGTTTGAACATCTTGACGCCTGTTCTATTTTTCCAGAAAGGGAAAACCATATTCCTATTTTTTATGATTTTTGATACTGGCGAAAAGGTCCCATAGATATACATACGTCATACAAAGCTACGTCCATGCTGTGTCATTCCCATTGAGTAATTTGCAGGTAATCTGTCGGAATTGCGATGTGTTCTGGCCAAAAATCCAGAATGGATTGTTCTGCACTGCACTCAATTAAATGCCCAGCATCCTGCCGGTTGTGGTTTTCCGGGTGTGTTTATCTCACGCGTTTGGCTGGGAGGGAGGGAGGGATGGAGAGGGGAGACGGACAACAGCAAAAAACCTTTCTCATCACAATCTTTCCTCTTTACGAGAAGGAAGGCAATTTAGGGACGTCCAGGATGCTTACATTGCAAAACATCTTCCGTTGCAATGTACCCCCCCCCTGCGCCCTGACCACTCAGGCAGGGGGGGGGGGGCTCGGTTGGGCGCCGAGCGGAGAACGCGACACCGCTGGCCTCCGATGCAGAGTTCTACCCCCCCCCCCGCAACAAAGGCGGTCGGAGTGGGGGGGGGGCACTGGGTTTGCCGGTGACCCTTCCGCATCGTGTGTGGCACTTGTTCCAAAAGTCTGTTCAGGTTTTATCCGGGGGGGATTTCTTTCAAGTTTCAAGTTCATTTATTAGGTATAGCCCTGTGAGCCATTATTCGGCTCTTGAATCGGGTGCAACCGCAACAAACAACAAACAAAACATGAACAAGAAAACATCTTAAAGTGACTGTGTGACTAAGTGCAAACAGAAAATCCAAGAAAAGACAGCAAAATATTGCAGAAAAAGCACCGTACACCAACGCTGTGTGCAAACATCCCAGTGGGATGCAAGTCAAACAACAACAACCACAAGCAACTTAGATTAAGGCCATCAGTCTTACTCCGTACTACAACAAACAAACATGGCCAAACCAATAAACTTTTCGAAATCACCAAAATAAAGCATGAAAGCAATGAAAAGTGATCATAGGAACTGTGACGGAATTTTCACAATAAATGACATAAACAACATGTACTACCAAAACCCTGACTTCATAACATTGCGCAACACCCAAAGGCAAAGATTCCCCATATAGCCTTAACAGCTGTTGGGGCAAGTGCTGATAGCGAGTAGCACCTATTAAGACCGGCACGGCACACGAGGTGGCCAGCACCACGCCCGCCGCCTTTGTCTCCCCCAGTGAGGATGTTTACTACACACCGCACCAGGTACTCATTTGAGGCTGAGTCGACCTAGGAGAGGCCCAGGACCGATTCCCACAATCGTCACTCGTGTTGGTGGCCGTGAGCTGGAATCGAACTCACAACAACCGCTATTCGCCACTAAGTGGCGGTGACGTTAGACGGCGCTTGTGCCAGGCTATGTGCACCTTGAGGCCACGTGAAGTGTTGAACTCTCGCTAGGAGACGGTCACGCGACAGACCCAGGTGCCATTGGTCGACTGACTGAGATGACTGAGATGACTGGCCGATGCACCACCTTTGCCCCTCCTGTGCCAACTTGTTGCGTTTTATCCAACCGACGCTCCGCTCGTTGTTGTGAGCGTCGCTCCTCTGCCCTCCGTTGTTGCTGGAGCGCGACTGCCTCCAACTGCCCAGTAGCGTCCTTCACGAGCCTCCTCCACAGAGGCCGATCTTGACACCGCTGGTACCAGTCATCGGCAAGTCCACTAAGCTCCACGTCCTCCTGTACCACATCACTCCATCTCTTCTCCAGCCCGTGCCGCGCCCGTTTAGCCCCGGAGATTCCGCCGAACAAAAGCTGTTTAGGCATGCGATGGCTGTGCATGCGGGCTACATGACCCAGCCAACGCAGCCTTGCCTGCCGGAAAAGATCACCTATGGGACTTTGTCCAGATCTTTCGAGGATTTGTGAGCTCCTCACACCAGCCAGCCTGGTTAAACCCAGGATGGATCGGAAGGTAGGCCAGCCTGAATGTTTCTAACCGGCGATGATGTTCAATTAGCGGGTGGGGGGTCAACATTTCGCAAGGGCATGACCGTGGCCGAGAAGACCCGAAGCTTCCAATAGCCCACCCATACGTCTTGGCTGCCATCGACGACGCTGAATGGGCTTGTGGATGGTGGGGGGTGGGGGTTAGCGCTTTAGGCGCTCGTGCACTTCGCGTTGGTGACTCCAGGATGCGTCTCTCGCGTCTCCTCTGCGAAACGGCGACCTTCCCAGGTGCTGGTGAACCCCCCTCTTGGCACGGGTGGACCGCCAGTGGTGGAGCTGTCCAGCACTAAGGGATTTCCAGGCCGGAGGATCGATGTCGCGGCGCTTCAGCAGGTCTTGCTGTGGTCACACACATACAAAGACAAAGATCCCCGCATAGCCTTCACAGATTGTTGGGGCAAGTGCTGTTACGAAGGCCGGAATGGCACGCGAGGGGTGGGTGGCCGCACCACGCCCGTCGCATTTGTCTCCCCGTGGCGATGTTTACACACCGCACCAGGTACTCATTGAGGCTGAGTCAGCCTAGGGAGGCCCAGGACCGGTTCAGATAATTGTCACCGGTGTTGGCCGTGAGCGGAAATCACAGACACGCCACCACACACGTCTCCCTGGTAACAACCCGCCACTTCTCCAAACCCACTGCCCGGTACAATTTTTGATGTTGCAAAACTCGTGGGAAAGGGGACGGACACACGCACAAGCCGAGCAGCGACGCGTGACTCAGGAGCACAGGGAGAGAGAGACACGGGAGGAGAAGCCCAGACCGTAGAGAGACCCCGGGGTGAAGGAGCAGGAGACCTTCAATAGTTCTTGTAAAGGAGGATATTCGGGAACCTCTGGTAGGAGCTCCAGGGTCGTAGCCAAGGAGACTTCCAATCACTGTGAGGAACCAACATCATAGTGAGGAGACCTTCACCATCACTGTGAGGAAACCAACATCATAGTGAGGGACCTTCATGTAGGAGGAGGAAATCTCGTCTTTCAGATACCTTCAACATCACAGTGAGAACACCAACATCATAGTGAGGACCCCATCAGCATCATAGCGAGGAGACCGAGAACATAATGAGGAAACCTTCAACATCATATTGAGGGGACCTTCATTATAGTGAGAAGCCTTTAACATAATAGCGAGGAGATCAACATCATAGTGAGGAGACCTTCAACATCACAGTGAAGAGACCAAAATCTTAGGGAGAGGAGTTTGAGGATCGCCCGGAGGAGAACATCGGCCTCGCTAGGAGGCCTTTTACACGGCTGGTGGAAATCTACATCCTGGTCCACACCTTCAGCTCACAGTTATGAGAGGACATCACAGAGAGGAGACCTTCGGACCACTTACAGAGAACTCCGCAGGCTCCGGCTCCGATGGCACGCCTTGCAGTTCTGCTGCTGTTGCTGCTGGCAGGTGAGGAGGGAGGGCTTGCCACGAGTGAACCACGTGATTACCTTGCTGGGGATCTCGACAAAATAAGCATAAATCACCGTCACGCGAACTCCGGTCGTCATCTTCGCTAGCGGCGGCTTTTGGCTAAACCGTCGGACCAGGCGTGGTTCCACCAGCCCACGGGATTATTGTGTCCGTCCGTCGTGCATTCAAAAATGGAGGGTGGGGCTGGTGGAGAGGGGAGGGTGGGGAGCGGCTGGGTGGGGAGAGTGGTGGGAGAGTGGGGNGGGGCTGGGTGGGAGTGGAGGAGTGGGGCTGGGTGGAGAGGCTGGTGGGAGTGGAGGAGTGGGGCTGGGTGGGGAGGGGCAGGTCACCCCGTGGTGCCTTATAAAACTCAACGTTTAACCTACTCACGCCGGCTTGTGCCCGCCCTCACAGTCGGCCATATTTGCGGAATACACCACGCCGCCGTTGACCCTGGCCATTGACCGAGCAACCCAACGTTCCTACCAGCTCCCTCCGCAGGAATGTGTTGTTTGTTGCGGTTGCACCCGACTTAAGAGCCCCTGGCTCACAAGGCGATACCTAATGAATGAAACTTGAAACCTGTAATGTGGTACGAACCTGCCACCCTCCCCTACTTCCTCACCCTTAACTCGCTCCCTTTCACTCCCTCCCCTATTAACCCCTTCACTACCACAACTATTAACCCGTTACCTTCCACACCCGCCCCTATTAACCCCTTCACTCCACTCTGTTAACCGTTACCCTCACTCCACCCCTATTAACCCCTTCACTACCAATCCTATTAACCCGTTATCAATCACTCCCACCCCTTTTAACCCTTCACTACCAATCTATTAACCCGTTACCATCCACTCCCACTCCTATTAACCCTTCACTCCCACTGTGTTAACCCGTTACCCTCCACTCTCACCCCTATTAACCCTTTCACTCCCACTGTGTTAACCCGTTACCTTCCACTCCCGCCCCTATTAACCCCTTACCTTCTACTCCCTCTCACTGTGTTAACCCGTTACCCTCCACTCTCACCCCTATTAACCCCTTCACTGTGTTAACCCGTTACCCTCCACTCTCACCCCTATTAACCCTTTCACTCCACTGTGTTAACACGTTACCCTCCACTCCCACCCTATTAACAGTTTTAATAGCGGNAGTGGAATAACGGGTTAACTTGAAGTAATAGGGGTATTAACGGGTTAACTGGGAGTGTTAATAGGTTAACGTGTTAATAGAGTGAAGTAATAGGGGTATTAACGGTTAACTGGGAGTGTATGAACGGTTAACTTAAACTCATACAGTTATTAACGGGTTAACTGGGAGTGAGTTAACCCGTTACCTTCCACTCCCACCCCTATTAACCCTTCACTACCAATCTATTAACCCGTTACCATTCACTCCCACTCCTATTAACCCTTCACTCTCACTGTGTTAACCCGTTACCCTCCACTCCCGCCCCTATTAACCCTTTCACTCCACTGTGTTAACCCGTTACCATCCACTCCCAACCCTATTAACCCTTCACTCTGTTAACCCGTTATCAATCACTCCCACCCCTATTAACCCTTCACTCCACTCTGTTAACCCGTTAGAAACCACTCCCACCCTATTAACCCTTCACTTATTAACCCGTTACCATCCACTCCCACCCTATTAACCCTTCACTCTGTTAACCGTTACCATCCACTCTCACCCTATTAACCCCTTCACTACCAATCCTATTAACCCGTTCCCATTCACTCCCACTCCTATTAACCCTTCACTCGTTAACCCGTTACCTCCACTCCCGCCCTATTAACCCTTNCACTCCAATCTTATTAACCCGTTACCATCCACTCCCACCCCTATTAACCCCTTCACTCTCACTCTGTTAACCCGTTACCCTCCACCCTCACCCTATTAACCCGTTCACTCCACCCTATTAACCCTTCACTCCCACTGTGTTAACCCGTTACCATCCACTCTCACCCTATTAACCCTTCACCCCCACTGATGTTAACCGTTAACCCCACCCCNACCCTCCTGCGCCCCAGTCTGCCAAGGTGCGGCGCCAGGATGTTTATGACGACGAGGACTACCGCACGGACGAGACTCCGATCCTGGCCCCGCTCAAAGGTGTGTTTCTGGGGGGGGGGTCAAGGGGGGGGGGGTCACGGGGAGGGGGGTCAAGGGGGGGTCACGGGGAGGGGGGCACGGGGTGGGGAGAGGTGGGGAGAAGAACCAGAACCGAACCACCTTCAAGCAACAGACAACTCAGGAGGTGTCCCGGGAGGCCTCGTAGAGCGGCCAGCCGATCCCTGCATCTGGCTCCAGACAAATAGCAACGGCGTCCATCTCACCCTGGTGTCCATCTCACCTGGTGTCCATCTCACGGTGTCCATCTCACGGTGTCCATCTCATGGTGGTGTCCACCTCACGGTGTCCATCTCACGGTGTCCACCTCACGGTGGTGTCCACCTCACGGTGTCCATCTCATGGTGGTGTCCACCTCACGGTGTCCACTTCACGGTGTCCATCTCACGGTGGAGTCCATCTCACGGTGGAGTCCACCTCACGGTGTCCACCTCACGGTGTCCATCTCGCGGTGGAGTCCATCTCACGGTGTCCACCTCATGGTGGAGTCGACCTCACGGTGTCCACCTCACGGTGTCCACCTCACGGTGTCCATCGTCCATCTCACGGTGTCCACCTCATGGTGGAGTCCACCTCACGGTGTCCACCTCACGGTGTCCATCTCACCCCGGTGTCCATCTCACAGTGTCCATCTCACGGTGTCCATCCCACGGGGGGAGAGGGGAACTCAGTGACGATTATCTGAACCGGTTTGGGGCCTCCCCTAGGTCGACTCAGCCGTTGAGTACCTGGCTGGAGTGTGTGTCGTAAACATCGCGCCTAGGGATACACAGGCGGCCGAGCGTGGTGCTGGCCACCCCGCCCACCTCGTGCGTGCCACGGTGCCGCTACTCGCCGGTGGCGCTTGACCCCGACGGTGCCGTTGAGGCTACACCTGGGGGGAACATTTCGTCTTCGTGCGCGCGCCTCTCAAAGCCGGTCACCTCTCCTGTTGCGACAGACGTCGACAATTGTCTGGCGAGCCACGCTCCGTGCGGGAGGGCGGTCGCTGTGAGAACGCGCCAGGCACCATCCACTGCTACTGCGAACCGGGGTTCAGGATCTCGTCCGGCAAGCAGCCCTTCCAGCCCACGCGCGACCAGGCCTCCTGTCTGGTGAGTGATGGCATCACGAACTATGTTGATCGGTGTATCAATCAGAGGTGTGGACTCGAGTCATGTGACTTGGACTCGAGTCAGACTCGAGTCATGAATTTGATGACTTCAGACTCGACTTGGACTTGCATAACAATGACTTTGTCCCACCTCTGAGGTGTGGACTCGAGTCATGTGACTTGGACTCGAGTCAGACTCGAGTCATGAATTTGATGACTTCAGACTCGACTTGGACTTGCATAACAATGACTTTGTCCCACCTCTGTATCAATGTACCAATGAGATGTTGTAGTTCTGATTCGGATGTTTGTGGCTCAGATATTGACGAGTGCCAAGAGAGCCAGGCTCCGTGTGGAGGGGCAGTCGCTGTCAGAACGTTCCAGGCTCCTTCCACTGCTACTGTGAACCGGGGTTCAGGGTCTCATCCGGCAAGCAGCCCTTCCAGCCCACGCGCGACCAGGCCTCCTGTGTGGGTGAGTGATCAGCTAGGCTTCGGCATATTGAGGTAAGCTACCACCAGTTGTGGCCAAGACATCAAAGTGCTTTACGAAAGGCTGTTCCCACCGCTGTCCAAAAGCATTTGTGAAAATTAGGATTTTTTTTATCCCCAGGGGAAAATGTTCTGGCTTAATGGTCAACTCAAGATACGGGCAAAAATTTGAACTATCAGAGGAATGGGCTGGGCTTCTGACTGGTGGGAGGGGCTACCTGGGTAGTGGGAGGAGCTCCTGTAGTCGGGGGGGGCTACCTCTGTAGTGGGTGGGGCTATTAGCTGTAAGAGGGGCTAGTGTTATAAATAACTTATTTTACACGCTTTCTTTTAACTCACTCTGTCTGTTCTTGTTGTTGTCGTTGTTTCGTTGTTCATCCTCAAATCTTGTAACTCAATTTTAACCTACTTCCCAATGTGGTATCGACTGCAAACTTGGTATACTTATGTCATACTGATGACAACACTACATTCTATCATATAAATATGTATTTTTAAATATTATTTTTTCTATGTTAAGTTTCGGTTTGGGTCTAATTGTCCACGGTCAACTGATGTTGGCTGTAATTGGCCAAGGTCCCTTACGTTATGGCAAGCTTCGGGGCCACTTCCTGGAGTCGTGGAGTTCTGCCATTACTAACATTTCATAAGCGTATAAAAAAAGTCTTTTTATATTACTTATTTATTTCTTGACTTAAAACTTTCCGAATGCAGGAATTCATATTCTTGGTTCTACGTGACTTTCCGAAAGAACCAAGAATGTTATTTTTATTTTGCCAAGTAAGGCCCGCTGAGAATTTTTTTGCTATTTTCAGAAGGACCTGGGCACAAATAATAGCTCAACGAAGTGGCTTATCATCATGTGGAGATTTACAGCAGCCAAATACTCTAAAACACGTGACGTTGATTCTAATTCGGAAAAAAAACGGAGGACCCGGGAAAAATCTTGTTTTCGATATTAGGAAGCCACAGGAGCTATGCACTTTTAAATCTAGATTGAAAATTCACTTCTCTACAACGGCTTTTCGTGTTACCTTGTTGTCCGCCCGCACCTACGATTGCACGGTTGCAACGTACGGTGCTAAAGTTCAACGTACGTACATGGCTTGAGCTATGAGATGTTGTAGTTCTAATTGAGATGTGTGTGGCTCAGACGTTGACGAGTGCCAGGAGAGCCAAGCGACTTGTGGGGGGGCGGTCGCTGTGAGAACGTTCCAGGCTCCTTCCACTGCTACTGTGAGCCGGGCTTCAGGCTCTCGTCCGGCAAGCAGCCCTTCCAGCCCACGCGCGACCAGGCCTCCTGTGTGGGTGAGTGATGGCATCACGAACATCAGCATCATCAACATTAGCTGGTACGTGTTGTGGCGGGTGCAGCAAGATCCGACCACGTCCGTCTGGTGCTCACCGCGCTGCATTGGCTTCTGGTTGCCGAACGAAAACATTAGAAGGTCGCTCTTATTACGCACAGAGCGCTTGACACAAATGAACCACAATACCTTGCTGATCTCGTCAAGGGGCATACACCATCACGCCAACTCTGGTCGTCCTCATAGTGGCGGCAATTGGCTGGCCATCGACAAAGATGGCCACCGCATCGCGCGTTTTCAGATGCGCTCCTGTAGCCGTCTGGAACGCTCTTCCTTCCGATATTAAGAAGCCACTGGAGCTATGCACTTTTGAATCATCATCTCGATTGAAAACTCATTTATATTAAACTGCTTTTTGGGTTTAGTTTGTTGTACTTTCCCGCATCTCCATTCACGCCATTGGCTACGTACGATTCGATAGAAGTTCAACATACATACGTACTTGGCTTGAACGATGTTGATCGGTGTATCAATGTACCAATGAGATGTTGTAGTTCTGATTCAAATGTTTGTGGCTCAGACGTTGACGAGTGCCAGGAGAGTCAGGCTCCGTGTGGGCGGGCGGTCGCTGTGAGAACGTTCCAGGCTCCTTCCACTGCTACTGTGAGCCGGGGTTCAGGATCTCATCCGGCAAGCAGCCCTTCCAGCCCACGCGCGACCAGGCCTCCTGTGTGGGTGAGTGATGGCATCACGAACATCGGTATCATCAATATTAGCTGATTCGTGTTGTGGCTGATGTTGCGAGTGCCGACCAGGTCCGTGCGGGGAGGGCAGCGCTGCAGAACGTTCCAGGCACCTTACTGCTACTGTGAAGGTCGCTGTCGTCCGGCAAGAGCCCTTCACACACGTGACCAGGCCTCCTGTCTGGGTGAGTGAAGAAANCGCAGCAGTAACTTTGGACACCCACTAATCTCCACACGTTCAACCTCAGCTAAGATTGCCGGTGTATCAGATGTTGTGTTTTCAGAAGCGCTTCTGCGACTCTGGAACGCTCTTCCTTCCGATATTAGGAAGCCACTGGAGCTTTGNCACTTTAAAATCATCTCGAGTGAAAGCTCATTNCTTCAAACTGCTCGATGTGTTTCGTTTGTTGTTCTTCCCGCAAGTCTATTAGCACGGTTGGTGCGTACGGTGCAAAAAAGTTCAACGTGCATACGTACTTGGTTTGAGCGATGTTGNATCGGTGTTTCAATGTACGAGTGGTATCGCTTCAGAAGTTTTCATGACTGTAATGATATCCGCAAGAGTTCTGGCCGTGAGTCCTGTCGTATGAAGGCACAAAGCAGCACAATAGCAAAATGTACACCGACACTAATGACATTCCACACGAACTCAAGAGTATGTATCAATGAGATGTTTCGTTCTGATTAAAGGCTTCTGCGGACGTGACGCTTTCCATCCGATTTAGGAAGCCACTGGGCATGCCCTTTAAAACTGAGTGAAAGCCCATTACTTCAGNACTGCTCTATGTGCCTGTGTTGTTCTTTCCGCAAGCTGATTAGCACGGTTGGCTGCGTACGGTGCAAAAGAAGTTCAACATGCATACGTACTTGGTTTGAGCTTTGAGATGTTGTAGTTCTGATTCGGATGTTTGTGGCTCAGACGTTGACGAGTGCCAGGAGAGTCAGGCTCCGTGTGGGCAGGGCGGTCGCTGTGAAAACGTTCCAGGCTCCTTCCACTGCTACTGTGAGCCGGGGTTCAGGCTCTCATCCGGCAAGCAGCCCTTCCAGCCCACACGTGACCAGGCCTCCTGTCTGGGTGAGTGAAGGACACACAGGGAAAACAGCAGCAGCAATATAACTTGACACCGACACTGTGACATCTCCC
This sequence comes from Lethenteron camtschaticum, assembly GCA_018977245.1. Classification (NCBI taxonomy): domain Eukaryota; kingdom Metazoa; phylum Chordata; class Hyperoartia; order Petromyzontiformes; family Petromyzontidae; genus Lethenteron; species Lethenteron camtschaticum. Next base: position 10,256,606 of record MU249573.1, on the reverse strand, counting down.
ACACGTGGGTCAACCTCACTCAGCTTGAGCTCTATTGCTCAGTGTATCAATGAGATGTTGTCGTTCTGATTCAGAAGCCTTCTGCGGACGTCTGGAACGCTCTTCCTTCCGTTATTAGGAAGCCACTGGAGCAATGCACTTTTAAATCATCTTGAGTGAAAGCCCATTTCTTCAGAACTGTTCGATGTGTTTCGTGTGTTGTTCTTTCCGCAAGTCTGATTAGCACGGTTGGCTGCGTACGGTGCAAAGAAGTTCAACGTGCATACGTACTTGGTTTGAGCTTTGAGATGTTGTTGTTCTGATTCGGATGTTTGTGGCTCAGACGTTGACGAGTGCCAGGAGAGTCAGGCTCCGTGTGGGGAGGGCGGTCGCTGTGAGAACGTTCCAGGCTCCTTCCACTGCTACTGTGAGCCGGGGTTCAGGCTGTCGTCCGGCAAGCAGCCCTTCCAGCCCACGCGTGACCAGGCCTCCTGTCTGGGTGAGTGAAGGCACACGGAGAAAGCAGCAGCAGCAGTAGCAACTTAACTTGACACCGACACTGTGACATCTCCCACACGTGGGTCAACCTCACTCAGCTTGAGCTCTATTGCTCGGTGTATCAATGAGATGTTGTCGTTCTGATTCAGAAGCGCTTCTGCGGATGTCTGGAACGCTCTTTATTCCGATATTAGGAAGCCACTGGAGCTATGCACTTTTACATCATCTAGAGTGAAAGCTCATTTCTTCAGAACTGATCTATGTGTTTCGTTTATTTTCCTTCCCGAAAGTGTATTAGCACGGTTGGCTGTGTACGGTGCAAAATAAGTTCAAAGTGCATACGTAATTGGTTTAGCTATGAGATGTTGTTGTTCTGATTCGGATGTTTGTGGCTCAGACGTTGACGAGTGCCAGGAGAGTCAGGCTCCGTGTGGGAGGGCGGTCGCTGTGAGAACGTTCCAGGCTCCTTCCACTGCTACTGTGAGCCGGGGTTCAGGCTCTCGTCCGGCAAGCAGCCCTTCCAGCCCACGCGTGACCAGTCCTCCTGTGTGGGTGAGTGATCAGCTAGCTTCGTGTCAGGTAAAGCTACCACACCTTGTTCCAACTCAAAGTGCTTTAGAAAGGGTTCCCACCGCTGTCCAAAAGATTTGTGAAAATTAGGATTTTTTCCCCAGGGGAAAATGTTTGGCTTAATGGTCAACTCAAGATACGGGAAAAAATGTAGCTGTGAGAATGGGACTGGGACTTCAATGTGGAGGGGCTCTGGGTAGTGGGAGGGCCGGNTGGTGGAGGGGGGGGCTATCTCTGTATAGGTGGGCCNATTAGCTGTAAGAGCGTTATAAATCTACTAACACGCTTCTTTTATCTCGACCTGTCTGTTCTTGTTGTTGTTGTTGTCCCAAATCTTGTAACTCAATTTTAACCCACTCAATATGGTATCGCCAATGGTATACTTATGATACTGACAATACTATATCTATCATAAAATGGGAAATAGTTTTTTTTTTAATATTCTTTTTATATGTTATGTTTCGNTTTGGGTCTAATTGTCTAACTAACTTGGCTGTTTGGACGGGCCCTTACGCTATGGCAAGCTTCGGGCCACTTCCTGGGTCGTGGGTTCTGCCAACTAGTTAATAAAAGCGGTTAAATAAGTTTTTTCAAAATATTACTTATTTATTTCTTGACTTACTTTTGCGACTGCAGGAATTCATATTCTTGGTTCTTGGTTCCACGTGACTCCGAAAGCCAAGATACTATTTTTATTTTGCCAGTTAAGGCCTGCTGAGATTTTTTTGCTATTTTTCAAAAGCGATCTGGGCACAAATGATAGCTCAACGAAGTGGTTATCATCGTGTTGAGATTTACAGCAGTCAAATACTCTAAACACGTGTTTCTAAATGTGGAGAGAAAAACCGGAGGACCCGGAAAAAAATCTTGTTTTTGAAATCAGGAAGCCACAGGAGCTATGCATTTTTAAATCTAGATTTAAAATTCACTTCTTCAACAGCTTTTCGTGTTTACCTTGTTGTCCGACCCCCAACCTACGATTAGCACGGTTGGCAACGTACGGTTCAACGTACATGTGTACATGGCTTGAGCTATGTTGCTAGGTGAATCAATGAGATGTTGTAGTTCTAATTGAGATGTGTGTGGCTCAGACGTTGACGAGTGCCAGGAGAGCCAAGCGACTTGTGGGGGGGCGGTCGCTGTGAGAACATTCCAGGCTCCTTCCACTGCTACTGTGAACCGGGGTTCAGACTCTCGTCCGGCAAGCAGCCCTTCCAGCCCACGCGCGACCAGGCCTCCTGTCTGGGTGAGTGATGGTATCACGAACTATGCTGCGGTATCAATGTACCATGAGACTGACACTCTGAGACGTCTAACGTGGGCCAAGCTATGCACTTTAAAATCTTGAGCCCATTTCTCAGTGCTCGATGTGTTGTTGTTGTTCTGCACAGTCTGAAGCACTTCTGCGTACGGTGCAAAGTTCAACGTGCCGTACTTGGGAAGATGTTGTAGCTATTCATTTTTGGCTCATGTAGAGTGAAAGACCAGGNTCTGCAGGAGGGCTCGCTGTGAGAAGTTCCAGGCTCTTCCAGCTACTGCGAACCGGGGTTGGCTCCGTCCGGCAAAGCCCTTCAACGCGCACAGGTCCTTGGGGTGAGTGATGGCACACGAACATCAGATTCGGACGTTTGAAGACATGTGACAGCCCCGGAAAGGGTCAACCTTGNCACTCAGTTGGTTTGCTCAGCGTACCATGAGACGTNGCGCCAGGCCTCCTGCGTGGGTGATNTTATGGANCATCACAACATCATCATGATCAATTTTAGCTGGTTAGTGTTGTGGCGCGTGCAGTACGATGCGACAACATCCGTCTTGGCTTAACGAGTTGATCGGTTTACAATTACCAATGAGAACATAGATGTTNGTGGCTCATATTACGCAGAGAGCGCTTGACACAAACGTTCCAGGCTCCTTNCACTGCCTTGCTGATCTCATCCAAGAGCCTACACGACCAGGCCTCCTGNCTGGTGGTCNCACAAANCAGCAGCAAGTAGCTGGACACCGANACNATNACATCTACCACACGTGAAGTCACCTCATCGTCGCTCAAAGAGCATAAACCATCACGCCAACTCTGGCGTTCTGAGTTTTCAGAAGCGCTTCTGCGGACGTCTGGAACGCTCTTCCTTCCGATATTAGGAAGCCACTGAGCTATGCACTTTTAAATTCAGAGTGAAAGCTCATTTCATCAGAACTGCTCTTGTGTTTCGTTTGTTGTCCTTCCCGCAAGTCTATTAGCACGGTTGGCTGCGTACGGTGCAAAAGAAGTTCAACATGCATACGTACTTGGTTTGAGCTTTGAGATGTTGTAGTTCTGATTCGATGTTTGTGGCTCAGACGTTGACGAGTGCCAGGAGAGTCAGGCTCCGTGTGGGCAGGGCGTCGCTGTGAGAACGTTCCAGGCTCCTTCCACTGCTACTGTGAGCCGGGGTTCAGGCTCTCATCCGGCAAGCAGCCCTTCCAGCCCACACGTGACCAGGCCTCCTGTCTGGGTGAGTGAAGGACACACGGGGAAANCAGCAGCAGCAATATAACTTGACACCGACACTGTGACATCTCCACACGTGGGTCAACCTCACTTAGCTTGAGCTCTATTGCTCAGTGTATCAATGAGATGTTGTCGTTCTGATTCAGAAGCGCTTCTGCGACGTCTGGATCGCTCTTCCTTCCGATATTAGGAAGCCACTGGAGCTATGCACTTTTAATCATCTAGAGTGAAAGCCATTACTTCAGAACTGCTCGATGTGTTTGTTTGTTGTTCTTCCGCAAGTCTGATTAGCACGGTTGGCTGCGTACGGTGCAAAAGAAGTTCAACATGCATACGTACTTGGTTTGAGCTTTGAGATGTTGTAGTTCTGATTCGATGTTTGTGGCTCAGATATTGACGAGTGCCAGGAGAGCAGGCTCCGTGTGGGAGGGCGGTCGCTGTGAAANCGTTCCAGGCTCCTTCCACTGCTACTGTGAGCCGGGGTTCAGGCTCTCATCCGGCAAGCAGCCCTTCCAGCCCACACGTGACCAGCCTCCTGTGTAGGTGAGTGAGGACACACGGAGAAAGCAGCAGCAGCAATATAACTTGACACCGACACTGTGACATCTCCCACACGTGGGTCAACCTCACTCAGCTTGAGCTCTATTGCTCAGTGTATCAATGAGATGTTGTCGTTCTGATTCAGAAGCCTTCTGCGGACGTCTAAAACGCTCTTCCTTCCGTTATTATGAAGCCACTGGAGCTATGCACTTTTAAATCATCTAGAGTGAAAGCCATTTCTTCAGAACTGCTCGATGTGTTTCGTGTGTTGTTCTTCCCGCAAGTTGATTAGCACGTTGCTGCGTACGGTGCAAAGAAGTTCAACGTGCATATGTACTTGGTTTGAGCTATGAGATGTTGTAGTTCTGATTGGATGTTTGTGCTCAGATGTTGACGAGTGCCAGGAGAGCAGGCTCCGTGCGGGAGGGCGGTCGCTGTGAGAACGTTCCAGGCTCCTTCCACTGCTACTGCGAACCGGGGTTCAGGCTCTCGTCCGGCAAGCAGCCCTTCCAGCCCACACGCGACCAGGCCTCTGTCTGGGTAGTGATGCATCACGAGCATAAGCGTCATCATTGTCATTATCATCATCACTGATATAACTGCGTTCTCCATCAGATGTTGGTCTGGACTGGGCTGAACAAAGATTTCCCTCACTACCCCTTCCTTCTGAACTACAACGAAGTCTGTAGAAGGGTACAATGCTGTGTAGCATTGCATTGACACGTGTACTGATGTAGGTGGGTGCACCGATTGAAAGTGCTTCAGATGGGAGCAATGGATGGATGGATGGGACACGAGTGAACGTTGAAATGATGTGCCCCATTAAGAAAAAATACGTGCAGGATTTGTTTTCTCTTTCAAAGCTGGAGTATCTGTTTGTGACGCAGACGTTGACGAGTGCCAAGAGAGTCAGGCTCCGTGCGGGAGGGCGGTCGCTGTGAGAACGTTCCAGGCTCCTTCCACTGCTACTGTGAACCGGGGTTCAGGCTCTCATCCGGCAAGCAGCCCTTCCAGCCCACACGTGACCAGGCCTCCTGTCTGGGTGAGTGAAGGACACACGGGGAAAACAGCAGCAGCAATATATCTTGACACCGACACTGTGACATCTCCCACACGTGGGTCAACCTCACTCAGCTTGAGCTCTAATGCTCAGTGTATCAATGAGATGTTGTCGTTCTGATTCAGAAGCACTTCTGCGGACGTCTGGAACGCTCTTCCTTCCGTTATTAGGAAGCCACTGGAGCTATGCACTTTTAAATCATCTAGAGTGAAAGCTCATTTCTTCAGAACTGTCGATGTGTTTCTGTATTGTTCTTCCCGCAAGTCTGATTAGCACGGTTGGCTGCGTACGGTGCAAAAGAAGTTCATGCATACGTACTTGGTTTGAGCTATGAGATGTTGTAGTTCTGATTCAGATGTTTGTGGCTCAGATGTTGACGAGTGCCAGGAGAACCAGGCTCCGTGCGGGGAGGGCGGTCGCTGTGAGAACGTTCCAGGCTCCTTCCACTGCTACTGTGAACCGGGGTTCAGGGTCTCGTCCGGCAAGCAGCCCTTCCAGCCCACACGTGACCAGGCCTCCTGTGTGGGTGAGTAATCGGCTTTGCTTCGTGTCATATTGAGGTAAAGCTACCAACCAGCCTTGTTTGGCCAAGATGTTCACGGCAATTTAGGAAAGGCTGTTCCCACATCTGTCCCAAAGCATTTGTGAAAATTAGGGGTGAAAATCCCGGATGAAAATGTTCTGGTTTAATGCTCAACTCAAGATACTGGCAAAGGTCAGAGCTGTCTGAGTAGTGGGCTGGGCATTCTCAGTCGTGGGAGGGCCATCTGAGGGGTGGGCGGTGCTATCTGGATTGTGGGAGGGGCTACCGGGTAGTGGGAGGGGCTACCGGGTAGTGGGAGGGGCTACCGGTAGTGGGAGAGGCTACCGGGTAGTGGGAGGGGCTACCGGGTAGTGGGAGGGGCTACCGGGTAGTGGGAGGGGCTTCGTGGGTAGTGGGAGGGCTACTGGTAGTAGGAGGGGCTACCGGGTAGTGGGAGGGGCTACCGGTAGTGGGAGGGCTACCGGGTAGTGGGAGGGGCTACCGGGTAGTGGGAGGGGCTACCTGGTAGTGGGAGGGCTACCGGGTAGTGGGAGGGGCTACCGGGTAGTGGGAGGGCTACCTGGTAGTGGGAGGGCTACCGGGTAGTGGGAGGGCTACCGGGTAGTGGAGGGCTACCGGTAGTGGGAGGGGCTACCGGGTAGTGGGAGGGCTACCTGGTAGTGGGAGGGCTACCGGGTAGTGGGAGGGGCTACCGGGTAGTGGGAGGGGTACTGGGTAGTAGGAGGGGCTAGCTGGCGGTGGGAGGAGCTTCGTGGGTAGTGGGAGGGGCTACTGGGTAGTGGGAGGGCTAGCTGGGTAGTAGGAGGGNCTACCTGGGCGGTGGGAGGAGCTTCGTGGGTAGTGGGAGGGGCTACTGGGTAGTGGAGGGCTACTGGGTAGTGGGAGGGGCTTCGTGGGTAGTGGGAGGGGCTACTGGGTAGTGGGAGGGGCTACCGGGTAGTGGGAGGGCTACCGGGTAGTAGGAGGGCCTACCTGGGCGGTGGAGGAGCTTCGTGGTAGTGGGAGGGGCTAGCTGCGTGGTGAGATGGGCTACCTGGGTAATGGGTGGGACCTCTTAGCTGTAAGTGGGGTCAGTGTTATAAATCACTACAATTATTTATATTTTAGCATGCAAGGGCCGCTGATAATTTTTTTTATATTTTTCAGAAGCGACCTGGCCACAATGATAGCTAAACGAAGTGGCTCATCATCGTGTGGAATTTTACAGCAGCCCAATACTCTATAACACGTGATGTTGATTCGAAATGCGGAGAGAACAACCGAAGGACCCGGACAAAAGTCCACGCGACCCCTGGGAGAGAGAGACACCGCAAACTCCAAATATACAACAGGCATCGTCAGGGTCGGGATCGAACCCATGACCTGTACTCGACGAGGTAGTTAACATCTCCTAGCCACTGTGATGATGATGATGAGAGAGAGAACAACAAGCAAACTACAAATGTACAACAGGCATCATCAGGGTCGGGATCGAACCCACGACCTCCTGTGTACTAGACAAGGAAGTTATCATCTCTGAGCCACCGTGGCGCCCAGCCAGAGAGGAGAGTCCTCTCGTTGTGTACGTGTATTCTGGGCTAGTGCTTGATTGGGTGTGGCAATGTTTAAAATGTGGGCGTGGATATGTCTAAAATGTGGGAGGAGCTGACGGAGTATGGGGAGTTGCTGCGAGCTCGCCACGTGTCCCGTTTGAGTCTCCAGACCTCAAATTAACAAATCTCTTTCATGAATATTTCCACAGATGATGATGATGGTGATGATGGTGATGACAAAGCCCAATTCGAAAAACTGCCCTCGCCTCAGAAATGTAAGACACAGCAATCCAGATACTGTCTGTCGAGCACGGTTCACTCGAAATGGTTGTTTTGCGGCGGATGTTTATTTTGACAGAGCGAGCCTTTCTAGGAGTTTGCATGGAAAGTATCACCCGTTATTATCGGTGGTTCGTTGGTCTGTAGTCGTCATAGCACGTGGTGGAGCTCAACAACACTTGCCAGTGAGTGTTGTGGTGTCACTGTGTGCAGGGGAAGGACGAGAAACTAAACACAAAAAGCAGTTCTAAATTCGTTTTCAATCTAGACGATGTAAAAGTGCACAGCTCCCAGTAGCTTCCTAATATCGGAAGGAAGAGCATTCCAGACGGCCGCAGAAGTGCGTCGCGTGATGCAGTGACCGTCTTTTGTTCAATCGAATAGCCATAAGCCGCTGCCGCCGCCGCTGCTGCAAAGATGACCAGGCTTCGAGCGATGATGGTTTACGCTCCTTGACCGGGTTCACTGAGCGAGCGATCAATCGAGCGAACAGCGAGTGATTGGCTGGCGCTGTGCGTGCTTGTAGCTGGCCGGGCGAGCCTCCTCTACCTGCTCTTGTCGCTGCCAGCCGGGCTCCTGGTTGGCGGGGTCAGCCTCCTCGTCGGCCTCCTCATCTCCAGGTGTCTGCAAAAGATCAATAGCAATGCAATGATTCTAGTCGGCTGTGGCCTGCATCTGCGCCACTGCATCTGTGTACATACGTACGGTGAACTTCTTTTACACCGTACATAGCCGACCGTGCTGAGCGGAGGTGCAGTGGAAGGACAATGAACTAAACACAAAAACATACTACAGGTATGCTGGCTGCTGCACATATTTCATTCGATTATTTTATTACCTCTTGATATACCTTTTATGTCAACAGGAAAGTTCAACCTCCATTGGCCCTTCCTTTTCCTCTTCATGCCCCACCCCTCTTATGCCTTAGGCCCCCACCCCTTCCTGACGAGGCCCCACCCCTTACTCTTTTAGATTTGCGCCTTTCCTTTTTAGACCCGCCCCTTCTTCTGTTGGTCCCCCTCCCTTTGATGCTGCTAATCCTGCATAATGCACAGGCATAATATGACTTTGAAACCCCCGCCCACCTCCTACGTATTCCATAAGTAGTGACTAATCTCATATCTGCATTTACCATAAATATGCTAAATTCCTCGTGATATGCAAATTATTTTGTCAAGGCGCTCTTCCCCTCCAACCCAGCTTAAATATACGCTTCCAAGCCTGGTGGTGTTCATTCAGATGCTGTCTTTCCGACAGACCTGTTCTTCACCTGAGGACGGCTGCTTGCGTTGTGGCCGAAACGTCGTGAGAATTATTTTATTATGTTTTATTTTATTATTTTATTATTTCCCTTCTACGTGACTTACCGAAAGAACCAAGAAGATTGGTCCCACCTCTTTATGGGCAGGCCCCCGCCCCTTTTCCCCGAAGCTCAAATTGATAGTTCAACGAAGTGGCTTATCATCACATGGAAATGTATAACAGTTGCCAAATACTCTAAATGCATATCGATTCTAAATGTGGTGGGACCAAGATAAAATTCCACACCACCATGGGGACAGAGAAAGATACATGCAGACTCCAAATATACAGGCATTGTCAGGGTCGGGGTCGGGATCAAACCGACGACCTCCTGCATACCAGGCGAGGGAGATAACATTTTGCCACCGTGGCGTATCACAGAGGTACATAGAGACCCATAGAGTTACATACAGATCCGTAGAGATACATAGAGCTCATAGAGACTCATGGATATACATAGAGACCATAGAGATTAATAGAGACCTGCAGTGATACATAGAGAACACGCAGACTCCAAAAACACAGGCATCGTCAGGGTCCGGGGATCAAACCGACGACCTCCTGCATACCAGGCGAGGGAGATAAAATTATTAACCATGCAAAAAGGATTTAACTACACATATTTGGAGCATTCCTGGCAGCGATTTCAGCCGCACCACCTTTACATAACAATAGGCTCAGTCAACCATTCTACACAACAAAGACTTATTTCCTGGCAGCGATTTCAGCCGCACCACCTCTACATAACAATAAGGTCAGTCAACCATTCTACACAACAAAGACTCATTTCCTGGCAGCGATTTCAGCTGCATCACCTCTACATAACAAAAGGCTCAGTCCCTTTTACACACACCTTTACATCATCCGCACCTAGTTTACACAACAAAGGCTCATTCCTAACGCGTGCTTCAGCCGCACCGAACCTCGCACAAATAATATTCAGGGCCTACCTTGGCTCCTCCCACCCTCAACCAGTATATACACAAGGACTGTTTTCTTGGAATTTCTCTCACTTGATACAGCTATCGTGCTGTGACGGTTCCACCTGAAGACGGAAGCTTGTGTTGCCTGCGAAACGTCGTGATTTTATTTTATTTTTTATTTACTTTTATTAATTTAATTTTTTTACCTACGTGACTTTACCGAAAAAACCTAAGAATATAGATAACATCTCGCCACCGTCTCTTTGCCAGAATGGGGAGGCGCAGAAGAAGTCGTGCGATCGAGACGAGTGACGCGGGTCATGAAGACTCGCCTTGCCTGGACGCGGCTCCGTGACGGCTTCCTTCGCTCTCAAATCCCCCGGCTCCCGCACACGGCGGATGCTGTGGGGCGTCCGGAGCGGCGGGATTGTGTTGTCTCCCTCGCCTGGTACGCAGGAGGTCGCCAGTTCGATCCCGGACCCTTGACGATGTCTTTTGTTGTACGTTTGGAGTTTCGCGTGTGTCTTCTCTGCAGTCCGTGGGTTCTCTATGTATGTCTGTGGGTTTCTTCATGTACCTCCATGGGTCTCTATGTACAGGGTGCTTCAAAAAAATGTTAACACTTCTGAGAATTTGCAAAAATACCACAAGAAACGTGCCTCCGGGCTGTGGAGACCACCAATGAGAAGATTCCAGGCACGTGTTGACAATGATGGCGAACAAGCGGAGACTCTGACTTTTTGAAGCGATGAAGATACATTTGTTATGTTACAGTGTACTATTAGCCGTTCTTTCCATTAAAATGATAGTCCCACATTTGTGTTAACATTTTTTGAAGCACCCTGTATATTTATGTATCTCTATGTATCTCTATGTATCTCTTGTCCCAACAGTCTGTGAAAGGCTATGAGGGGGGATCTTTGTCTTTGTGTGTGTGGCTTTGGGAGTGGTGGTGTAGCGCACGGCGCTACGAACCCGGCGAACCGAATTCGATTCCCGGTCACGGCCACCAACACCAGCGACGATTATCTGAGCCGGTCCTAGGCCTCCCCTAGGTCGACTCAGCCTCAAATGAGTACCTGGTGCGGTGTGTAGTAAACATCGCCACCGGGTGGAGACAAAGGCAGCCGGGCGTGGTGCTGGCCACTGACCCCCTCGTGTGCTGTGCCGGCCTTCATAGGTGCTCGCTCGCAAACAGCACTTGGCCCAACAGCAGAGGTCGCAACCGGTACCCGATACCGTACCCTACCGATACCCGGCTACCAGTACCCGGCCGGTACAGGTACGGGTACCGTTTGCGACCCTGGTGCGGCCGGGTACGGGTAGGCCGTGAGTCACTGGTGAGTCACCGTTTGTCACTCATTTCGGGTAGGGTACGGGTAGGGAATGGGACCCGTACCCGGCCGGGTACGGGTACGGGTAGGCCGTGAGTCACTGGTGAGTAACCATTTGTCACACATTTCGGGTAGGGTACGGGTAGGAATGGGTACCCGTACCCGGCCGGGTACGGGTACCCATTTGCATTTGCGGCCGGGTACGGGTAAGGATCAAACCCGTTTGCCCTCTGCCAGCTCTGTTATAGGCTATAAGGGATAGGGGATCTTTGTCTGTGTCTTTTGCCGAGTGACGTTACACGACGCGTGTGAAAAAGAAAAAAAAACGCGAGCGTTGAAACATCACGGGAGCAGCTGTTTCCTGTACCTCTGCGAGCAAAGCGGAGTCATTCTTGACCAATGCAACCAAAATGGAACGAGGAGCCAAACCTTGGCACCCATCCCCCACACCCATAGACTCAGAATATGTATCGATTTAAAGCTTTCGTGACTGCAGGATTCATCTTCTTGGTTCTTTCGGTAAAGTCACGTAGAAGGGAAGTAAGACGCGTCTGAAACGCTGTCTCCCCGACAGACCTGGTCTTCACCGAGGACGGCTGCTTGCGTTGTGGCCGAAACGTCATGAGAATTATTTTATTATGTTTTATTTTTATTATTTATTACTTCCCTTCTACGTGACTTTACCGAAAGAACCAAGAAGATCAGAATATGTATTGACGCTGGAGGAATCCGATGAGCTATGAAGCTTTTTTCCACAGATGTCCAGTCGGGGCACGGGGTTCGGAACGTTATAGCAATAAACAATGCCTCACCCACCCACCAACCAACCCATGCCCCATCATCATCATCACCATCCACGGGGCAGATTGCCGGTAGGTGTCCACACTGCACATTTCGTCATTTGTTGTTTTCCACTTTCCTCTGCGTCTTGTACCAATATGCTCGCTCTCAAGGTAGTGGCCACATCGTTCTGGCACCAATCTCTGATGTCGTCATCACGCTTCCCCGGCCCCGCCCACCCTCCACCGCTGCTTCGCCCACCAATTGGAACCTTGAGTATCTATCAACCAGGATACTTCATTCATCTAAACACATTCCTGCGGAGGGAGCTGGTAGGAACGTTGGGTTGCTCGGTCAATGGCCAGGGTCAACGGCGGCGTGGTGTATTCCGCAAATATGCCCGACTGTGAGGGCGGGCACAAGCCGGCGTGAGTAGGTTAAACGTTGAGTTTTATCAGGCACCACGGGTGACCAGCCCTCCCACCCAGCCCCTCCCCACCCAGCCCTCCCACCCAGCCCTCCCACCCCCCAGCCCTCCCACCCTCCCACCCAGCCCCTCCCTGCACGACGGACACAATAATCCCTGTGGGCTGGTGGAACCAGTGGGTTCTTACCAGTATAAGGAGCCGCTCATTCGAAGAATACAAATTAAGTGCGAGGCATTCGGTGGGTGGGCGCGTGCACACCCACTCCACGTTTGTCCGAATTAAGTCCCGTTAGGGCCGTCCATAAATGACGTCACGCGATTTTGGACGATTTTTTACCCCCCCCCCCCCCCCTTGTTACACGGCGTCACAAAAAGTCAGACCCCCCCCCCTAAAATATGAAGTCAGACCCCCCCCCCCAAAATACCTTATTATTTACTTTGGCCTTCAATTGAGTTGACCTTGGTTCCATTGTTCTATGTAAACATGAGGTGGTGGGTTCGATCCCGACCCTTGACGCTGCTGTATATTTGGAGTTTGCGTGTCTCTCTCTCCCCGTGGTCGCGTGGATTTTTCTCCGTGTCCTCCCGTTTTTCCCTCCACATTTAGAATCCGCGAGCGCTTAGAGTATGTGCCTGCAATACACTTCCACGTAATGAAAAGCCAACTTCGCTAAGCTGTCATTTGTAATGGACAGGTCTCGTCTGAAAAAGAGCCACACAGCTAAAGTGGGCCTTGCTTGGTGCAATATTTTTCCTTTGTGTATTTTATGTTCTGTCCTGGAGAGCCTTGCGTGATATAATCATAATGAATCAAATGTGATGGAGCATCGTTGAGAGTCTGCATTAAATATATATAACACATCAGAAGGTTGTCTCTGGTGTAGAGATCGCAATCGGGTACCCGATACCCATACCTTACCCGATACCCGGCGTCCCGTACCCGGCCAGGTACGGGTACCCGTTTGCGACCCTGGTGCGGCCGGGTATGGTACGGGTAGGCCGTGAGTCACTGGTGAGTCACTGGTGAGTCACCGTTTGTCACTCATTTCCCAACGTCTTGTCTCTTCACACAATTCAAGTTCCTAGAATCAACCCACCCGCGCCTGCAACATGGCTTCATCCCAGAGGTCGTAATCGGGTACCGTACCCTACCCGATACCCGCCGGGTACGGGTAGCCGGGTATCGGTAGTACGGGTACCGTTTGCGACCCTGGTGCGGCCGGTACGTACGGGTAAGGAATCAAAACCCGTTTGCGACCTCTGCTCTGGTGTAGGCCTATAAGTTCCAAATACAATGCATATATTATCAAATCATGTTAGTTTGCATGTTTTTGCCAAAACTACTGTGTGCTTAATGTAGACTTGATTCCTTGCAAAAGGTATATATTTGGTTTTAACATCTGAACACCTGTTTTATTGGCACAAATGGGTAAAACCTATTCTTATTTAACACGTAGTAAGTAGTAGTGAGGCTTTTGTAACCAATATTATCCGTAATAAAGACATGTTTGTTTCGCCAGAAGTACTGTGTGTGGTTAATGCACACTTGGGCATTGCAAAAGCCATCTAATTAGGTGTTTGAAAATCTTAACACCTCCTGTTTTATTGGCACAAAGGGGTAAAACGTATTCTAATTTAACACGTAGTAAGCAGTAGTAGGGCTTTCTCGAACATTATTATTCATAACAGAGCATGTTTGTTTCCATGCTTTGTTGTTGTCACAAGCACTTGTGTGTGGTTAATGCACATTCGATTCCTTGCAACACCTCCTGTTTTATTGCCACAAAGGGGGTCAAACCCATTCCCACGTTTCACACGTGACCTTGTGTGACATGCACCACGTGTGCTGTGACGTCAACGGAAGAGAGCTTTGTGCCCGTTAGCGACGAGGCTGAGCGTTGTGATAAACCGCCGTTTCAAAGCATCTACATCTGCAGAACGTGAAGAACCGGTGGCATCTACATCTGCAGAAATTGAATAACCAGTGGCATCTACATCTGCAGAACGTGAAGAACCAGTGGCATCTACATCTACAGAACGTGAAGAACCAGTGGCATCTACATCTGTAGAACGTGAAGAACCAGTGGCATCTACATCTACAGAACTTGAAGAACCAGTGGCATCTACATATGCAGAACGTGAAGAACCAGTGCATCTACATCTGTAGAACGTGAAGAACCAGTGGCATCTACATCTACAGAACGTGAAGAACCAGTGGCATCTACATCTGCAGCACATGAAGAACCGGTGGCATCTACATCTGCGGAACACGAAGAACCAGTGGCATCTACATCTGGAGAACATGAAGAACCAGTGGCATCTACATCTGCAAACATGAAGAACCGGTGGCATCTACATCTGCAGAACATGAAGAACCAGTCGCATCTACATCTGTAAACATGAAGAACCAGTGGCATCTACACATGCAGAACGTGAAGAACCAGTGCCATCTACATCTGTAGAACGTGAAGAACCAGTGGCATCTACATCTACAGAACGTGAAGAACCAGTGGCATCTACATCTGCAGCACATGAAGACACCAGTGGCATCTACATCTGGAGAACATGAAGAACCAGTGGCATCTACATCTGCGGAACACGAAGAACCAGTGGCATCTACATCTGCAGAACATGAAGAACCAGTGGCATCTACATCTGGAGAACATATATAATCATTGGCATCTACATCTGCAGCACATGAAGACACTAGTGGCCATCTACATCTGCAGAACATGAAGANACTAGGGGCAACTTCATCTGCAGAACATGAAGAACCAGTGCCATCTACATCTGCAGAACATGAAGAACCACTGGAGCTACGTCTGCAGAACGTGAAGAACTGTTGGCATCTACATCTGCAGAACTTGAAGAACCGGTGGTATCTACATCTGCAGAACGTGAAGAACCAGTGGTATCTACATCTGCAGAACGTGAAGATCCAGTGGCATCTACATCTCCAGCACATGAAGACACCAGTGGCATCTACATCTGCAGAACGTGAAGAACTGTTGGCATCTACATTTGCAGAACGTGAAGATACTATGGGCATCTACATCTGTAGAACGTGAAGAACCAGTGGCATCTACATCTGTAGAACGTGAAGAACCAGTGCCATCTACATATGCAGAACTTGAAGAACCAATGGCATCTACGTCTGCAGAACTTGAAGAACTGTTGGCATCTACATCTGCAGAACGTGAAGAACCAGTGGCATCTACAGAACGTGAAGAACCAGTGACATCTACAGAACGTGAAGAACCAGTGGCATCTACATCTGCAAAACACGAAGAACGAGTGGCATCTACACTTACATGTGATTATACAACTTGTAAAGACATTCCCCGTATTTGGTGAACACGCCGTAAAACGTGTTTGGAATGGACGGGAGTAAAGTTGGGATTCTAGATTTGTATCTTGGAATGTTTGCATCACTTGATACAGTAATCTAGCTGTGACGGTCCCACCTGATGACGGAGACTTGTGTTGCCTCCGAAACGTCGTGATTTATTATTTATTTCTATTCTTATTTTTGTTAATTAAAAAAAAAGTCCTACGTGACTTTACCGAAAAAACCTAAGAGTAGTAAAGTTGGCACTTACGAACAAATCGACTTACGAACAGACACAACTAGAAGCTACCTCGTTCGTAAGCCGAGGAGTCACCCTGTACGTTCGTAAGTTGAGGAGTTCCCTGTACGTTGTAATGAATGAAGATAACCATACACGTTGCCAGCAGAGGCAGTTGCAAGTCGTTCACGTTCGGTACTGCCACTGCTTTAAATTGCAAACACTTCCTGTGTGTTGAATCAAATCGGTGGGCAAACCAAAGGACTCATTCACCAATTGGAATCGAATCGTTACACCGATTTTATATGCAATAGAATCGTTAACCAATCTAATCGCATTTTTTACAAAAATAAATGGAATCGTTCACCCAAGGTAGTCGAGTCGTTAACTAATTGCATGGAATTCGTTACACCCAATGTAATGAAACCGTTAACCATTTGTAATCGAATCGTTACACGAAAAGATCAATAGAAGCTTTCTTTATGGAATCGAATCGTTAACCTATTGGAATCGAATCGTTGCCCGTAAGGATACATGGAATCGTTACCCACCGGAATCGAATCTTTACCGAAGGGAATCTNTCTAGCAATTGAATCGAATCGTTACACCTTAGATAAAAGGATCGTAACCCATGGAATCGAATCGTGAACCATTGGAATCGAATTATGACACGTCTGTATCAATATAATCGCTCCCCTTTGAATCAAATCGTTAATCAATTGGAATTGAATCGTTACACGTAAGGATGAATGGAGTCGTTACCCAAAGAAATGGAATCGTTTACGAATTGAATCCAATCTTACACCAAAAGTAAATGGAATCGTTACCNAAAGAAATGGAATCGTTACCCCAAAGAATAGAATCGTTACTCAATGGATCGAATCGTTACCCGATTGGAATCGAAGCCTTACACGTAAGAATCAACATAATCGTTACCCATTGACTCAAATCGTTAACCAATAAAATAGAACCGTCACACGATACGATTAATAGATTCGTTACCCAAAGGTAACTAAATCGTCTTCCCAATCGATTCGAACCGTTACACTAAATACTAATAGAATCGTTACCGAGGGAATCGAATCGTTACCCTCTCTCCCTCCCCCCCCACGTGACCGCGCTCCTGGCCAATGGAGGGCGGCTCGCGCCCCGTTCAAGTCGCGTGGCCGCGTACGCGGGAACGAGCTCAGACGGAGCTGAGACCCGTGGCGAGCGGCTGTGGACCCGTGGAACGAGAGCCTCTGGAACTACCGCTGATCGAATTGTCATTTAATTTGCGCTCATCGTAATACGAAGGAGCGAGTTAACGAACCAGATTCGGTGACTGTAAAATAGTCGTCGGGGGGGNAAAGAAAAAATCGAGAATTTTACGAGTTTGGGGTGGTGGGGNCGGGCAGCATTTGGAGTTTCAAACAAGCGGTATTGGTCAAACATCACACTCGGGAAGGTCACGAAGAGCGGCAATCATTGTAATTGTAGACAAGCCGGCTAAGTAGTTGAAACAACAACAGCAGTCGACTCAGCAGCAGTAGTATAACAACAGCATCGCCATGGCGAAGGTTCAAGTAAACAATGTGGTGGTGCTTGACAATCCATCCCCTTCTTCAACCCCTTCCAGTTCGAGATCACATTCGAGTGCACCGAGGATCTACTCGAAGGTTCGTGCTGTGACCCTCTGCGTGTCGGTGTGTAGCTTCTTGTCGTCGAATGTTAAACGCGTCACCTCGTGTGTGTGTGATCACGAGGTTCTGCTGAAGCTGGTTGTGTTTTAGAGTTTGTTGTTTGGCGTTTCGAGTCGGTGA
Source organism: Lethenteron camtschaticum (assembly GCA_018977245.1). Classification (NCBI taxonomy): domain Eukaryota; kingdom Metazoa; phylum Chordata; class Hyperoartia; order Petromyzontiformes; family Petromyzontidae; genus Lethenteron; species Lethenteron camtschaticum. Next base: position 10,238,982 of record MU249573.1, on the reverse strand, counting down.
ACGTCGACGAATTGGCGCTTGAAAATGAATTGGTGGCCGTTTGTGGTGGCGGCGGCTTGCCACATCGGAAGATTGTCACGTTTATCATTGGATCATCATCAGGATTTATCATTGGNATTATCAGGAGTTATAATCATTGGGATCATCAGGAGTTATAATCATTGGGATCATCAGGAGTTATAATCATTGGGATCATCAGGAGTTATAATCATTGGGATTATCATCAGGATTTGTCATTGTGATCATCAGCAATTATCATTGGGATCATCAGGAGTTATAATCATTGGGTCATCATCACGAGTTATAATCATTGGGATCATCACGAGTTATAATCATTGGGATTATCATCAGGATTTGTCATTGTGATCATCAGAATTTCATTGGATCATCATCAGATTATCATTGGGATCATCATCAGAGTTATCATTGGGATTATCATCAGCAGTTATAATCATTGGGATCAGCATCACGAGTTCATCATCAGCAGTTATAATCATTGGGATCATCATCACGAGTTATAATCATTGGATCATCATCACGAGTTATAATCATTGGATATCATCAGCAGTTATAATCATTGGGATCATCATCACGAGTTATAATCATTGGGATCATCAGCAGCAGTTATAATCATTGGGATTATCATCAGCAGTTATAATCATTGGGATCATCATCACGAGTTCATCATCAGCAGTTATAATCATTGGGAGCATCATGAGTTTATCATTGGGATCATCATCACGAGTTATAATCATTGGGATCATCACGAGTTCATCATCAGCAGTTATAATCATTGGGATCATCGTCAGGATTTATAATCATTGGGATCATCATCACGAGTTCATCATCAGCAGTTATAATCATTGGGATCATCATCACGAGTTAATCATTTGGATCATCATCAGCAGTATAATCACACGGTCAAAGAATCATCATGGCCCGGCCTCACTGCTCGTTGAATGAAGATCTCTCACGCAAGCGGACTTTTGAAGCACACTAACTACACACAAGACAAACCCCATGGAAGTAAAACAACGACTGTGAAAAGACTTTCATCATAAAAGCACAATCTCCTACGGGTTTTGTTTGGCTTTGTGTGCAACATTTCACCGTTTCCGTCCCTTTTGAAACGCACGAAATTACCGCGGGACCCATTAAAAACACAAAACCTTGCAGATCGTCTGCCTTGTGCGGCTCGGTTACAATGAGTAGTGTTTGGTTTTTATATCAGTTATCTGCTCACGCTTTTACATTTTTATTATTGTTAACGGTGGCAACCAAATGTTGCTAGTTTTTTTTAAACCTTATTTTTATTGTAAATGTGAAAGGCCCATGTGTGATGTCTGACTTTTGTGCCGTGGTTCACATCTAAGTAGAGGACACGTTGACATCGTTAAGAGTTTGTGATACAAAGCGAGATGAGGAGGGGGATGTTACTACATTTTATTCCGAATATATATTTGACACAAACTATTAATTGTACGTAGGCGACACCGCGCCTATTAACGCCACAATCTCCACTTTACATTGTGACGCCTGGTTATCATAATAGTTATACATAACGATACTTCATATCTCGTTAACGCTACTTTAACGTATTACGCCAATTAATCTTACTACTTTGTGTTAGCGTAGCGTATTTTTAAAAGGTTTTTATCGGTTTTAGCAGCGGGGTTGGTGGTGGTGTTTGAGGGCCTTGTGTTGCAGGCTTTAAGCGAAATATAACAGCGAGTGTCGAGAATTTATCGGCGTTTAAGTTTGCGGTTTGCGTATTTTGTTGTTTGTGTAGTTGTGTGAGTGTTAGGGTAAGTGTTTTTATTAGTAGTGTTGTTTAAAATAACAAGTTAAATCTATCTGAGGCCCTAATTTGGCGCTAAAAAGCGCGCGATAATTAATTTGGCGCAATTTAAGTTTCGAATCTTTCGTAATAACCCGGGGGGTATAACAAACAAAGACGAACGCAGCGCTATTAAATAACAACGGAGAGTTTAAAAGATAAAAAAACTAAAAACCGCGGTATTCAATGACGGCGAACACTTTGTAGCCGTCAATGTTGTACGTGCCACGCACTGTACACAACGCGTTGGGGTGATTTTGTTTAGATTTAAAACAAATAATAACGACAAAGTATTAAATAAAAACCCGTGATGTAAAATGAAGATGCCCTACGCTACAATGTTGTTAAACGGCGGGTAAAGCGGATTTCGGGAATGTGTAAATGTAGATTGGACTCGCGCGCACTGTACATTGGCGTACAGTGCAATTTGGCGCGATTTTCTGTATTTCACTGCGATAATCGATAATGATAAAATGTTATTCAATAGATGAGTAAAAGCGACAGACACCGCCGTGCAACAATGCTATAGTTTAAAAACGTTAAATGCCAAAACTTAGCGCAATTTCAATTCGATTATCCGAGCACGTTTCAATTGCAATAAAGATCGCGCGGCAATTTAAAACGACCCTGAAATGTCTTCTTGGTTCTTTCGGTAAAGTCGCGTAGAAGGGAAATAATAAAATAATAAAAATACTACTATTAAATAACTTTATTATTTCCCTTCTACGTGACTTTGCCGAAAGAACCAAAATAATTAAAAATAACATAATAAAATAAAATGTATTATTTCCCTTCTACGTGACTTTACCGAAAGAACCAAATAATAAAATAAAATATAATAAATTTATTATTCCCTTCTACGTGACTTTACCGAAAGAACCAAAAGATGAATCCCTGCAGTCACGAAAGCTTTAAATCGAAAAAAAAACCCGAAATGTTTAAGCATTAAATGCACAATGCGATTAGTTAACGACACACTTGTAGCCAGAGGAACGACGACTTTCAGTAACGCCGCATATTGTGGTGGAGCACTTGTTAGTACAACACAATTTGGCGCGATTTTTGGTGTGTTATTTAGTCCCAAGTGTATTAAATACCGTAATAAGCGTTTAACCGCGTAAATTACAAAGGCGCTGTACAAACTTAAATAATACGAGAAAAATAGGAGTCGAAATTCACATCTTTGCCAGCAGAGGCAACAATAGACAATATTGTATCTAGTTGTACCGTACAATGCTCAACCTTCTATGGACTGTCAGTGCCAATCCAGCAGGAAGCATAGAAGATTCTAGATTTGAGTTTTGTGACTGCAAGGATTCATACTCTTTTTTTTTCGGTAAAGTCACGTAGGTAGAAATGTTTAAATAAATTAACTCACGACGTTTCGGAAGCAACGCAAGCCTCCGTCATCAGGTGTAACTGCTCCAGTGAAATTGCTGTAGCAATACATCTCATTGCTGTAGTAATTTCACTGGAGCAGTTACACCTGATGACGGAGGCTTGCGTTGCTTCCGAAACGTCGTGAGTTGGTTTATTTTAATAAAAACTACCTACGTGACTTTACCGAAAAAACCAAAGAGTATGAATCCTTGAAGTCACAAAAATTCAAATCTAGAATCTTCTATACTTCACTGCTTGGATTGGCACTGACCAGTGCAGTGAATTATGGTCAAAATTACCACCACAACGTGGGGGAGAGACCCTCATTCCAGCAGTGGATTGACAAAAGCGGTGAACACGGAAATACTGTCCATTCACAGACAACACCGTATTGGACCTACAATATTATCTGAGTTCCGTGATTTAATTACGATAAACAGTGCTCTGTATATTAAGCCATGTCGCTAGACTAGGTGGCGAGTGGGGTGGTCGAGACGAACGATGGAACGCCGGCTAAAGGAGTGAGTGTGTTTGCGGGCCAGACATTGTAATAACATACCTGTCAACCCCTTATCAGTGCCCACCTTATTACAGTTCATCCTACAAAGTCCCATCACAAGGGAGAACCACAGACAAAAACAACGATTTTGCCCGTATTGAAACAGCTGTACGCTGTATGGACCTGGAAACTAAATTTCCCTGTACAAGAATACAGGTGAAACTGTATGAGAAACAACCTCGATTCCCGAATCCGAGTGACGTCCCCGAAATCATCACAGTTCATTGATTATCTGCGATTCATCGTTAACTTTATTTCGAGATGCGTAGGAGCGCCGTTGTGTTTAAATACATTGTTACTCACCGCAGGAAACTGTAGCAACACGACCGCCACACTCTACTCTGCCACACGCCGGTTCCATTCCATTGACGTGCACGTAACGGAATTGGTCAAACATCCTAATATAGGACCACAGAACTCGGGCATTTGTTGGCGCCGCTTCTGGCCGCATACCTAGTGCTTCACATGGGTTTTCCCCCACGCCTCTGAATCTACAGAAACTGTAGCTTTTTGGTTTGATGTCCTTCCCCGGCACCTCTGCCCGCTTAGCACGGTCGGCTACGTACGGTGCGAAAGCATTTCAACATGCATGCAGCACGTGGACAGAATTTGTGACGTTATATATATTTTTTACTATTTTTTGTACTGTAGACCTGGAGTGGAAGATCATCTACGTGGGCTCGGCCGAGAGCGAGGAGTACGACCAGACGCTGGACTCGGTGCTCGTGGGCCTGTCCCCGCCGGTTGCCACATGTTCGTCTTCCAGGTACCGATCTCTCTCTCTCTGTTCCTCTACGTCTGTCTCTCCTCCTTACTCCATCCACTGTGTCGTCGCGATTGCGGTCGGTTTCTTGTTTTTTTGTGCGGCGACTTATTTTTTGCGTCGTCTCGAAACGTCGTGTTTTGTCCATGAGTGAATGTATGCGTTTCGACGTTGGACATCATAATTGAATAGCGCTATCGTCGTCACCGGCAGCATTACCGCAGCAGTGGCCAAGCGGTGTTTCCCGAGCCAAATGCGTCTCTTTAATTTATCACGTGGCTCTATCGAAGGGGCGTCACGTAGAAATGTACAATCACAGTCGAAGCCGAAGAATATTGAACGTCTCCCGTGCTGTACCGAAAACTATCACTATATATCAACTTTATACAATAAACTCGATTATCCGTGCTAAGGACGGGGAAGATTGCCGCGGATTATACATAAATATCCATTTTCCACGGTTCTCTATGCCTAAAACTAACGATCGACCGATGGATTTGCGTGCTCTGATAACACTGCTCACTACGTGGATAGGAGAGCTATGCCAACCAACATCAATCAAACTGCCCACTTGTAAAGGCTTGCAACTGTAGTACTTAATGGGAAATTCCATGAGTTATTAATTTCTAGACGGTAGACTCGATAATCCGCAAATCGGATAAACCACACGTGGATAATCGAGTCTACTGTATATATATATATATACTTGGCTCTTGGTAGAACTCGCGGGGACTTTTTGGCTCATGATCTGTTAGAGGTTGGCCACCCCTGCTGCATTAACGTAATGATGATCATCATAGCCAGCAGTTCTTAATCGTCAAACGCACTGTGCACAAAACTTGGTAAAACCTGCTTTAATTTATCTTATGTGCTATTGTGCCTGTGACCGAATCAGCTGGAATACACCCCGATTTTAGTCCTGTAGGCAAACTACGCAGGGTTAGCGCTCAACACCTGCGATGAGCACGGTTGCAAAAGAAGTTCCACATACATATATACGTACATCGTGCTTGGAAGGGCGACCACTATGCATGAAGCAGCCGGGTGTTATAGGCTGCTGGTGCTGCTTGATTACATTGTAGGCGGCAGATGGAAGTGTGGCAAATTTCATTGGTTAAATTGTGTCCCTTCCATCTTCCCCTTGCTGCTGCCCTCAATCTTCTTCCCCTCCGTCTTTCTATTTCACGTGCCTTTCCCTCTGTGTCTTTATGCCTCCCTGTATCTCCCTCCGTGGAACTTTCTCTCTCATATTCCTCCTCGGCCTGCTCCAAATTATTTCTCAAACATCCTCCCTGTCACCCTCTCTCTGTCTTCCTATATCGCTCCATCTCCTCCCTCCATCTTCCTGTCTCTCCATCTTCCTTCATCTACTTATATCTTGTCATCTTCCTAAGCCCATCTCCTTACATTCATCTTCCTGTCCCTCCATCTTCCTATATCTCTCACCATCTTCATCTGTCCATCTTCTTCCCCTCCATCTTCCTCTCTGTCCATCTCCTTCACCCCCAATCCTATCTCTCTCAATCTTATTCACCCCTACATCTTGCTCTGTCAATATCCCCCACCCACCTCTCCCCTCTTTCTTTCTCTCCATCTGCGCCCCCGCTCGCTGTAGGCGATGGCAGCGAACCCGGAGCTGATCCCGACACGGACGCGGTGGGCGTCACGGTGGTGCTCATCACGTGCACGTACCGCAACCAGGAGTTCATCCGCATTGGCTACTACGTCAACAACGAGTACATCGACCCNGAGCTCAAGGAGAACCCTCCCGCCAAACCGGATTACTCCAAGGTGCGCCACGGTTGGCGAGACGTTGACTACCGCGCCAGGTTATGCAGGAGGGCGTGGGTTCAATCCAGGGGTCGCAAACAGGTTTTGATTCCTTACCCGTACCCGCCGCACCAGGGTTTCAAACGGGTACCCGTACCCGGCTGTACCCTACCCGTACCTGGCCGGGTAGGGTACGGATATGGGTACCTGATTGCGACCTCTGGGTGAAGCCATGTTGCAGGTGCGGGTGGGTTGATTCTAGGAACTTGAATTGTGAGAAAAGACAAGACGTTGGGAAATGAGTGACAAACGGTTACTCACCAGTGACTCACGGCCTGCCCGTACCCGGCCGCACCAGGGTCGCAAACGGGTACCCGTACCCGGCCGGTACGGGTAGCAGGGTATCAGGTAGAGTACGGGTATCGAGTACCCGGTTGCGACCTCTGGTTCAATCCCCCGACCTGACGATGCCTGCTGCATATTTGACTGACCATCGAACAAAGACGGTCAAAGCATCGCGTGCTTTTGGATGCGCTTCTGCGGCCGTCTGGAGCACTCTTCTTCCGTCCGATATTAGGAAGCCACTGGAGGAGCTATGCACTTTTATATCGAGATTGAAACCTCATTTCTTTAAAACTGCTTTTTGTGTTTAGTTTGTTGTCCTTACCCGCAACTTCGATTAGCACGGTTGGCTATGTACGTTGTGAAAGGAGTTCAACATGCATATTTGGAGTTTGCATGTCTCTCCCTGTGATTGTGTGGATTTTTCTCTGGGTCCTCCGTTTTTGTCCCTCCACGTTGAGAATCATGCATTCAGGGTATTTGGCTGTTATACATTTACGTGATAAGCCACTTCTCTGAGCTATCGTTTGTGGCCAGGTCACTTCTGAAAACGAGATATATGGCTTATTGGGCCTTACCTGATAAAATAAAAATAGTCTTAATAGTTGAGTTTTTTTAATCGGGCCCTATTCTTGGGCCCTGTGAAAATAAACCTGGTTATATCCATCGCCTCGTTACTTCTTAATCTGACAATTCGTGACTGTGATAATTGTCCCTGGCTTTCTTGACTTTTAACACTTAATCTAGCTTCAATTCCGGTTCCTCGGCCTAATCGGCTCAGCCCGATATTCGTAACACTTAATCTGGCTTAATCCGTGGGTCGTGATGATAAACCTGGCCCAATCGCTGTCCTTTTAGCACTAAATGAGGCCTTTATGACCACTTAAAAGCTTAATTTTAGCTCAAGTTTGAGATCGTTGATATATAGCTGGTTAAAACTAAACCAGGCTTTTTTTCGGGGCGCCACGGGAGGGAATGTTAACTACCTCGCCTGATATGCAGGGGTTGTGGGTTCGATCCCGAAACCTGTATACAGTAGAACCTCTGGTCACGAACGCTTCTGACCACGACCAAATCGGGTTCCGACCAAATAATTCACAACATTTTTAATCTGGTCACGAACACAAACTCGGGTGGCGATCAAACACGGCGCGGCCAATTTCCCCTTCCGCGCCATTTTTTTGTAAGCGCCAAATTTCCTGTTGTTTGTTTACAGTAACGCTTAGTAAGATATTAATTTGTGAGTGTAGTCATACCCCTCCCCCTCATTCAAGCCGTAATTTAGAGAGCGAAAGCGCGGAGTACTAAATCGCTAACATAAGAATCCGTTAATCTCTTCTCGCATCATTCATACGATGATGCGGTGAAGTAAACGTTCATAAACTATTTTTGTGCTTAAAAATCTAAAAATAACTATTTATATCCAGTTCGTAGGAGTCTGGAACGGATTAATTGTATTTACATACAATCCAATGGGGAAATTAGGTTCGAATCGGGTTGCGACCAAAGTTATGGAATGAATTATGGTCGTGACCAGAGGTTTACTGTATTTTGAGTTTGCGAGTTTCTCTCCCTGTGGTCTCGTGGCTTTTCTCCAGGTCCTCCGGTTTTTCCCCTCCACATTTAGAATCAACTTCACACGTATTAGAGTATTTTAGCTGCTTTCAATTTCCACGTGATGATAAACCGCTTCGTTGGGCCATCATTTGCGATAGCCAGGCCGCTTCTGAAAAAGAGCCACATGGCTCAGTGGGGCCTTACCTGGTTAATTCAATTTTAAAAAAATTATTATTAGGTTTTTTTCGGTAAAGTCACGTAGGTAAAAAATTTATAAAAATAAAAATCACGACGTTTCGGAGGCAACACAAGCTTCCGTCTTCAGGTGGAACCGTCACAGCACGATAGCTGTATCAAGTGAGAGAAATTCCAAGAAACAGTTTGTATATATACTGGTTGAGGGTGGAAGGAGCCAAGGTAGGCCCTGAATATTATTTTTGTGAGGTTCGGTGCAGCAGTATATATACAAATACTGTTTCTTGGAATTTCTCTCACTTGATACAGCTAATCGTGCTGTGACGGTTCCACCTGAAGATGGAAGCTTGTGTTGCCTCCGAAACGTCGTGATTTTATTTTACTTTTATCAATTTTATTTTTTACCTACGTGACTTTACCGAAAAAACCTAAGAATATGAATCCTTGCAGTCACGAAAGCTTCAAATCTAGAATAAAAAAACTAGTTGTGATGGTGAACTTGCCGCACTATTCTCAGCCTTTTGGTGATAATGAACCTGCCTCGGTCCTTTGGCCTTTGCAATGCAGCTCCTGGTATCCAACCGAGCTCCTATTCCTGGGCCCTGGTAATGAACACAGAATCAGAATCTTTACGTAGACTAGATGAAGAATCCGATGCGCTGTGAAGCTCACACATGTCCAGTCGGGGTGGAATCACAATAACGACGTCCCACTCTCCGTGGTATATTCCCCTCACAGCTCCAAAGGAACGTGCTGGGCACAAGCCCCCGCGTCACGCGGTTCCAGATCAACTGGGACGACTCGCAGAAAGTGGCGGAGCGTGAGAACGTCGACCCGGCGCTGGCATCGAACTCTGCGGCGTCCATGACGGCGGCGGCGACGGCGGCCTCGCCGGGACTGTCCACGAAGGGGTTGCCAGCCTTCCCACCGCCACCGCCGCTCGGCATGTCGTCCTCCGCCCTCGCCCTCAACGTCCACCCCGACAACAGCAACTCCATGGACTGCCTCTGACTTGGCGCCTCCTCTTCCGTCGTTGTCGTTTGTCGCGTTTCCGAAATTGCCGCGGGATTAACAAAAACTAAACAGGAAAACCGTTAAGTTGTTCCAACGACCACGTCGTGCGTCTCTCGCAACCGCACTCCGTAAAGGTTTTTTTTGTTGTTCCGTGGCATGGTGTGATGCCCTCCCCCCCACCCACCATCACCACCGCCTTGTTTGTGTGCTGTTTTTTTATATCGACAGGAAGCGACTTTGCTTTTCGGTTGACCGACATGAAACCCTTGCAGGCCGTCCACCACCACGTCCTATCCGCTACCCCTACTTTTTTGGTTCACTCCTTTTTACTCCTACAGCTCCAGTGTGCGTGGTATGAGGCAGACGGAGCGGAGAATTTGCTTCGGGATGTGGGTGGGAGAGAGGCGGGGGTGGCGTGACGTTGGCGAGATGTTAACTACCTCGCCTGGTATGCAGGAGGTCGTGGGTTCGATCCCGACCCTGACGCCTGCTGCTGTCTTTGGAGTTTTCGATGTGTCTCTCTCCCCTGTGGGTCGCGTGGATTTTTCTCCGGGGCCTCTGGTTTTTCCTCTCCACATTTAGAATCAAGGTCACGCGTTTAGAGTATTTGGCCGTTGTAAATTTACACACTGTGATGATAAGCCACTTCGTTGAGTTATCATTTGTAATAGCCAGGTCCCTACTGGAAAAATAGCTACATAGCTAAGTGGGGCCTGAAAACCTGGTAAAATAAAAGTAGTTTAGTTAGATGAGGGGTTTTTATCGAGGTAGTCCGAAGGCTTCGGTGCGCCGTGAGGGTCACTTGCCGTTGACCTCCAGTGTGGAAAGCTATGGAAAAGCCGCTCCCGTGTTTTTGTCGTGACAGGTTCAGAACTTTGGAGGTGGCTGAATAATCCCCCGTGGGCTCATTCTGCCCATGTTGGTATTGAGTCACCTTTCCCTCTACCGCCTCCCCCACTCCAAATTGTTTCCTGGCTTTCTAAAGAAATTAGCTTTTTCTCGTGCGCTGCAAAGCAATCGTTTCAGCCCAGTTACAAGATGAGGTTAAAGCACATAACGGAATCTGCTTGTTCTAAATTGGCGTTGTCTAGGTATGTCACAACGTTAGCCTCCATATCCCCATACGCCACCACCACCCCCCCCCCCNAAAGCCATTTCATGAATTGTCACAATTTGGCGTTTCAGTTTGATTCAAGAATTAATATTTTCGTCTACCTTTGGCGCTGTCTTGTTTGTGTTGTCTCTTTCCCCCTCCCCTGCTACCCGTCTCTTGGCTGTGCATTATCCTACACTCAAGTCAGGGCGCGTGTTTGGCAAGAGTATTTTGTGCAACGTTAGTTATCAGGCTCCTGTTACCACGCACGATTTAGAAAGAAGCGTGTTGCTCTTAGAGTTGTGAGAATAGATTTCGGTCGGTGTGTCGACCCGTGTCATGATTACGCGCCCAAGTGTTGACGCCCGTCTCCCGAGATAACAACTGTAAGCCTTAATACGTACGTACGTTTAACTTTTTTCGCACCGTACGTTGGCAACCGGCGCTAATTGGAGGCGAGGGGGAAGGATAAACTAAACACAAAGCAGTTCTTAAGAAATTCGTTTTCAATTTAGATTATTTTAAAGTCACTCGTGACATTACGGCAGTCGCACAATCGGGATATATATTGGGGGGAGTGGGGAACGCACATTGAACAAATGTGAATAATAATCAAACGGGAGTGAGGCCACACGCTATTATTACCTGCGAGGCGTGCTACACGCCATTCACAAATCGGTGTCGTGACGTCGTTGACGTGTTGAGAACCGCTGTGGTGGTGGTGCCTATGTCCTGTGCCGTTCTTTTGCCTGGGTACTTTTGTAGGTTCGTTAGGAAAGATCAGATTTGCGGAGCGGAAGGGGTGCGGGGAGGGGTTTCTTTTGTTCGCACACCTGCTCACACAGTTGATGAGTTGTAATATTTATTTTTATGAATGCGCTTAAGGGGGGAGGTGCGACGGGATGGATGATGAGGTGGATGACTTAATGGCCAAGAGGGGTCTTTGAGCCCAATTGGCTCAACAATTTCTTATCTCTCCCAGCCAGGGTGGCAAATGCTAATAATGATTTTAAGAAAGCGTTTGGGGTTTCTTTTCTTCCTCGATCACAAATGTGTACGATGTTGTCGAAGGGTGCCGTAGAATGTCCGATTTTATAGATTGTTGTTTTGAGAGAACTAATTTGATAGGAAACGTCTACGGGGGAAAGGGAAAAAAAAAAAATCTAAAATGCATATTAAGTGCGTGCCGTGTCTATGAAAATGTACAATTGATTAAAGCTAACCTTTCTGACCATGGTAGTGGTGGTGTTGGCGGATAGCGGTCAAGTTGAATGCTGCTAGTATTCGCCACCTAGGCCGGTAAAGACCACAACTTCCCGCTTTGCCCCCTTGGTTCACGGGCTAATAGCGAATCGGATAAATGTTTGTTGGCCGTTGTTAGAAGTGGAGGTGGCACCGTGTTGTGTGTGTGTGGTTTTATCGTTATTGGCGGTGCGGGGAAGGCCGGAGGAAGTTGTTTGTTCCATGGAGTTAGGTTGTGCGTGGGATTGAAGCGGAGGAGCTGTCACGCTTGCGTGCGAGAGCGACCATGTTGAAGTAATAGAGTCAAAAGTAACAAATGCATTTTATATAAGTACTATGTATAGTTAATAAAGTTAAATTATGTATTCACACACTCTTTGTGAAAATGTGTTAATCGTGTTTTTACATGCAGTTTTTTTTACGTAAATTATCATCCCGTAATCTTTGCTTTCGGCACATGTGTATGCGCGCGTGTGTGTGTACGTTGATATTCTCTGGCACCGTACTTTGCCAACCATGCTAATCGGAGGTTGCGGTGGTGGTGGGGGGGGGGCAGAAGACAAGCTAACAACAAGCAAGGCACGTTGAACGGTGGTCGCCAACAATTAACGCGGACCCGTCATTGGCAATTCGCATGCAAGCTTCCTTTCTACGATCACATATTGCCTGACCTTGCTTTGGCCTTAAAGATCACCCCCCCCCCCCCCATTACTGCCTGCTGGAGGGGTTGGGTGGCAAGCGCCGTCTGCAAGCGCCTACGACAACCAGCTCCGGCACGCGAGGGACACGTCACGTACAGCGGGGCCCACTCCCTTGCATCCCCTGCACCTGCAAACCAACGGTTCAAGGCGAATCAACCTTCGGAGACTCGCCCGGGGGTAGTGGCTCGGTCTCGTGGCCCCATTTCACCACTTTTTGCTACTCTCGCAGCCATGGCCGAGAGTCGAACCCAGTGGGCTTTGGGGAGACGGGTCGACATCCTGTGTGACGCCAGCTCGACGTCGAATTACCAGCCCTAATCGATGCGCACGCACGAAGTTGTCCCAAAGCTGGGCAGCTATCAAGATGTCACTGCAAGCTTGTAGGTCACCCTGTGATGGTGGTGGTGGTGGTAGCGGTGGCTTCCGCTTGGCCCTCCGATGAGACGAGACCTTCACGGGGGATTAATTAAGAATTGAGGCTAAGCGTGGTTTAAGGCTGAACATCCTCCCTGGTTACCGTATGGGACAGGGTATCATCCACGGGCGAGATGCAGCCATTTGACAGCGCCATAATGATTTAGAAATGTCGCCGCGTTTCTTTGCGCAGGACCTCTTGCCACGAAGGATATCCATCGCCCTTGCGGGCGTCGGAAAGCGTCGCTTTGTCACCAGATTTGGCGCGCCAAGTGTTTTTTTTCCCCGATGTAAAGAATGCCGTCGCGTTTCAATAACGTGTTCGTATTGCGTGCGGTAATGCCTTGAAATTGTTTTTTTTGGAATTGGATAGGTTGTCTTTTTTAGGTTTTGCATGGTGGGGGGGGGGGGGGGTTGTTTGGATTTTTTTAGTTTTTTTTTGTTTGCTTCCAATGTTTCTGCACACGTGTGTGCGTTAATGTCTCGTGTTATCCCCTGGGTCTCTGTTGCACAAGAGATGATTCTAAATGGGCTGTCGTGTAAAAAAAACGAAACATCTGTCATACTGTACATACGCCCTCACAAATTGTTTCTACTTAGCACTGTCAAAGGTTCTGCAATAAAAAAAAATAATAAAGCACTGAAAATTTTACAGGGTTTTTCCTTGTTTTTAAGAAAGAACAGATTTGCAATTACGCATTTTCGTTCCGAAAAGTCTGCAAATTGTCGCAGCCTGTGCGTGGGTGTCCCCGTTCACCGCCAAATCTCGGGAACGGCACAAGCAGCTCGGCGTTAATTTATATTTAGAGGCGTAGTCGCAGCTACGTTTCTAAAGACGTTACTCGCCGCAGGCAACCGTAGCGGCACGACTGCAGTACTCTCCGATAGCTGGCGCCGAAAAGTCACACGCCCCCNAGTGCTTTTCACACACGTGTCGAGTGCCTTGTGCAGTAATGGTGAGCAAACCGGACTTGCAAAATCCAAAAAGTTGCCGATTTCATCCAAGCTGGAGTTTTAACAACGGCATTTTTTTTAGACTTTTACTGGAGGAACCACCTGGTTCCACCAGCCCAGTGGATTATTGTGTCCGTCCATCGTGCATACAAAAATGGGAGGAGCGGCTGGGTGGGAGGGTGGGCTGGGTGGGGAGGGGCTGGTCACCCGTGGTGCCCTTATAAAACTCAACGTTTAACCTACTCACGCCGACTTGTGCCTCATAGTCGGCCATATTTGCGTTCCTACCAGCTCCCTCCGCACGAATGTGTTATTTATACCGGAGGAATGATAAATACCTTCACCCCTCTTTCCGCAGTATAAACCATAATCATTTTTATTATTACACACTTTCATTAAACTTGCCGTGTTTGTTATATTCTTTTGAAATGTTTTGACGAAGCCGAACGAGCTGGAATTGTTTACACACCGACTCGCTTCCTCGCGTGACGATTCAAGATTTCGTTTTACCAACAAAAAAAAGCCGGTCCAGATCCCACCCATCGTGGTGTCTATTCGTGTTTTAACTAAATGTTTACGAATTAGTAGTACATTCCACCCAACCCCCCCCCCCCNATTTTTTTGCTATCACGATGGTCGCGCCCACCCTTCCATTTGACCAAGAGCAACAAGTAAGCACAAAATACAACAAAGTAATGAAAAAAAATCGATTTTTAAATGCGCACACTTTATTTGTACTCAAGTAGAAAGTAAATGGCTTTGACCCTGGAATTTTTCATCGAATTTTACGTGCTCAATAAAAGTGGGTGGCTTTTCGATGTGTTACATTTTCTTTGTGCGAGCCACGCACGTAAACATTTGATTAATTCCGGGTCAAAAGCATTTATTTTATACTTTTGAGTGTAAATGAAAAGTATGCATTGGAAGGCTTGTGTTTTTTNACCTCTTTTTTACCAGGTAAGCCCCACTGAGATATGTAGCTATTTTTCACAAATGGTCGCTCAACGAAGTGGCAATTCGTCGTGTGGACATGTATAGCAACCAAATACTCTCAAGCCGTGATGTTGATTATAAATGTGGTGGTGGTGAAAACCGAAGGATCCGGAGAAAAATCCACGCGACCACGGGAGAGAGACACAAACTCCAAATATGCGCCAGGCGTCAGGATCGGGATCGAACCCACAACCTCCTGTATACCTGGCGAAGTAGCTAACATCTCTCCACCGTGGCGCCCCTAAATAGTATAAATACACCGCATCTAATCGATTGCCAAGTAATGTGCATGGTGGCCAGTGTGGTAAAGGAGACTAGAATTTTCTTATAATACCTCCGATGAAGGTCATTTTGAAAGAAGGGGTGTGATAAAAAAACATGCAGGGCTGTGCCTTCGTGCGAGAGTATCTGTGTCACTATGTGGTCTCTGCGAATCTGTGTGTCTCTAAGTCTGTTTGGGTCTCGGCGAGTCTGTGGATATGCGATTCTGTGGGTTTTTGCGAGTGAATCTCTGTGTGAGTCTATCTGTGTGGGATCTGTGCGAGTCTGCGAATCTGTGTGGGTCTGTGTGGGTCTCTGCGAGTCTGTGGATCTGCGATTCTGTGGGTCTCTGCGAATCGTGTGTGTGGGTCTCTGCGAGTCTGGATCTCTGTGAGTTTATCTGTGGGTATATGTGTGAGTCTGTTGGGTGTCTGAATGGCGGCACCAAAATAATCCGTGAACTCGCAGCCAACGTCGTCGAACGGCTCAAGTGGAAACGAGACGTCAATTTGTGACGTCTGTTCCAAAAAAAATCGGCTGCTCATCTTTGCGACACGCGATTAGCAAATTCAAACGATGATAAAAAGATGAGCCCTTCATGGTGCTGGTGACAAACTGTTAACTCATACGGTTAACCCGTATTCTTGTCCAGTGAAATTGAATTTTAAGGTCCATACAGCGTACAGCCGTTTCGATACGGCCAAAAATAATTTGTTCTTGTTTTTCCTTAGGATGGGACTTTGTAGGATGAACGTTGAGATTTCTCAGGGTGACCAATAAGGTCTGAATTGGTCTGTAATAAAGTATGCACTGCTAAGTGGGTTGATAGGTATGCGGTGACGACTGGATGTGAAATGAGGAGGACGAGTGACGGGGAACGTTTTGTGACAATGACGGAGGAGGGGGGTGGGGCAATTAGCGAGACGCTGAATTAATTGGGACGTCCGCGGGATGTGCGTGCAGTTGACCTTTCGCACAAACCCTCAAAGCGCCCCAGCCCCCTCCACCTTTTCGTCGGTCGCCCGGGGTCGTTGAGATTGTGAGTGCTAGCGTTGGTGCTGTGGTGTGCGGTGTGGTGTGTGGGAGCGGTAGTGTAGCGGTTAGCGCGCTGCGCTATGAACCTGGCGACCCGGGTTCGATTCCCGCTCACGGCTAACACCAGTGACGATTATCTGAACCGGTCCTGGGCCTCCCTAGGTCGACTCAGCCTTAAATGAGTACCTGGTGCGGTGTGTAAACATCGCCACTGGGAGACAAAGGCGGTCGGGCGTGGTGCTGGCCACCCACCCCTCGTGTACCGTTCCGGCCTTCATAGGTGCTCGCTAACAGCACTTGCCCCTACAGTCTGTTCAGGCTATACGGGGATCTTTGGTGTGGTGTGTGTGCAACGAGAGTGGGGGGCGATGGTGTAGCGGTTAGCGCGGCTGCACAACGAACCCGGCGACCAGAGTTTTCGTTTCCCTGACGATTATCTGAACCGGCTCAGCCTCGAATGAGTACTTGCTGCGGTGTGCGAACATCGCCAATGGGGAGACAAAGGCGGCCGGGCGTGTGTTGGCCACCCACCCCTCGTGTGCCGTGCCGCCCTTCATAGGTGCTCGCTAACGGCACTTGCCCCAGCAGTCTGGCTATACGGGGGTGTTTGTCTTTGGAACTGGTGAGCCACAGAGAATTCTAGATTTGAAGCTTTCGTGACTGCAAGGATTCATACTCTTAGTTCTTTCGGTAAAGTCACGTAGGTAAAAAATTCAAATTAANAAAAAAAAAAAAATCACGACGTTTCGGAGGCAACACAAGTCTCCGTCATCAGGTGGGACCGTCACAGCCAGATTTGCTGCATCAAGAGATGCCAACGGCGTGTGTGCGCGCACGAACCTCCTCCACAGAGGCTGGCCTTAACACTGCTGCACCGGCGATCGCAAGTCCATTCAGGTGGAAGCTGCCCTCAGCACAACAAGAGCGCAGATGAGCGACGCCTCAAAACAACGTGCAGAGCGCCGGGCGGATAAAACGCAGAAAGTTGGCACAGCGGGCGGGCGCAGTTGGTGCATCTGCCAGTCAGTCAACCCATGACAACTACCTGGGTCTGCCCTATGGCGTGCCAGCAGTGACCCTTCGACACTTCACGTAGCCTTGAAGTGTACCGAGCCCTGGCACAGGCGCCGTGGTGACGCCGCCGCCATGTAATGGCGACTGTTGCTTTCACGGGTGGCCCAAAAGATACAGGACACGTGGGTTATTTTACTGATTTCAACATACGTTCCAACTGACTTCCATTCACATGAATGCATGTGTAGTGAGCCCAAGGACGAGAGGGAGTTGAGGCGACACTTTTATTCAATAATACTAATGTACAGGGTCCCTAACGCAAATGGGTAACGGCCCCTTACACCCGCTACCTGGGGAGGTATGTCCTTCGGGCTATCGTGTCCTATTACTTGGGACCACGTACACTCAGCCCTCCGGCGAGGTCCCAAGGGGAGGCTATCTCGACCCGACCCAGCCAAGGTAACGGGTCTGACCACTGGCCCTCTCAGCCCGGCACTTAGAAGGACAACGGGACGGGTACCCAGGGTCCTACTCTATGCCCGGTCTTCAGTCTTCGGTTTGAGGATCACTGCCGAACCCGGTCAGGGGTCCGGCTTTTATACACCGGCCAGGGTCCCCACGCCCCTGGCCACGCCTCCCTTCCAGAGCGTTCCAGAGAGACCTGGAATCTTCCCCCAGCCCCCCTCTTGGGGTCTGGGCAACCTTGGTGGCCCACACATCACATCCTACAGGTGGATGTCTGCTTGAGCAGCTAAGTACCCCGTTTATCGCGTTACACATGTGAAAGAGACTTCGGGCACGGTAGGTATAGCTCGACTTGATGGTTTATTCACAGATAACGTGCAAACACATAGAGACCTTACTTACAGAGGCTTCATTCCAGAATGCGCCCGAGCTTTATCTCGGGCCCCTTATATATCCTGTATCCCCCTTTCCAGCAGGTTATCCTTTCTCTTTCTCCATTTCCAACGGTTATCAACCGTTCGTTATTAATTCTAGATTTGAAGCTTTCGTGACTGCAAGGATTCATATTCTTAGGTTTTTCGGTAAAGTCACGTAGGTAAAAAATAAATAAATAATATTGCCTCCGAAATCATTTTATTTTTATTTTAATTAATTTTAAATTTTTTACCTACGTGACTTTACCGAAAAAACCTAAGAATACGTTTTAATTTTATTCCCGCCTCTTCCCTNTGCCAATCTGGTTATGCTTCCGATGCTAATTAGATGGTGCGTGGCATCGCTGACCACGCTGGTTATCAGTGGCCCGGCTACTTCTCAACTTGGCCTGCCTGTGAAGTCGTTAAGTATTCTGGCAGGCTACCTCCCACACACAGACACAGGGTTGGCCGCCAGGCCTAACCCTTACACATGCATTGCGCCTGGGCTATTATATACAGGGTGCTTCAAAAAAATGTGAACACTTCTGAGAATTTGCAACAATACCACAACAAAGGTGCCCTTAGGGCTCTGGAGACCACCTGGAGAAGATTCCAGGCACGTGTTGACAATGATGGCGAAGTGGAGACTCTTTGACTTTTTAAAGCTATTAACATACATTTGTTACCATGTTACAGTGTATTTACCGTTCTTTTTCCATTAAAAACGATGGTCCCATATAAGTGTTGACATTCTTTGAAGCACCCTGCAGATGTAGTGACATTGGTGGAGGCCACTGCATGAGGCATAGGCCGGCCTACGTGAGGCACGATGTGCATCGCTCACACCAGCCGCATGCAGTGGCAGCCTCTGGCCCTTAGGGGGTGAGAGCGTCAGGGACGGCGCCGCGATTCACCTGGAGCAGAGGTCGCAAACGGGTTTTGACCCGTACCCGGCCGCACCAGGGTCGCAAATGGGTACCCGTACCCGGGTACCCGTTCCCTACCCGTACCCGTACCCTACCCGAAATGACAAACGGTTACTCACCAGTGACTCACGGCCTACCCATACCCGGCCGCACCAGGGTCGCAAACGGCTACCCGTACCGGGTACGGGTAGCCGGGTATCGGGTAGGGTACGGATATCGGGTACCCGGTTGCGACCTCTGACCTGGAGCCATGGCACTCAAGGTGAACCCAGAGGCCTGGTGACCGGATGTACCGGCCAAGGGGCCCCAAGGAGGGGCTGGGGGAACCACGGGACCAGGTCCCTTCTCGAAGGCTCGAGAAGGGAGGCGTGGCCAGGAGCGGAGGAAGCCCCGGGACTGGAAATATAAGCCGGACCCCTGAACGGGTCTGGCAGCTGTTACAAGACTGAAGATGGAAACCATCACCTGGAGAAGACCTGCCCGACTACATGACCCGGACACGAGCCAGGGTCCGGTCCGTGATAGCCACCCCGTGTGAGCTAGCGTTAGCTAGCCCGGAGGAGATACCTCCCAAGGGTAGCTGGTGAAGGGGCAAGTTATACCCCCGTCGTGTTTTAGGGCTAATTGTAAATAAACGTGTTGCCTCTAAGAAGTCTCTGCCTCCCTCGTGTGAACCACTACACATATATCGCGGCTCTTGCCTTAATCACATTGTGACGCTCACGGTCTCGAATATTTAACGCTGTAGGGGGCGTTTCGTCTTTTTTATAAAATTGCAGCCACGACAGCTCCGTAGTATAGTCTGGTGGGGGCCCCCAACTCATAGCTTTGACCACCGGGTGGGAGGCACGGCACCCCCTGCCCCCGCTAGTTACGCTACTGGTAGTTAAACTAGTTGGTAGCCAGCCCCCCATAGCGAGAGGTAAATTGGATGTGATGTGTTGGGTGCAAAAAAAATATTCTGATTCGGACCGATCAGGCTGAATTTATTAAACCCTTGATTGTGAAGGATTGGATCACGCGTGTGGTGGCCACGTGTGCCTGCAATGCACCGGAGGTATTATTGGTGGAGATGTTATTTATGATGATGGTGTTGGTAGAGGTTGCGGTGCTATTGATGATGAAGTTTGTAGTGGTGGAAGCTGTGGGTGCTATTGATGAAGATGGTGATAATCAGAGGTGTGGACTCGAGTCATGTGACTTGGACTCGAGTCAGACTCGAGTCATGAATTGATGACTTCAGACTCGACTTGGACTTGCATAACAATGACTTTGTCCCACCTCTGAGGTGTGGACTCGAGTCATGTGACTTGGACTCGAGTCAGACTCGAGTCATGAATTTGATGACTTCAGACTCGACTTGGACTTGCATAACAATGACTTTGTCCCACCTCTGAGGTGTGGACTCGAGTCATGTGACTTGGACTCGAGTCAGACTCGAGTCATGAATTTGATGACTTCAGACTCGACTTGGACTTGCATAACAATGACTTTGTCCCACCTCTGGTGATAATGTAGATTGTGGTGTTGTTGGTGGAGATGCTGTTGATGGTGATTAAGGATGTGGTAGGGTTGGTGGAGATTCTGGCGCTATTGAAGGAGATGGTGATGATGGAGTTTGTGGTGGTGGAGGTGCTCTTAATGATGATCATGATGATGATGACGGAGATGGTGGTAGCAATCCCTATGTATATACGGCATTCTCCAAATTACAAGACGCACTTGTGCCCCCTCATAATCTAAGGAATACATTGGCTTCCAAAAGATGTTTGAAACTAGTTATTCAAAATCATCTTCCGGCAGACGGTTCCACCGGAGCAATGCACGGACCACCCAGAGGACGGAAGAAGCCACCAGACGTCAAATATCATCTTTCAGAAAACGGTTCCTCAAAAGCGATACATGACCACCCAGAGCACAGAAGTCACCACCACGTGTCCACAATCATCTTCCAGAAGAAGGTTCCTCCAAAGCGATACATGGATCACCCAGAGCACAGAAGACACCACCAGACGTCAAATATCATCTTTCAGCAGACGGTTCCTCCAAAGCGAAACATGACCACCCAGAGCACAGAAGACACCACCACATGTCCAAAATCATCTTCCAGAAGGTTCCTCCAAAGCGACCCATGGATCACCCAGAGGACAGAAGCCACCACCAGACGTCAAATATCATCTTTCGGCAGACAGTTCCTCCAAAGCGAAACATGACCACCCAGAGCACGGAAAACGCCACCAGATGTCTAAAATAATTTTCCAGCAGACGGTTCTTCCAGAGCTATATATGGACCACCCAGAGGACAGAAGACGCCACCAGATGTTCAAAATCTTCTTCTAGAAGACGGTTCCTATTTATTTGTATGGATTAGCGTTTTCATAACTCCTGGAGCAAATACCTCCCTATTCACCCCTCCCCCATTTTAAAACGCACAATTTGTATTAATATTTTTTAATCAAAACTTCTTGAGTGACGTCTTACTTTCCTGCGCGTCTTCATAATCTAAAGGATACGGTAACACGTGGTTTATAATTAAATATGAATAGCAATGACTGCCTGCGGTGTAGCTTGAACGTCGGAGGCGGTGGGTGGTATGGAGGGGGGGGGNTGATTGCCTGCAAAGGTTAATGACCGACATGGCATTAATAATTTAAAGCTCCTTTGTCATTCCACTGCTGGATGAATTCCTTCCCCACTCTCCCGTGTCGATCATGTTGGTTGCTTGGAGGACGTTTGGCCGGCCCTATGTTGGTGACATGTGGTTGGGCCAGAACATTAATTACGCTGGACACTACGGAAACATTGTTTACATTTTATTTTACCAGGTAACGGCACACTGAACTATATTGTGCAGGTCTTTTTCAGAAGTGACCTGGCCACAAATGATAGCTTAACGAGAAGTGGCTTATCATCACGTGGAAATATATAGAAGCCAAATATCCTAAACCAGTGGTTCTTAACCTTTACTGCAGCCTTGAAACCCCTTTTGGTTCTTAATCGTTTAAAATGTCTAATCTTCTTGGTTCTTTCGGTAAAGTCACGTAGAAGGGAAATAATAAAATAATAAAAATATAAAACATAATTAAATTAAATTCATCTTCTTGGTTCTTTCGGTAAAGTCACGTAGAAGGGAAATAATAAAATAATAAAATAAAACAATGAAATAAAATTCATCTTCTTGGTTCTTTCGTTAAAGTCACGTAGAAGGGAAATAAAAAATAATAAAANTAAAACATAATAAAATACAATTCTCACGACGTTTCGGCCACAACGCAAGCAGCCGTCCTCAGGTGAAGAACAGGGCTGTCGGAAATACAGCGTCGGACGCTGAATCCCTGCAGTCACGAAAGCTTTAAATCGAAAAATTTATAATGTTAATAAATATGTACCTAGGTTTGATGAAACAAAGTAGTTGTACTTACATCCCCGTGCTTAATCTGTTTTTTTTATGATTTACCTTCTAAAAGAATCTGGCCATGTCACGCACCCCCAGGGGATGCGTGCACCCCAGGTTAAGAAGAACCACTGCTGTAAACGCATGCTTCTAACAAATGTGTAGTGTTCAAATATTGACGAATAAACTTCTTATAAGGCACACTATATTTATTGTCTTTCTTTGCGACACGGTCCCTAACACGGTCCCCTTACCCGATACCTAGAGAGGTATGTCCTCCGGACTCGGCGGGACTTATTCACTGGTGACCCGCTCGCCTAACGTCCTCCGGCTAGGACCTAGGGGATGCTGACTGACCCGACCACTCGGTCTGTGGTCTAGACCACTGGCCTCACTGAGCCCCAGCCCTTAGAAGGGCTGTAGAGGTCGCAACCAGGTACCCGATACCCGTACCTACCCTACCCCTATCCACCGGCCGGACGGAGGTACGGCCGGGTACGGTTACCCGTTTGCGACCCTGGTGCGGCCGGGTACGGGTAAGGAATCAAAACCCGTTTGCGACCCGGCTGTAGAGCTTGGATCCAGGGTCCTGTATCGGGACCTATTCTCCTCCTGACCCGGCCTCACTGAGCCCAGCCCTTAGAAGGACTGTAGAGATTGGGGGTCCAGGGTCCTATCTTCAGAATGGGCTTCGTCTCCGTGTGGAGAGAGAACTGAGTGGGAGCTCTCAGCGCTCTGGCTTTNATACCGGTTCGTGGCTGGCTCCGTCTAAGACACGCCCTTCTTGGAACCTTCTGGTTTACCCTGGGAGGTGACGTCATCCCCTCACGATCCGTCGATTGGATCCGCTTTCACTCTATCTGACCCGGGCATTTCCCGAGCAGGAATTGTCGTTCGGATCCGCTTTCACCTCTGTTTGACCCCCGGAATTTCCCCAGGGAGGTAACGCTGCTGCACCCTGTTGACGCCCAGTGTACTGCAGGTTACTGAATGGTGAGTGGCGATCACCTCTACAAATGTTTTCTCCTACAACATCAGAGTGCAGCGCCACATTAAATACGCTACAATGACAATAGTTTAAAGCGATTTGAAGCATGTTTTATATTTGGGGGGGGGGGCAGAGCTTTGTGACATCATATTTGAGGGGACGTTTGACTTTTTGTGACGCCGTGTGACGAATGGTGGGGGGGGNTAAAAAATCGTCCAAAATTGCGTGACGTCATTTATGGACGGCCCCTAAGAACCTCTGTTGTATACTGTGCGCGGGAAGTACGGCAAGTCCTCGTTTAACGCGGCTAGTCGCAGGTGCGTTCCTGAGAGGCGTCGTGTTAAGCGAAAAACGCGTTAAGCGAAAACGATTGCCCCGTAAATAATACAACGACGACGACGTTTGGCGAGATGCGGTGTACGTACCACGTGCGGCAGCGAGATGGCGGACAAATCACCGCCGTTACTGTATCATTCCGCGTTACCGCATCGCAACCGCTCAGCCACGCAGCTCAAAGAAAGTAGTTCGTCGTCAACCGCTCGCGTTTTCCGCGTTCTAACGGTAGCGCGCGCTTCCGCGTTGTGCCAAAAGCGTTCCCGAATGGAATAACCGCGTTATGCACGGCGAAAACGCGTTAGGGGCCGCCATAAATGACGTCACGCGATTTTGGACGATTTTGTGGCGCTGCATTCTGATGTTGTAGGAGAAAACATTTATTAAAAAGTAAATTCAATTAAGTAGAACGTGTTGTCTATCTATATATATAAAATCGCAAATCTGTCTGTCTGTCAGTCTGTCTGTGTGTGTGTCTGTCTGTCTGTGTGTCGCCGGACCATACGCAGTTTCATTGGACGAAATGTGAGGGATTTGCGAGACACGATTGGTCGTTTGGTTTTCCACGGCGGTTGCCCTGGCAACGGGTAGCGACGCATTCGCTGCGGGGTGGACGCCATTTTTAATACCCGTTAAAAATATGCGCACGCATTAACACGCGACTCTGAGGTAAATTCATCAAAGTTTCACGTCCTCTTCACTCCCCCCCCACCCCAATGTGTGCAATTACTATTATAGGGTCGGTACATAATAAAATATAGCGATTAGACAGTATTATTGTAGCGCGGGGGGGGGGGGGTAACGGCCCAGTACCCAGCCTCAGCCGGGTGGGCAATCTAGGCGAGGCCGGAGGCTCTGCACGGTACTAGGCCTCGACACCCCACCCGTGTCAAGCGACGACTTTGTGGTATAAACTCGATATACCCAGCGTTGCCCGGGGGGAAAATACATTTAAAATCTTCTGAAACTTTCAAACATTACATAACAATGAAATCTGTGTATATATGTAAGGTTATTAAGAAATATATTTTTCACCCGGGCAACGCCGGGTACTTCTGCTAGTATTTATTTAAAGTTGCGCATTTTATGTGACGTCACATTTCTCAACCCCCCCCTCCCCATTGTCACACATCGTCACACATCGTCACAAATGTCTGACCCCCCCCCAGGTGCGTGACGTAATTTATGGCCGGCCCCTTATGGCGTGAACACGCGTTAAACGAGGACTCGACGCATTTTGCCAGCGTGTGACACGTGCAGTGAAAGTGCACGCGGTCCCGTTACACGTGACACTTATGACGTCAACGCGAGCGAGGGGGNTGGTGGGGGGGTGAGAGGGCGGGGCGCGGTGGGGGGGGGGGGGGGGGGGCGCGTGGGGGGGGGNCTGTGGGTTAAAGAGGCGGTGCCAAACGAGCCGCTTCACTCACCAACACCGGGGTCGTGTACGCGCGCGCGGCCGCTAAATAAACCCGCTCACTTGAACACAAGACGAGCTTCGCGCGCGCGCTAATCAAATGCATTGGCCTTGTGACGCGGTTGGTTTAGAAGTAGTAAAATTAATAATGATTTCTAGATTTCATTAAATAATGAGAGGCATTGAAAGTAGTGCCGGCTCCCGGAGATGTGGGGGGGGGGAGGAGCTACGGGCGGCCATTTTTTTACGCGCGGAGGGATCCTCGCGCTACTCGCCGTCATCGGCGGCGGCGGCATCGACATCGTCGTCGTCGTCATCCGCTATCGGTCGTGAATTAAAAAATAACACGGTTATTATCATCGCAATAATAAGAACAATTGCACGGATTTCACCGGCGTGGTGGGTTTTTTTCCAACAACAAGAAGAAGAAGCAACAGCGACAACATTTGGAAGCGTTAAATATATT
Source organism: Lethenteron camtschaticum (assembly GCA_018977245.1). NCBI lineage: Eukaryota > Metazoa > Chordata > Hyperoartia > Petromyzontiformes > Petromyzontidae > Lethenteron > Lethenteron camtschaticum. The sequence goes on along the minus strand of MU249573.1, from coordinate 10,213,456 downwards.
TTGGTGGAGGGGTTTTTTTTNCTCTCTCCTTTTTTGCATCTTCGGCGAGAGGTTTGACAGCTGACGGATTACGGACCAGGGGTGGTAGGGGGGAGGGCAATTGCTGATTCCGGCTATCGGGACCGCTACATTTAAATTATTTTACATTTTTTTAAACAACACGACAAATCGGGAAGATAAACACACAATTGCTGTTGCGGTACCCTGAAATAAAAATAAAAAAAAACACAATTTAGTTGTAATTTGTAGCAGCGCTGTTGGGTTTGGTGCCGCGGTGGTGTTAAGTTGGTGAAGCGAGGAGAGGGAATTGTGAAGGAGGATTTGGTGAGAGCGCGGGTGGTGGAGGAGGAGGTGGTGGAGGAGGAGGAGAAGGTGGACGATGGGAACAGCGGAGCCACCACGACGAGGAAAGGCAACGAGGCGGAGAGCGGTGAGACACCGGGGACACGTGGAGAGACACGGGAGAGACACGGGACACGGAGACACGGGNACACGGGAGAACACGGGGAGAGATACTGAGACAGGGACACGGGGAGAGACACGGGGAGACTGGGAGAGACGGAGACACGGGACACGGGAGAGACACGGAGACACGGGGACACGTGGAGAGACACGGGAGACGTGGAGACTGGGAGAGACACGGAGACACATGGAGAGACACGGGGAGACACGGGGGGAGACACGGGGACACGGGAGAGACACGGGGATACGGGAGATTGGGAGACTGGGAGAGACACGGGGAGAGACACGGGAGACGTGGAGACTGGGAGAGACACGGAGACACATGGAGAGACAGGGGACACGGGGAGAGACACCGAGGAGAGACACGGGAGAGAGACAAGAGGAGACATTGGGGGGACAGGGAGACAAGAGGGGAGACATTGGGGGACAGGGGAGAGAGACATTGGGGTGACTGGGGGATACACTCGGACAGGGACACGGGGACAGAGACACAGGAAATGATTATAATCATGATGACAATAATTTCCTGTAATCACAGGTCAGGTGACAATTGAGATACAGGGGACAAGAGGCGGACATGGCAGCAAGGCGGGGGGGGGGTAGGCGGTCAAGGGAGTTAAGGGGATAGAGAGGACAGGGAGACAGGGGAGACGAGCATGTGGTGGTGGGGTATAGGCAGACAAGGGAGGGACATGAGAGAAATAGGATTACAGCCAGGGTGGGTGACAAGGGAGGGGTAGAAGGGGGCCCCTCGGTGGCTAGGAGATGTTCACTACCTCGCCTGGTCTACAGGAGGTCGTGGGTTCGATCCCGACCCTGACACCTGCTGTATATTTGGAGTTTGCGGTGTCTCTCATCATCATCACGGTGGCTAGGAGATGTTAACTACCTCGCCTGGTCTACAGGAGGTCGTGGGTTCGATCCCGACCCTGACACCTGCTGTATATTTGGAGTTTGCGGTGTCATCATCATTACGGTGGCTAGGAGATGTTAACTACCTCGCCTGGTGTACAGGAGGTCGTGGGTTCGATCCCGACCCTGACACCTGCTGTATATTTGGAGTTTGCGGTGTCTCTCTCATCAACATTACGGTGGCTAGGAGATGTTAACTACCTCGCCTGGTGTACAGGAGGTCGTGGGTTCGATCCCCAGCCTGACGCCTGCTGCTGTATATTTGGAGTTTGCGGTGTCTCCAATCTCCATCATCACGGTGGCTAGGAGATGTTAATTACCTCGCCTGGTATACAGGAGGTCGTGGGTTCGATCCCCACCCTGACGCCTGCTGCTGTAAATTTGGAGTGTAGCACGTCTCTCTTCCCGTGGTCCGTGGATTTTCCTCCGGGTCCTCTCTCTCCACATTTAGAGTCAACATCACGGCGTGTTAATAGGCTGCTGTGATAAATTCCCACGTGGTGATGATGATAAGCCCACTTCGTTGAGCCATCAGTTGCGATAGCCAAGGTAGGCTTCTGAAAAAATAGCTATTTTCTAGCTCAGTTGGGGCCTTTTTAGCTGGTAAAATACAAATAAAATGTTTTAGTTTATACCGCGGAATTAGGTAGGTTGGGGATATTTATGAACTATTCCTCCGGTATAATTTCATATTCTGAGAATAAGGGTGTCCCTTATTAAAACTCCCACGCCAGCAACCTTTGGATTTTGCAAGCTCCGTGTGTGATAACTATCACGACGCAAGGCCACTGGGCATGAGTGTGAAAAAGAGCTTAATAGCTCATCGGATTTCTCCAGTCTACACGCCGATTCTGATGAGTAAAACACAAATATTCTTCTGAACGTGCATGCAAGCTGTCAATCAGACGGTTACCCATATTCGTGCACAGGGAATTTGAGTTTTCAGATCAATACGGCGTGCAGCCGTTTTAATACGGCAATTTTTTAAATTTCTGTCAATTTGTTTGTGTTTCTCCCTTGTGATGGGACTCTGTAGGATGAACGTTGATATTTATAAGGGGCACGGGGTGACCAATAAGGTCTGAATTCATCTTCTTGGTTCTTTCGGTAGTCACGTAGAAGGGAAATAATAAAATAATAAAAATGAAACAATTCTCACGGCGTTTCGGCCACAACGCAAGCAGCCGTCCTCAGGTGAAGAACAGGCCGAAACGTCGTGATAATTATTTTATTGGTATATTTTTATTTTTTTATTATTTCCCTTCTACGTGACTTTACCGAAAGAACCAAGAAGATGAATCCCTGCAGTCACAAAAGCTTTAAATCGAAATTTAAGGTCTGAATTGGTCTGTAAAAAGGTAACTAAAATGTAGTTTTTATTAAAATGGACCCAAGTGTATATACGTATATAGAATACGTTGAGTTATAGGCTCATGAAGGAATTCACCAAACCTTTAAACTAAATGAGTTTCATTTTCAAATTTAAAGCTTTCGTGACTGCAGGGATTCATCTTCTTGGTTCTTCGGTAAAGTCACGTAGAAGGGAAGTAATAAAATAAACTTTATTTTATTATGTTGTATTTTTTAATTATTTTTTTATTTCCCTTCTAAATGAGTATCATAAAGGTTACCGACGAGCGGAATGGGGAGATACAAAAACACTTGGNACAGGATGGGGGGGGNTGACACAGGGTTGGAGGGGTCAAGTTCTGATAGTCTGAGAAGTGGTGACTCAAGGGGTTACGTTTGGGAAGATCGAGGGGGTGGTAGGAGGCCATGGGGACAGAATTGCAGGGGAGGAATCAGAACATGTGTTTATACTGGAGGAATCCGATGAGCTGTGAAGCTGTTTCTTTTTAAATTTCCGCAAATGAATAGGGATGGTGGACACGTTGACACAAGGGGAGAGATACGATGGGGTCGGTGGGAGACAGCATTAGAGAGAGAGAGAGTTTGACATCGTGAGAGTCAGGAATAGAAAGGCTCGATTTAAAGCTTTCGTGACTGCAGGGATTCATCGTCTTGGTTCTTTCGGTAAAGTCACGTAGAAGGGGGCGAACAACAGGGCGCAAACACGCTGGGAGACAGCACAGCGAGACACGGAGAGACACGTGGACTCCGGAGTGGGGTTGGTGGGACAAGAGGAGACGGGAGTGGGACAGACAGGGCACGTGGACAGCGTGACTTGATATAGACAAGACGCAAGGGGGGGGAGCAGGTGAGAGACGTGACGGGGGGACGGCGTAGGGCACAGTGAGACACGGAGAGAGACATGTGGGACAAGGGCGCATCGGGGACACGGTGGGGTTGGTGGACAAGAGGAGACGGGAGTGGGACAGACATGGCGAGGAGAGGGGGTGGGACACGCACACACGTGGACAAAGTTACCTGGGATAAGGAAGCAGACGACGAGACGCGGACAAGGCACACGGGGACAATCTTAAGGATACAGTGGCATGGTGATTGGGACATTTGGTGCGCGTGTGTTCTTTGTCTCGAGTGGAAACCCGAGGGGGGGGGGCTGAAATCAGTGATTGTGAGGGGGGGGGNCAGACGTGGACACGCCAGACAAAAATCCGTTCCGTCTCTTTAAGTCTGCTCCGACTCTGATTGTTGTGAGCGCGCACGTGTGTACGCATTGTGTGTGTGTCGTTGTGTCTACGGTGTGTTCCGTACAGCCTCGTGTCTTTATGTTTGTTTGCGGTGCCTGTGTTTTTGTACGTTGTCCGTGTGCGCTTCGTAAGTGTTTGTGTTCGTCGCGGTCGATCTGCCCTGTGCGTGTTTGTGTTTATTTTCTCGCCGTGTGTGTGCGTGTGTCTGTGTTGTGTTTCCGCGTGCGTGGTGGTTGGTGTCTGTATGGTTGTATCTCTGGGTTATGTCTCAGAGACTTGTTTTTCCTTCAGTATGCTTCTCGTTTTGTGTCTTGTCAGTAGGGTTTGCGTCTTAAGTTCCTGAGTGTGCTTGCGTCAAAAGTTTGTTTTTGGTGTGAATCTGTCTGCAAGCGTGTGCGTGTGCGTCTTCAGTTAGTGGGGAGCGGTCGTGCAACGAACACGGTGACGGTTCCTGGGCCTCCCCTAGGTCGACTCAGCCTCAAATGAGTACCTGGTGCTGTGTGTAGTAAACATCGCCACCGGGGAGACAAAGGCGGCTCGGGCGTGGTTGATGACCACCCACACCCCCCTCGTATGTCGTGCCGGCCTTCGTATGTGCTCCTCCATAACAGCACTTACTCCTGTTAAGGCTATACCCAAGAAAAAAAAANCCTCTCTTATGAATCTCTGTGCGTGTCTACGTTTGTGTATGATTCTGTGCGATTATAGCCACGCTGCACGCGCTGATCATATCAATTAACACTATGAGATCTCTTTTACCAGTGGCAAAATATAGTAGTAGGGTTTTACCCTTTTAAAAGTGTCAGTTTTGTACCAGTTTAAAAGGGTAAAAACCTACTACCATATCAATTAAATCAACGACTCCTTCATCAAAGTCAATTGCCTAATGCAGCAGCATCATCGTCGCGTGTAATCCTGCAGGGGTCTCATTGATGGGGATGGGTGGGATGAACACGTGATGATTGTACTGTAAAGCACGTTTCCCGTACTGTAAAACCCCCCAGTGTACAGCACTACACTGTACACTGTAAGGGGGAGGGGGTGGGGGGATACAGTGCGAGCCGATATCGGTTGCGGTCAGAGGTCGCGGTGCGCCTTGAGCGGGGGCGGGGTAGCGGGGGGGTGGGGTAGCGGGGGGGTAGCGGGGGGGGGTGTGGGGGGNTAGCGGGGGGGGGGTTGGGGTGTTTAGTGGCGGGAGGTGACTGCAGCGGTGTCTGTGTGTGGTGTCTGGTGTGTCTGTGTGTGTGTCGCNGTGTGNGTGTCGTGTGTGTGTCGTGTCTGTGTGTGTGTGTCTGTGTGTGTGGTTGTGTGTGTCNGTGTGTCTGTCTGTGTGTCTGTGTGGTGTGTGTGTTGTGTGTGTCGTGTGTGTGTCTGCTGTGTGGTGGTCTGTGTGTGTGTGTCNGTGTGTGTTGTGTGGTCTGTGTGTGTGTCTGTGTGTGTGTTCTGTGTGTGTGTCTGTGTGTGTGTCTGTGTGTGTGTCTGTGTGTGTGTGTGTGTCTGTGTGTCTGTGTGTGTACGCGTGTGTGTCTGTGTGTGTGTGTCGGTGTGTGTGTGTCTGTGTGTCTGTGTGTGTCTGTGTGTGTGTGTCTGTCTGTGTGTGTGTCTGTCTGTGTGTCTGTCTGTATGTGTGTGTGTGTGTGTGTCTGTGTGTGTGTATGTGCGTGTGTGTCTGTGTGTGTGTCTGTGTGTGTGTCGGTGTGTGTGTGTCTGTGTGTCTGTGTGTCTGTCTGTGTGTCGTTGTGTGTCTGTGTGTGTGTCTGTCTGTGTGTGTGTCTGTCTGTATGTGTGTGTCTGTGTGTGTGTCTGTGTGTGTGTATGTGCTGTGGGTCTGTGTGTGAATATGTGTCTAGGAGTGGTAGCGGTCAGCGCGCTGCACTATGAACCTGGCGACCCGGCTTCGATTCCCGCTCACGGCCAACACCGGCGACGATTATCTGAACCGGCCCTGGGCCTTCCCTAGGTTAACTCAGCCTCAAATGAGTACCCGGTGCGGTGTGTTAAATAACGCGGACGCGGGCCACCGTTATAACGCGGGAAGGTCACCGCGTGTCTGAGCGGTACGCGGAATGACACGGTAACGCAGCGTACCCTCGAGTTTAGTTGTTATCTCGCTGCACGGTGTGCGTAGCGGCATGTACAGCACGTCGCATTTAGCCAAACTTTATCGTGACATTATTATGGGAGGGGGGGGGGAATTATTTTCGCCGAACGCGGTTTCATTTTTTCTTAATGCGGCACTTTTATATTAAGGTCGAAGAGGAAGCAGCTGTTTATCAAAGGGGCCGTCCATAAATGACGTCACGCACCTAGGGGTGGGGGGGGGTCAGACATTTGTCACGAGGGGGGGGGGTTTAGAAATGTGACGTCAATCAAAATGCGCAACTTTAAATAAATATAGACGACACGTTCTACTTAATTAAATAGACTTTTAAAGAAATGTTTTCTCCTACAACATCAGAGTGCAGCGCCACATTAAATACGCACTACAATGACAATAGTTTAAAGCGATTTGAAGCATGTTTTATTTTTTTGGGGGGGGGGGGCAGAGCTTTGTGACGTCATTTGAGGGGGGGGGGTCTGACGCCGTGTGACGAGGGGGGGGGGTCGTCAAAATCGCGTGACGTCATTTATGGATGGCCCAAGCAGGTGACAAATTTGTTAAAGATGCACTGCAAATGATCAGTTTGTTGACCAATGCAGATACAAATTGGTAGGTATTTCGGTTTCCGCGTTCCTAAACCTTTTTGGGGCACGCTCCTCCTTTTGGCTGTCATTCCGCCACCAGTCTCGTCCATCTGCCATCATAGCAACGCAGAATCAGAATATTTATTTATACTGGAGGAATCCGACGAGCTATAAAGCCAACTGCGATAATCAGAGGTGCAGTGTTGAGTCTATGGTAGTGTTAGTCTATGGCAGTGTTGAGTCTATGGGTAGTGTTAGTCTATGGGCAGTGTTGAGTCTATGGGTAGTGTTAGTCTATGGGCAGTGTTAGTCTATGGGTAGTGTTAGTCTATGGGCAATGTTAGTCTATGGATAGTGTTAGTCTATGGGCAGTGTTGAGTCTATGGGCAGTGTTAGTATATGGCAGTGTTGAGTCTTTGGGCAGTGTTAGTCTATGGGTAGTGTTAGTCTATGGGTAGTGTTAGTCTACGGGCAGTGTTGAGTCTATGGGTAGTGTTAGTCTATGGGCAGTGTTGAGTCTATGGGTAGTGTTAGTCTATGGCAGTGTAGTCTATGGGCAGTGTTAGTCTATGGGAGTGTTAGTCTATGGGCAGTGTTAGTCTATGGGCAGTGTTANGTATATGGGCAGTGTTGAGTCTTGGGCAGTGTTAGTCTATGGGTAGTGTTAGTCTATGGGTAGTGTTNAGTCTACGGGCAGTGTTGAGTCTATGGGTAGTGTTAGTCTATGGGCAGTGTTGAGTCTATGGTAGTGTTAGTCTATGGCAGTGTTGAGTCTATGGGCAGTGTTAGTCTATGGGTAGTGTTAGTCTCCGGCAGTGTTAGTCTACGGGCAGTGTTGAGTCTATGGGTAGTGTTAGTCTATGGCAGTATGTATTTATGTTGAACTTCTTTCGCACCGTACGTAGCCAACCGCTCCCATCGTAAGCGCGAAGCTGAACACCGTTGACTCGGAGGTCTCTGAGAACATCTTAAACGAAGTTTGACTCCTACATTATTTTAGTGTATTGTAGCTCATCCTGTTTGTTTGTCTTGCACTAAATTAAATTCCTGTATAATAATTACAACATCCGGGATTGAGAGCTCATTGAGATAACGCATCTCCGTTTATCGCAAGGGAAGTCCGGTGCTCACGGCCCCTACAATCGTTCGGCATCTGTCGTGGTGGTGAGGTCACATGAGCGCGTGTGAAGTCACGGGCGGAGACCGGGACGATGATTGGGCGTGGCCACGGTGATGAGATGTTAACCACCTCGCCGGGTATACAGGTCGTGGGTTCCATTCCGACCCTGACGCCTGCTGCTGTATATTTGGAGTCTGCGTGTCTCTCATCATCAAATTCATTGCAGGCAAATACTCTAAAACGTACGTTTCTATATGTGGAGGGAGAATCCGAAGGGCCCAGAAAAAAATCCACGCGGCCACGGGGAGAGAGAGACATGCAAACTCCAAATATACAGCAGGCGTCAGGGTCGAACCCACAACCTCCTGTGTACCAGGCGAGGTAGTTAACATCTCCTAGCCACCGTGTGTGATGTTAACTTAATGATTGGCATGGGCCTGATGCCGGGAACGAAATGGGGTTCACCCTATCCATTTTGCTCCGCTATTCATAGCCCAGGACCTGGCCACTTTTGGCCCATGGGCCTCGGTGCAGTGGCACGCCCTGCATTTGAGTGGCGAGGGGCGATGTGGTGGTGAGATGTTAACTTCTCGCATGGTATGCAGGAGGTCGTTGCTTCTATCTCAACTCGGACGCCTCCTGTATATTTGGAGTGTGCGTGTCTCCCCGTCGTGTCGCGCCCCATCCCTGCATCGTGTACCCGCGCCCACTGCACCTTGGATCAGGCGTTGTCCGCGCGAGCAATCCGAACAGCCCGCACTGTAGCTCCGCCGCCTACAACGCCGATCAATAAACCCTGATTTGCGGGCGGAGGAGGGTCGCTCGTTCAAAGGTTTTTACGTCGAAGCAAACCTCCCCAATCCGAGCGTCGACGAGCTTCCCCCTGGCTCAAAGTGTGTCGATAGCACGTGGTGTTCCACTTTTTTTCGGGGGGGGGTCAAACCCACGACCCCCTGTATACCAGGCGAGGTAGTTAACATCTCCTAGCCACCGTGATGATACTGAGAGGGAAAGACATGCAAACTCCAAATATATAACCCACGACCTCCTTCATACCATGCGAGGTCATTAACATCTTGCCACCGTGATGCCCTCTCCACATTGACGTAGAAGCACCCACACTTTACCCCTCCGCATGCGACCTGCCTGCCGATCGACCAACTGCGGCATGTGCACCAGTTTATACTTCTGGGTGGACGGAAGCGATGGCGTTTCAGAAACTCGGCCATTGTTTCAACTGCCGTGCCGGGATATCAATTAAAGCCTGCGAGTTCCGAATCGGAAGCCCCAGTCCGCTTACCCATTTAGTGTGACCCCCCCCCCATCCCAAGGCGCTGTGCAGAAACGGTGGGCATCCTTGTTTCGCGGGAGAGACCGAGGCAGTCCTGCTATGGGTGCGATGCGATTTCCGGCAAAGTGTTTATTTTGAGACTGGGGGGGGGGCAGGGAAAGCGGCTCCCAAGGAGTGCGACCTCTCGAATGTCTCGTTACTAGAAATAAATAAATAAAGGTCGGTTTAGGAGTTGTTGAGTAGGATTGGGAGGGATGGGAGGTTGCTTTAAACGCAATCGGATGTATCGCTTCGTTTTTTGCACGTGAAAGGCAAGCCGTTCTTTCACGTGAGTGGACATCTCGTCGGCCTGCGAATAGATGAATGAACGTGACCCTGCTCGCGTGGCCGCGTTCCTCGATTGACCGCGAGTCCGTGCTGGTGTTTTTGGTTAGCGTTGGCGCCCACGCCCGACTTTCAGTTGCTCGCGAAGAGGGGGCGGGCGCGAGGAGGGATGTGTTGTTTATGGTGATGTGTTTTTTTCCCACATTAGTTTTAGGGGTTTCTTGGACTTTGCAGTTGTAAACAGTAAAGTCAAGTTCTCACCCCGCCCGCCCACCCCCGTTAACGTCAAAACAAAACTGTGGCAAGAGGCCCAGGATGGATTTCGAGAGCCTGCATTCCTTGGCGCGCAATTTATTATATTTTTGGGGCGTAGCAACATGGACGGCTCGGAAAAAAAAACACTTCCCCCCCCCCACGGCAAGGGTTTGTTTTAGGTCCATTCGTCGCTCAGGTAGCGTCGTTAACCCCTTTAGCTTTTGCCCCTCCCTCGGGTTTGGCTGTTAGGGGTCCAGGCTTACGGTTTCGTTCGCCCGTAACGCGGCGGAAGTTGTTGCGTTCCTGAAGAACGCAGCGATTATGCAAAAATTGCGTCGTAATATATAACGTGTCATAATGCAACAGTCTGCGATGACGCACAAGATGCGTAACGCAGGGCCCGAACAAAGGCCGAGACGCGTGGTGGGTAGCATTTAGAAGCATCCAGCAGCATCCCAATGCCTTGTGTGATGCTATGCCGAGGCAGCCGTACAACCGCTTATTCCTACTCGCGCGAGACGCAGTTCTGTCCGCTCAATCGCGTTATGTCCAGTTGCTTCCCTTGTTTTTTTGTTAGATTGACCAACACCTCACTTATCTTGTCGACAGCCCTCTTATCTTTGGCCTTCTTTAATCTCACCCATCTAAACTGAAACTGAAACAGTTTTTATTTTAGCTAGGTAATGCCCGCTGAGCAATATTATAGCTCTTTTTCAGAAGCGACTTGGCGATCACAAATAATAGCCCAACGAAGCGGCTTATTATCACCACGTGGAAATTTATTGCAGCCAAATACCCTAAACGCGTGGTGTTGATTCCAAATGTGGAGGGAAAAACCGGAGGACCCGGAGAAAATTCCACGCGACCGCGGGTGCAATATGCAAACCCAAATATACAGCCGTCAGGGTCAGGATCGAACCCATGACCCCCATATACCGGACGAGCTAGTTAACATCTCGCCACCGCTTCAGCCTAATTCTGTACCTCTTTAAGTTTCTGACTGCAGGACATCTTCTTGGTTCTTTCGGTAAAGTCACGTAGAAGGGAAGTAATAAAATAATAAAAATAAAACATAATAAAACAATTCTCACGACGTTTCGGCCACAACGCAAGCAGCCGTCCTCAGGTGAAAACCAGATCCGTCGAGGCGACAGAGTCTGAATGAAACAGCACACGAGCTTGGAGCATATATATAAGCTGGGCGCATTGACAAAGGAATTTGCATATCAAAAGGAATTTAGCATATTTATGGGAAATGCAGGAATGCTGCTGCTGCAGCAGTAACTGCAGCTCCCTTTGATGCTGTTAATCCTGCATAATGCACATGCATATGCAGTACTAATCACATTCCTGCATTTCCCATAAATATGCTAAATTCCTTTTGATATGCAAATTCCTTTGTCAATGCGCCCAGCTTATATATATGCTCCAAGCTCGTGTGCTGTTTCATTCAGACTCTGTCGCCTCGACGGACCTGGTTTTCACCTGAGGACGGCTGCTTGCGTTGTGGCCGAAACGTCGTGAGAATTGTTTTATTATGTTTTATTTTTATTATTTTATTACTTCCCTTCTACGTGACTTTACCGAAAGAACCAAGAAGATAATTCTGTACCTCTTTATGTCTCTGTCAGCAAGACATCTCTCTCAGTTTGGCCATAACTCGTAGGGCCACTCCAAGGACCTTCGTGGCCTATACCCGCCAACTCTCCCTCCCCCCCCATCGTGCAACCAGTTAAATTAGCACCACGTGCTAGCGCCTTCCAATCGTTGACACAAGGACCCGTTTAAAATCGAGGTATTGTTTGATTGGCCCCTTCCTGCCTCCAATGTCACTACGTAAAGTGACCCTCACTACTTCGTGGGTAGTTAACCATAGAAGATTCACTGAAAGACCGATGAGCTCTGTAATTAACACGTACTGGCTCGAGGCTGCTGATAGAGATAAGCCCCAAATATTGCTTGAACGGGCGTGGGCACACTTGGAGTTTTTAGGGTGCGTGTGGGTGTGTGTGCGAGTGTGTGTGTAGTGGGGAGCGGTAGGGTAGCGGTTAGCACGCTGTGCTACGAACCTGGCGACCCGGGTTCAATTCCGCTCACGGCGACCAGTGACGATTATCTGAATCGGTCCCTGGGCTTCCCTAGGTCGACTCAGCCTCAAATGAGTACCTAGTGATATATGTAAACATCGTCGCTAGGGAGACAAAGGCGGGCGGGCGTGGTGTTGGCTACCCACCCCCTCGTGTGCCGTGCCGGCCTTTATAGGTGCTCGCTAACAGCACTTGCCCCGACAGTTTGGTCAGGCTATACGGGGGGTCTTTGTTACGTGACTTTATGGGAGTGCTAGTTTAGTGGTTAGCACGCTACGCTATGAACCCGGAACCCGGCAGTGACCCGAGTTCAATTCCCGCTCACGGCCACCAACACCAGTGACGATTATCTGAAATGGTCCTGGGCCTCGCCTAGGTCGACTCAGCCTAAAATGAGTACTTGGGGCCTGGTGCTGGCCACCTACCCCTCGTGTGTCTTTGTAGTCAGGGGGTACAGCTGGTGCATTTGCCAGTCATCTCAGTCAGTCAACCCATGGCACCTGGGTCTGTCCCGTGAGCAATCGACACTTCACGTGGCCTCAAAGTGCACCTGGCCTGGCACAGGCACCGTGGTGACGTCACCGCCACTTAGTGGCGAATGGCGAGTGTTTGTGTGTGTATATATGTGCCTGTATGGGGAGCGGATAGTGCGCTGCGTGACGAACCCGTGACGGCGTCGTCAGTAGTTCCCAGGCAATCCTGCGGAGGGTGCCACCTCCACAGAAATAACTCCTAACCCTAACCCCCCACCCAACCTATTGTAAAGAATTCAAATGCAATGTGGCTTTTTATATCGCCGTCGACATGCGAAAAAAACCCAAACCTCCAGATGCTGTGCAGGATAGTGGGCTCATTTGTGAGCAGGAGTCTTGGTCATAGGCAGAGTTAGAAAGGAAGGCCTCAATCATGGACTTGAAGGTTCTTGAAGTTGACTGCATGGTTGCTGCTGCTGCTACTATTTTTATTTTACTAGGTAAGAAGTGACCTGGCCATCACAAACGATACCTCAACAAAGTGGCTTATCATCATGTCGACATTTCAAGTAGCCAAATACTCTAAACGCATGTTGTTGATTCGAAATGTGGAGGGAAAAACCGGAGGACCCGGAGAAAAATCAATGCGACCACGGGGAGAGAAACATGCAAACTCCAAATATACCGCAGGGTCTTGATCGAACCCACGACCTCCTGTATACCCGGCGAGGGAGTTAACATCTCGCCATCGTGGCTGGGAGCTACATACTATGGGACTGCAGGTGAGAAAAAAAAATTAAGATTGAGTGTGACCACCCATTAAGTGAATGTTGACTGGGGAGCATCGAGAGAAGCTCTTAAATTCCTCGAGTGGAGAGTTCATGGAGGAGAGTGTAGAGTATGTATGGTTTGAATCCATGGAGTGCCTTGAAGATCCTTAACATGTATCTGGGACTTGATTGGGGAACCGCTCAGAACCGTCAAGGCACACAAGTGTAACTCACTCGTTACTGGATTGGAGATTCTAAATTAAACCCGTTGTTTTTAAACTACAATTCCACAAATGGAAAACCTTGCCTATCAGCGGTGTGACAATGCAGTGTTTTACTAACGATCGATTACTAAGGCTCATGATAACAGGCATTGAATCACGTGTGAAAGAACCGATAATTGTCTATTCATGCATTTTATATTCAAGTGATATGTTGCAACGTTCTGACCCGCCCTCTACTGGACATCTGTGAAAAAGAGCTTTGCGGCTCATCGGATTCCTCCTCCAGTATAAATAAATATTCTGATTCTGATGTCACACGGAGGCTAATGGATTGAACAAAACTCAACAAAGCAAGAAGACATTAAAAACCCCAAAACATCAACAAATGAGATGGTAAAAACCATATGACAAAAGAAAGATTTTGGTTTAATTTGAATCGGCGGCCCTGAATTGCGACAGTTTGTCAATTTGTCCAGAGTGGTGAATCGTTAAACCCCTGTTGTCAACACGTTTGACATTTGGTGACACTTTTCAGAAAACCGGAATAACAGCAGCAGCAGAAGCATCTGCAGAAGCAGTAGCAGCAACAGTAGTAGAAGTAGCAGCAGCAGTAGAAGCAGCAGCAATAGTAGAAGTAGCAGCAGTAGTAGAAGCAGCAGCAGTAGCAGCAGTAGTAGAAGTAGCAGCAGCAGTAGAAGCAGCAGCAGTAGTAGAAGTAGCAGCAGCAGTAGAAGCAGCAGTAGTAGTAGAAGTAGCAGCAGCAGTAGAAGCAGCAGCAGTAGCAGCAGTGGTAGTAGAAGTAGCAGCAGCAGTAGAAGCAGCAGCAGTAGTAGAAGTAGCAGCAGCAGTAGCAGCAGTAGAAGTAGCAGTAGAAGCAGCAGCANTAGCAGCAGCAGTAGTAGAAGTAGCAGCAGCAGTAGAAGCAGAAGCTCGGGATGATTCTCATTTAGTTTACTCTCAAAATGTTGTGATGCCAGCTGTCAGCATTGGGCTGGGTACAGCTCGCTCAGGGGTGGGGGGGGGGTAGAGGGGAAACCCACCCAAGTACTAACCAGGCTCAACTCAGCTGAGCTTTCGAGATGTGACAAGATAGGTGGCACCCTCAGCACTGCCGTTTCCTGGTACACACCTCTCAGCCCCGTGACGAACAACAAACACCTGGCAAGCCATCGTACGGTCACCCATCCAAGTAATAACCAGGCTCAACTCTGCTTAGCTTCGGAGATTCGATTTGATAGGTTGCATTTATGATGATTTGGTCATAGGCACCACATCCCTAACAATGCAAAACTAAGCTAGAACCTAAACTAATTTTTATTTTACCAGGTAACGCCCACTGAGCTATAAGGCTTTTTTTAAATCCTTTATATTAAGTTTGCTTGCTTGCTTGCTTGCGTGCTTGCTTGCTTGCTTACGACCGTGCAAATCTTTCGGTCGTTTTTTAACCCACTTCCCGTGATCCAATCGAGCTGACATTTTGCACACAGACTTGTTGTGCGAGACAATTAATGTTCGTGAAAATTTTTTTCCAAAATTTTCCACTTTTTAGGACAAAAATATATTTAATTACCAATTGCTTAATGGTGCAATGCAATCATCTGACCCATAGGTGGCAGCCATCTCAAGCCAGAGGACGAGAGGACTCTAGCCGCCACACATATAAAGGATTTATAGTGAAAAACTTTGTTTTTACGGGTTATACTTATTCAGAATTGACCTGGCCACAAATTATAGGTCAACGAAGTGGCTCATCATGTGGACATTTCTAACAGCCAAATACTCTAAAATGCATCACGTCGATTCCAAAACTTGGGAGAGACAAACTGGAGAACCCGGGAGAAAAACCCACGCGACTACGGGGAGAACATGCGAGCTCCAAATATGCAAGCGTTAGAGTCGAGCGCCTCTTCTCCTGTAGGCACGATTTATTTGGCTGTTTTCTGTGTTGGCAAATGGTGTACAACTTTCATCTGTCTTTTCTTGGATTTTCTGTTTGCACATAGTCACTTTAAGATGTTTTCTTGTTCATGTTTTTGTTTTTTGTTTGTTGCGGTTGCACCCGATTCAAGAGCTGAATGGCTCACAGGACAAAACCCAATAAATGAAACTTTAAACTTTCATCGTCAAAGATGGCTTACGACAGAGGGGAGTAAGGTGTACTTCCGTGAGCCAGCGCTGGCGAAGTCAGGGGCTTGGTGGATCACGCAGATTCGTCCGACTTCCATCGCGAGGAATGGCACTTCGGGTAGTGGCGGCGCTGCTTGAAGGCCATCACCAAACGTGTGGTGGATTACGTGGCTGCTCTGAATCTCAAAATGATGATCAGCCACTTCGTTTAGCTATCATTTGTGGCCAGGTCGCTTCTGAAAAAGAAGCTGCATAGCTCAGTGGGCTTTACCTGGATTTATTTTTATTTCCTTTTCCATACTTTGTACTCCTATCGGGTTTCTGTTGTTGTATTGTTTTATCGTTGTTAATTTCTGACCCATGCCCCTACCTGGACATCCGTGAAAAAGATGCTTCGTAGCTCATCGATTTCTCCAGGATAACTAAAGATTCAGATTTGTATCTGATCTGAACTGTATCTCACTCTGTCACGTAGCGGCGGTTAAACGAAAAATCGACAAGCAGAGATTTTGATGAAGAGGCAGGAAGAACGCCCCGTGGCATGCAGGCCAGAGGTCACAATCGGGTACCCGATACCCGTACCCTACCCGATACCCGGCTACCCGTACCCGGCTGGGTACGGGTACCCGTTTGCGACCCTGATGCGGCCGGGTACAGGTACGGGTAGGCCATGAGTCACTGCTGAGTAACCGTTTGTCACTCATTTCCCAATGTCTTGTCTCTTTTCACAATTCAAGTTCCTAGAATCAACCCACCCGCGCCTGCAACATGGCTTCATCCCAGAGGTCGCAATCGGGTACCCGTACCCTACCCGATACCCGGCCGGGTACGGGTAGCCGGGTATCGGGTAGGGTACTGGTACGGGTACCCGTTTTCGACCCTGGTGCGGCCGGGTACGGGTACGGGTAAGGCATCAAAACCGTTTGCGACCTCTGATGCAGACACGATTTATATCAGGTTCTGCGCTAAACGGGACATGGCTTTTCACAAGTCACAGTGCGGCTCGTATGCAGCTGCCCACGCTGAATTGGGGCCACTGTGTACAGAGCTATTCACTAGTCCGGGATAACCAACTATTTAAAGAATGTTAATGCGCCCGCTTAAAATAAACTAACACTCAACCCGCCTCACCTCCTTGTGTAAATCTCATCGAATCAGTCGTATGCTGAATAAATTTCTGGCTTTTTATCTTGGGCCCGGGCCAAAATTTAGTGAATAAGTCTGGTTTGTGCCGGTTTATTGTACTTGGCAAAAACGTATAAGATTTCACGTTGGAGTAATTGTTTTCCAGCCATCTAATGAGATTGTAGTGTAGCTTGGATGACTGCATTGGTTTCCACTCAATTAAAATGCCTTTGATTGTCTACAAAGGGGGAGATCAAATGGAAATTGATACTAGTCTTTTCTAGAATGATTGATAATATTTAAGTTGTCATTGGTAGAGAAACATTTTCTTAACCTTGCTTACTGATTCGAATGGATGGCTTCAACATATTTCTCTTTGCAATAATCTTCAAATAATCTACATACGAGCGACATGAGGCTAATGGGTTTGTGGTTCTTCCAAGTCTGTTTCCTTTTGAAAAGTTTTCAACACAAAGAGTAATTGTTGCATCGTTCCATGAATGAAATATTTTCACTTCTGTGTGTACACGGAGTGAAAAGATGGGCTACTTTTTTTCAAGAGCTGGTCTCAATTCTTTGATGATGCCCACAGTTACAACATATGCTCCCGAAGCATTCCTTTTACTGGTAAGAACCTCCTGGTTACACCAGCCCATAAGGGATTATTGTGTCCGTCGTGCAGGGAGGGGCTGGGTGGGGAAGGAGGGCTGGGTGGGAGGGGAGGGTGGGGAGGAGCTGGGTGGAGAGGGTCGGGCTGGGTGGAGAAGGGAGGGTGGGAAGGGGCTGGGTGGGGAGGGTGGGGAGGGCTGGGTGGAGAGGGTGGGAGAGGCTGGGTGGGGGTGGGAGTGGTGGGGCTGGGTGGAGAGGGGCTGGTCACCCGTGGTGCCCTTATAAAACTCAACGTTTAACCTACTCACGCCGGCTTGTGCCCGCCCTCACAGTCGGCCATATTTGTGGAATACACCACGCCGCCGTTGACCCTGGCCATTGACCGAGCAACCCAACGTTCCTACCAGCTCCCTCCGCAGGAATGTGTTTTTCATACGGTGAAGAGCAGAGTTCAGTTAAAGTGTAACATCTGGAACTTTGTCTTCATCTGAGAAAAAAACTTGTATTTGTTGTTGTAATGTTCGGACCTGCACCCTAACTGGAAAAAAAAATATTTATAGCTCTTCGGATTCCTCCAGTACAAATAAATATTCTGATTCGGATTGACGGAGACGGAATCACTCGTTTAGCGGCGGAAATTTCAAGTTCGAAATAACGTTTTGGACGAGCGGCATCTTCGTCATACGTTACGCTTTGAAGAAGTTATCCAACTCGATTTTTGTAGCGATCATCCAACACTAACCCCCCCCCCCCTCAACCCGGGCGCGTTACTTAACACCGCTAACCCAACGCTCACCCGAAGACTGTGAACCTCGGCATTTAAATAGGGCGACTGTGCGCTAAGCGAGCTGGCGGCGACGGCGAAACCGCGTGCCTCGTCACTACCCCCCGCGAAAAGAGCATTGGAGAGAAGCTAATGAGCGTAAAAATACAGCCCAAGAAACGTAGCCCTAGGGGAGGTGGGGGGTGGTGGTGGGGTCGAGTGTGGGACATGCGTGCGGTCCGCCTCGGCCGGTGAATTCAGGAACATTTTGAAATCAGAGTTTGCAAAAAATAGACGTGGGATGTGGCCTCGCCAAGTCAAACCGTTGGTACACAACAGCGCCATATTAGGCTTAAGGCAAACAGTGAGCCGCTTGTTCAGCAGTCTTAGCGTGCACACACACGTGCACGAGGCCCTCGCCTGCGGAACCAACCATACATCCTCGCAGCAAGCAGCGGCAGCGGCTTTTGGCTGGCTGTCGAACAAAGACGGTCGCCACACAGCGTGGCACTTTCAGATGCGCTTCTGCGGCCGTACCTGGAACGCTCTTCCTCCCAAAGATTAGGAAGCCGCATGGAGCTACGCACTTTTAAATCGACATTGAAGACTCATAGCTTAACAACTGTTTAGTTTGTTGTCCTTCCCCGCACCACCCATTGGCATGGCTGACTACGTAAGCAGTTCAATGTGCATACACGCACACATGCTTTTTATGGCGATATATCCTGATCGTACGTGTAGAGGGATTATCAAAGTGCTTAGGAAAGAATGGACACACGTCGAATGAACATTTGTTACTCATGTACGTACGTTGAATTTCTTTCGCACTGAACGTAGCAAAACCTCGCTAATGGGAGTTTCGTCAATTCATGAAATAATCGGAGAGTGTAGCTCTTAAGTGAGCGGGAAAACCCCTCTGACCAAGTGAGTTTCTTTTACCCGTGGTGGTAACAAGAGCCGAAGGTGATTTCCATCACAGCAAGAGGTGGGATTCGTTACCGCAGGATGGGTCCTTCTATCAAGCCTCGCATGTCACAGATTCGGCTGTTTTCAATTGATGGTCTATGTATGTTGAACTTTGGCACCATACATAGCCAACCGTGCAAATCGGAGGTGCAGGGGAAGGACAAAGAACTAAGATTTGCAAGCTTAAATGTCGTGTTTCAGTATGTGAATGTCGATTTAAAGCTTTCGTGACTGCAGGGATTCATCTTCTTGGTTCTTTCGGTAAAGTCACGTAGAATGGAAATAATAAAATAATAAAAATAAAACATAATAAAATAATTCTCACGACGTTTTGGCCACAACGCAAGTAGTCGTCCTCAGGTGGAGAACAGGTCTGTCGAGGAGACAGACTCTGAAGTCGGACTCTGTCTCCTCGACAGACCTGTTCTCCACCTG
Source organism: Lethenteron camtschaticum (assembly GCA_018977245.1). Taxonomy (NCBI): domain Eukaryota; kingdom Metazoa; phylum Chordata; class Hyperoartia; order Petromyzontiformes; family Petromyzontidae; genus Lethenteron; species Lethenteron camtschaticum. The sequence continues at coordinate 10,194,216 of MU249573.1, read as the reverse complement.
AGGACGGCTACTTGCGTTGTGGCCGAAACGTCGTGAGAATTATTAAATTATGTTTTATTTTTATTATTTCCATTCTACGTGACTTTACCGAAAGGACCAAGAAGATATGTGAATGTATTTATTTTAAACTGATTTCATTCTATTTTACCAAGCTTTGTAGCTCTTCTTCAGAAGCGACTTGGCCATAAATGAGAGCTCGACGAAGTGGCTGGCTTATCACGTGGAAATGTATGGAAGCCAAATACTCAACGCGTAATGTTGATTTTAAATGTGGAGGGAAAACCCGGAGGACCCGGAGAAAAATCTACGCGATCACGGGGAGAGAGAAACTTACAAATATACAACAGGCGTTAGGGTTGTGATCGAACCCACAACCTCCTGCATACCAGATGAGGTCTTTAACATCTCGCCACCTGTGACACCCAACACGGTGTCGTAGCGTTATTGATTTAGCGCTCCGATGCGTTTCCGGGTTGTACCACGAAACGTTCGGCACGATGTCCGACGTTTCCCTCCATGGGCTGCGAGCTTCTTCGGGAAGTGAATTCAGTTGAATTCTAATTTTAGATACGCGTGTTATAGGCGGGAGAAAAACGTTTAGTTCAGTCGAGTTCTTCGTGTAGATTGTCCAACGTGAACGGGACTTTCATCGCGTAAAGAGTAGCGTTGCTATTAGGGACTTGCCTAGGAGAAAAAAAACGGGTCATAGCAATCGAATGGTTTTCCCCAACCTTGGAGACACTCGGTAGAAAAAAAAAANTTCGTCACATTTTCAAATGGATTTTGCCCTAACGCACTGCCAATTAAACACATCTGAAGTGAATCTCCCGTTGGAGAGGGTTACGCAATACATGCGTTTGCGTGATTTTATTTTTTTCCCCCCTTGTTAGTAGCACCAACAGCCAGCAGTGATGCTCAGTTTTACAGCCGCGAAGGGGAGCCCGGCTTTGCCCTCCCCCACCCAAGGCCCCGTTATCGCTCGTAAAAAACACCTGACCTTGTGAATTTCTCAGTGTGAGTGCACTTCTGGCATCTGCCTTTGTCCTATTCCCCCTCGCCACACCCAGTTCGGTACGTGGCAGCAACGCTGCCAATTTTCACTTAATACTTATCTTTCTCTTCGTTCTCCTTGTAGTTCCCAGGGCATAATAACAATACGAATGTTTGCCACGCAACGGATCGAGTGGGCATCGCGTTCTGTTGGAACGGCGCGGAAAAAAAGTTGCGACTGCAAAAAGTTACACGCCACACGCGTGTAATCTCCAGCGCTTTCCAACGCATGTCCTGCCCTCAGAAGTACAGTGTTAGCGATAATAATGTTACTAAAAAAGACTCAAACTTTTTATTTTACCACGTAAACATTCCTGTCGGGAAATGACAACATATTGAAGACCTCCCCTCACTGAATTGTGGTCTCCCGTGCCTCTCTCACAAGAGAGAATTCGGAGTCTAATTTGGTTCTCGCGTGGATAAATAAGGGCATGGATCGATCTCTCGGAGAGGCTGAACCCTGGATTAGTTGTCTCTGCGCTCTCTTGAATAGCACTTTCTTAAAGACCCACACTGGGCACAAGCACGGAAGGCTAAAGAAAACACCGATTTGTTTGTTTTCAGTTTTGAAGGGTTGAAGGCCATTCTCTCCGGACCGACATTTGAGCTGCACTCAAATCCCAAGAGTGATGATTATTATTAGTATTAAGGCTTCATTTCCCACCGTATAATTTCCGGGTCGGCGGGCAGACTTGAGTCCAGTGTGTGGCACGGTCGTGGCGAGTAGCAGCAATCGTAACGAGAGGCAAAACCACTAGGGGTGAGTGGTGTGTGGTGTGGAAATGTTCTGGGTCACCTACTGGAACAGGACAAATCCCAAATTAATTCTCGCTTATTATAGGTGAAAAAGAACGCACTTCAAATCGCCACGAGGCTTTGCATGCTATTTTGTTTAACCACTTATACGGAGCTCACATTTACAGTATTTTTTTTATATTCAGAGCTTCACTTTACAGCTCTCGTTTACGTGGTCGCGTGCACACGCGCATGTGGTTTTTTGTTTGTGCGTGTGAAGAGCTCCTTCCCCCCCCCCCTTTTGGAAAGGACACATTTCTGTCGGAAACGACCGCGTACACGCACAAGCATACGGTCTCAGCCTAGCTCGCTCGTTCGTCCCGAGCCCGTAGCCCTGCGGTTGACGCTTCGCTCGCCGGAATAAACTAGGCGAAAGCTTCCAAGTCCAGTAGACTCTCCATTATCTGAATTCCGTTTATCTGATTTGCGGATTAACCGCGCGGTACCTGAGATTTTAACGTAAATGAATAACTCGTGGATTTTACCCTGAGCCCAAATTAATAATCTAAAAACAGTTCTTTGGTGTTTTCGGTAAAGTCACGTAGGTAAAAAATAAAATAAATCAAATAAAATTGTTTAGTTGTTTTCATTCTATTGTATTTTTATTTATTTACATTTTTATCCTGCGTGACTTTACCGAAAAAACCCAAAGAGTATGAATCCTTGCAGTCACGAACACTTCAAATCTAGAACTAAAAACAGTTGTACATTGTTATTCTTGGACATGTATATTACAAGTCACATGCTTAAACAAACAAATCCACGTGATCGCCTCTACAGTACAGTAGTTGCAATATCTTTACAACAGTGGGCGGAGTTTGATGTTGATTGCCGTGGCTCTGCTGTCATCCACTTAGTGGTCAGAGTCTTCTACGAGGGAGGAGGAAAGTGTTATCACTGAGCACGCGCATCAATCCATTCTTTGACTACACATCTTTGCTTTGTTCACTAATAAACTTTCTTCATGTAAACGTAATTTATACCTATTTTAGTGTTTTTTTTTACATCTGCGGAAAATTGTAATATTTTTGGATTATCTGTGATTTTTAATGATCCGTGGCCGTCTCCCCCCTCCCCCCGTCATTGGCACGGATAATCAAGAGTCTACTGAAGTTTCAAATTGGGGGAGGTGAAAAATGACAAAACATAGAATCACGGTCCAGTTTGTGTTTAATTTTTTATCTTCTGCGTTTTATTTTTTAGCGGCGTGGGTATTTTTTTCCTTCTAACCTAAGCTGGCTCTATCTGAACCGGTCCATCCGGAAGAGATGCAGTCGTGTCGAGTGTCCAAATGCGATTTCGCTGAGAGACGGCAGGTTAGTGAATAACGAGAGAATACTTTGCCCGGTTAGACAACGCCGGGAGTGTGATCTAAGGAGGCAATGCGGTGAAACAGGGTCGGGGGGGAACAGAGAAGGAGATACAAACTTGAAAGGAGTAGCTCTTCCCCGTATAGCCTCTGTCTTTGCATCAAATACAACGATCCCACGTATAGCCTTCACAGACTGTTGGGACAAATGCTGTTAGCGAGCACCATGAAGGCTGGAACGGCACACGAGCGGGTGGGTGGCCAACACCTGTGGGGAGACAGCGTCTGAATGACGCTGTCTCCCCGATAGACCTGGTCTTCACCTGATGACGGCTGCTTGCGTTGTGGCCGAAACGTCGTGAGAATTATTTTATTATGTTTTATTTTATTATTTTTATTGTTTCCATTCTACGTGACTTTACCGAAAGAACCAAGAAGATGAATCCCTGCAGTCACGAACGCTTTAAATCGAGATCTATTGGATGTTAAATTTTTTATCGAATGTATGTACGTTGAACTTCTTTCGCACCATACATTGCCAACCGTGCTAATAGGAGATCCAGGCGAAGGACAACAAAGTAAACACACAACGCAGTTCAAAGAAAGTAGTTTCGATCTAGATGATTTACAAGTGCAGAGCTTCAGTGGCTTCCTAATGTCAGAAGGAAGAGCATTCCAGACGGCCGCGGAAGCGCATCTGAAAGCGCGCGATGCGGCGACCGTCTTTGTTCGGCTGCAGCTGCCGCGGCGAGGATGACCAGAGTTTGCGTGATGGTTGATGCTCCTTGACGAGATCAGCAAGGTATTGTGGTTCATTTGTGGCAATCACTATGTGTGCGTAATGAGCGCGACCTTGCAATGCATTCGTTGGGCAACCGGAAGCCAATGCAGCTCCGCGAGCACTGGAGGGACATGGTCGGATCTTGCAGTGCTCGTCACGGCACGTGTCAAAGAATTTTGTCCAAGCTCAAGCTCGATAATGTTTTTGCCAGACGTTACCGTAGAGTAGTGAGTTGCAATAATCGAGCCTTGTCGATACTACGCTGCAAGCCGCCGTGTTGGCTACGTCGAATGTGTTTTAGAGCCCTGATATGAAAATTTCAGGACCTGACTATACGCGCCAACACATGGACGTGTGGGCGCGGTAAAACGTTCCCGCGGAAACCTAGGCACGATTGTAGTTCCCTACGGTTTAGGGAAGGAACTGGCAGTCTGCAAGATGTGGGGAGCTGCTCCACCGGCTAAAAACGAGGCATACAGTGGCAGCGGAATGATTCATCATCATCAATTCTCTAAGCTTTTCGAAACATTAATCTGGAAAATAGCTTTATAGCTCATCGGATTCCTCCAGCATAAACAAAGATTATGGCAAATCGCCTGATGATGCTGGATGTAATTACCAGCGAAACGTCGTATTCAAATTGTAAATGTTGTGGATTTACTCTGCAACACACCGGTGGGCCGGAGTAGTAACTGATTGGCGCGTTGTTTACGTGACAAACCTTCCTGGCTGTGTCGGACGGTGGAGGGTTACGACACATTTATACTCACCCAAAAACCTTTATTGTGAATAATATTGGTCGCGAAAGCCTACGTGTTAAACATTATGATTCTATCTTGATTTGAAGCTTTCGTGACTGCAGAAATTCATACTCTTTGCTTCTTTCGGTAAAGTCACGTGACTTTACCGAAAGAACCAAAGAGTAATACGATGCTGCTTGAATAGCGTGCATTAGAATGAAATGTTTCTTTCTTGGTTCTTTCGGTAAAGTCACGTAGAAGGGAAATAATAAAATAATAAAAATAAAACATAATAAAATAATTCTCACGACGTTTCGGCCACAATGCAAGCAGCTGTCCTCAGGTGAAGAACAGGTCTGTCGGAAAGACAGCGTCTGAATTTTCATTATTTTATTATTTCCCTTCTACGTGACTTTTCTTCTGACGCTGTCTTTCCGACAGACCTGTTCTTCACCTGAGGACGGCTGCTTGCGTTGTGGCCGAAACGTCGTGAGAATTGTATTTTATGTTTTATTTTTATTATTTTATTATTTCCCTTCTACGTGACTTTACCGAAAGAACCAAGAAGATGAATCCCTGCAGTCACGAAAGCTTTAGATCGAAAGGTTTGTCACTTCAACAAAACGTGCCAATTCGTTACTAGTACAGCACACCGGTGTGTTGTCGAGTAAGCCCACGACTCGATCTGTAAATGTTGTGGGCTTATTCTCCAATATACCGGAGAGAGAAGACGCCAGCCGCTCATTGCGGTGCCAGGCACGGCCGCCTTGCTGATCGTGATGCAGACTGCTGAGCGTGGCTCGTCATTGTTGCGGAAGATTGCCCCGTAGGTGTCCATTGCACATTTCGTCATTTGTTGTTGCCACTTTTTTCTCTGCCCTGTGCCAATATGCGTCAAGTAGTGGCCACATCTTTCCGCCACCCAATGTCTTATGTCGTCGTCAACCGTTGCACTACTACTGCTCGCACACAAAGACAAAGATCCCCCGTATAGTCTTAACAGACTGTTAGTGCTGTTAGCGAGCACCTATGAAGGCCACACACACGCACAGAGCGCGCCGCATTGTACAGTTGCAGACATTCACACAGACTGCAAGGAACCGGACTTCATGAGCGATAAGACGCTAATGCCCCCCCCCCCCACATATACGGCACAGGTTAGCAGAGTGACTGGCAGACATTGTGCCGACCTCAGCGTATATTATCCCAAAGACGTAACCGTTCAATTCCTGTAACTGGGAATACAGCCATTGGGTGGTTGTAGTGATGTGGAGGGCTGGGTGGGGGTGTTGTATAGGAGGCTGTGTGGGGGCTGGGTGGTTGTATAGAAGGCTGTGTGTGGGGGGCTGGGTGGTTGTATAGGAGGCTGTGTGTGGGGGCTGGGTGGTTGTATAGGAGGCTGTGTGTGGGAGGGCTGGGTGGTTGTATAGAAGGCTGTATGTGGGGGGGGGGGGGCTGGGTGGTTGTATCGGAGGCTGTGTATGTGGGGCTGGGTGGTTGTATCGGAGGTTGTGTATGGGGGCTGGGTGGTTGTATAGGAGGCTGTGTATGGGTGGCTGGGTGGTTGTATAGGAGGCTGTGTGGGGGCTGGGTGGTTGTATAGGAGGCTGTGTGTGGGGGGCTGGGTGGTTGTATAGAAGGCTGTGTATGGCGGCTGGGTGGTTGTATAGGAGGCTGTGTGTGGGGGCTGGGTGGCTGTATAGGAGGCTGTGTGTGGTGCTGGGTGGTTGTATAGGAGGCTGTGTATGGGGGCTGGGTGGTTGTATAGAAGGCTGTGTGTGGGGGGGGCTGGATGGTTGTATCGGAGGCTGTGTATGTGGGGCTGGGTGGTTGTATAGGAGGTTGTGTGGGGGCTGGGTGGTTGTATAGGAGGCTGTGTGGGGGGCTGGGTGGTTGTATAGGAGGCTGTGTGGGGGCTGGGTGGTTGTATAGGAGGCTATGTGGAGGGATGGGTGGTTGTATAGGAGGCTGTGTATGGGGGCTGGGTGGTTGTATAGGAGGCTGTGTATAGGAGGCTATAGAGGTGGCTGTGTATGGGGGCTGGGTAGTTGTATAGCAGGCTGTGTATGGGGGCTAGGTGGCTGTATAGGAGGCTGTGTGTGGGGGGCTGGTGGCTATCGAGGTGGCTGCGTGGTGGGGGGCTGGGGAGGATGTGTGGGATGTGTTGCGGAGCGTCCCCGGCTGGTCACGACCTTGGTGCTCTCAGCTGCCGTGCGGTTTTCCTGGGCGCCGGGCTCCCAACGTCGAGCGCCGTCCGTTGTGAAAGCGCTCGCGGGCGTTCGCGCGTCTCGTGTGGGCGGCTCCCTTCACCACCCCCCCCCCNGCTACCCACAACTCACCGGGAGACAGGCGGGAGTCCTGTGGCTTGCTCGCCATGAGCAGCTGTTTCAGCCTGAAGCTTGCCCGCCGCTCCACCAGAGAGGCAAAGAGCCCAGGTACGAGGGACGGCAAACCGACCAACTTTGTTTACTACGGGGTGTTGTTGGCAGCCGTGAGGTTTGAATTCACGCTTGGTGGGGGGGGGGGCACAGTGGTGGGGGGGAGGTGGGGGGGGAGCTCTGTGTGCGCTCGTATTATTATTAGGGCCTCCTAAAAATATATATTTATACGGCTGTGCTCGTATTATTATTATTAGGGCCCCCTAAAAATATATATTTATACGGCTGTGCTTGTATTATTATTAGGGCCCCCTAAAAATATATATTTATACGGCCAGGTGGCTCAGCGGAGAGCGAGGAGTGACTCGCAATCACGAAAGTTGCGAGTTAAAATTATTGGTTTGGGTCGACTCGGCACATCATCACTCCTCGGGGTCGATTTTTTTTTACGATGAACGATTTGTGGGGGAAGCCGACAGTGGTTGTGTCCTGCGGATAGGCTCGATCCCCTGCCATAGGAATGTGGAATTTCTCACCACTCGCTCGGGGCTGTGAACGGGAGGTGAGCACCGCATCTGCTGCTGCTGCTGCTGGACATCGGTGAACAAAGAGCTTCATGGCTCATCGGATTTCTCGAGGATAAATAAAACGTCTGAGTCTGATTAGTCTAACAAGAAATCTGAAACTTAGACTTTTTTGCTTGATTGTTGAATTTCAATACTGTAGCACTATGATACATATTATTACAGGCGATCGGGTAATTTATGTTGCGAGGCCGCGATGTGTATTGCTACCAAATTACGTCCCGAAATAATATGTTAATTTTAACTTTGATTTAGCTTAGAAACGCATATTTTTAAATATAAACAAGATAACCTAAATAGACTAGGAACTACCAGAGGGTTATTTTCGCAATGGATATGGTTGCTGGTAATAAAACGTGAAAGGGAAGGAATGAATATGCAAGGTCTGACCGTGTCCGTCCGATGTGCGCCGAGCTGCATTGGCTTCCAGTTGCCGAACAAATGAGGTCGCTCTCATTACACCCAAAGCGCTTGACAAATGAGCCACAATACCTTGCTGATATCGTCAAGGAGCGTAAACAATCACCGGTCATCCTCGCCGCAACGGCTTTTGGCTTAACCGCCGAACAAAGACGGTCACCGCAGCACGCGCCTTCAGGTGCGCTTCTGCGGCCGTCTGGTATGCTCTTCCTTCATATCATGGGACCTTCTTCTTGGTTCTTTCGGTAAAGTCACGTAGAATGGAAATAATAAAATAATAAAATAAAACATTTAATATTCTCACGACGTTTCGGCCACAACGCAAGCAGCCGTCCTCAGGTGAGAACAGGTCTGTCGAGAAGACAGAGTCTGAATAACTCTGAATGATGACTCTGTCTTCTCGACAGACCGGTTCTTCACCTGAGACGGCTGCTTGCGTTGTGGCCGAAACGTCGTGAGAATTATTTTATTTGTTTTAATTTTATTATTTCCATTCTACGTGACTTTACCGAAAGAACCAAGAAATGAATCCCTGCAGTCACGAAAGCTTTAAATCGAAAAATCATGGGACCTCCTTTGCCAGTAGCAAAATATAGAATAGGTTTTCCCCTTTTTACTGGCAACAAAACAGTGTGTTAAGATGTTAAACACCAAACTGAAACCTTTTACAAGGAATCATGTTGCATTAACCACAATACTTGTGATCGGAATGCAAACAAAAAACATACTTTGATAAAATAAATCACCTACATGACTTTACCAAAAGAACCAAAGAATATGGATTCCTGCAGTCACGAAACTTCAAATCAAGATTTATACTCTGATAATATATGCATTGTCTTGAAACTGATTGGTCCACACCAGAGACAGCTTTCTTTTGAAAGGTTTAGACCAGAGGACGCCAAAAGGCACCTTTTTGTTTGCATTCTGACGACAATTATTGTGGTTAATGCAGACACGATTCCTTGTAAAAGGTTTCAGTTTGGTGTTTTAACATCTCATATCTTCCTTCGTATATTCGGAAGCCACTATAGCTATGCACTTTTAAATCATAATCTAGATTGAAAAGTTATTCTTTAGAACTGCTTTTTGTGTTTAGTTTGTTTTCCTTCCACACCTCCAAATTAGCATGGTTCGCGGCGACGTCCAGTACTAAAGAAGTTCAACATACATACGTATGAATATGCAAAAAGGGGGCCCCAAAGCTATAAAAGTGCCAAGCCCCCTCAATCACAATCTGGCCCTGAGGATTGGACGCTATACATGGTTCAAACCAACACTTGTGAAATCTGTGGCCATGTGCAAGGCCTCTGCTTACATAGTCCGTTTAAAACTGATGCTTTAGTGAGTTCGCATATGTATATTTGGCTGCATAGTGGGGTAGCCAGTTCATCTTATGTAATAGTGTACTATTAATATGCTGCTGCTGGTGTTGATGAATATGCTACAGCTGTAGATGGATGCCGTGTTGAGTGGTTGGCTGAGATGTCGTCTTTTCAGCGCGGTATCCCTTTACCATCGGCTAGCCGGTTACGTTGGCTCGGACTGCAGCCCGTCGTATAACGGGGTTACCTCCTTGGACAACAACGCGTACAAATGAACAACACGTGCGCGCACGGGCGTGGGCACGGACGTGGGCACGTGTTGTGTGGGGGGGGTTCAGAGAGTGAGAGGAGCTCATAAAAAGTAATGTACGGCATCGAAATACCCCACACAACCATCATCGACGTCGAGGGCCCTTTAATTCCCGCACCCTTTGCGGAATGCCCGGCAAGAAGGGAGAGAGAGAAAACCGTCGATCGCCAAAGCACCGTTTGAGCGTCGTGTTGCTTCCCAGTTTGCGACAGTTCTGTCCGTTGTGGTGCAATCTCCCCGTTGCGAAGTCTTGTAATTATAATAGTGCATTATTGCATGAGACGAACTGGCTAATTATTACAAATTAATAACAAAAACATAAAAACGGCGCTAAATTTATACTTATTATACAGGGGCCACGAGCTTGAACTGCTAACTCTGCAACGAGCTGCAAATGATCAATTATATTAATGAATCTTATAATTTATTTACAATCATAATTATTATAATAAATCTTGATTTGAAGCTTTCGTGACTGCAGGAATCATACTCTTTGTTTTTTGGTAAAGTCACGTAGGTAGAAAAATTATAGATCACGCCGTTTAGATCGCAACACAAGCGATCGTCTTCAGGTGAAGACGATTCAGGTGAAGACGATTGCTGTGGGAAGTAATAAAATAATAAAAATAAAACAATAAAATAATTGTCACTGGAATAATAAAATAATTCTCACCAGTGAGAATTTTTATTATTTTATTACTTCCCTTCTACGTGACTTAACCGAAAGAACCAAGAAGATGAAGACATGAAACGTCTTCTTTATTTTTTCNTAACGTGACTTTAACGAAAGAACCAAAAGTATAATGATACTATAATTAAATAAATGTGAATAATATATTAAAATTATTTTTGCTTCATTTGTTTACTCTATTAAAGGTTCACCGAGTCTCAAGACTCCTACTCAGAAGGGGCCGTGGTGAGCTTTTTTGCAGGCGAGGGTGCAAATTGACTGTCGTGATTTTGATTGTTTAATTTTTTAAGTTGCATTTGGCGAAAATTTGGACAACGCAATGGGAATGCACGCGGCCGTACTATTTTCAGATAGAAATCGCACTTTCCCTTGACGTCCGGTGTGAAGCGGGGGGGGCGGGGGGCCTGTATTTTCAACGGTCTACGCGCAGTACAGTAAACCTTGTTCGACACATATGGGGCTCTGGCCTTGCCGAATTATTCGATATTAAAAATTCTGTACAACGGGACTCCCCAGTTCCTCCTGCCCCAATAAAAACATTTCTTCCAAATTTGTTTTCCAANTCTTCGCACACCATCANACGCATTGACACACCTGCATCAATTCTATCCAAAACCTTGGATTTGTCTCGCAGACTCAGGGATTCATACTTCGGTCCCTTTCTATCACTTCTGATGTAGGTGTAGACTACATTTCTGAGACGGTTGGCTTGCACAGAGTGCACAAACAAGGTAAAGTCCAAAGCGACGGGTCTGCACCGACGCTCACCACACTCACCACACTCACACACTCACCACGCTCACCACGCTCACCACGCTCACCACGCTCACCACGCGCGCCACCAGACCGAGTCGTTGTTTTGGCCGTGGCGCAAGGCGTCGCTTCACGTGCCAAGCCGAAATTGGACCATTCGGTCCGCCAATTCGCCTCGTAGCGAATTACTAATACACTGTATATATGCCAAAAGTGCAACCGTGCCGAATTATCCCAATTACGAATTCTTAAATTCCGATATAATGGGGTTTTACTGTATTAACCAGGGCGGCCGCAAGCTTGAACCGCGACCACGCTCGGCTACGTGGCTCGACAAGGGAAGCCAGGCCCCTTGGCGTGACGTTTGCGTGACCTTCCAGAGCCGCGCGTCCGGTTGTTCCCTCTGAAACATTAATGCCTCTGGGCTTAGCCGCAGAGATGCCAAATCGGCATTGTTGAAATGCAGGACAGTGTGTTGAGCCACGCGAATGCTACGTTTGAAGGTTTGTGGATACCCCTACAGTTATTGTACAGTGGTCATATGTGTATGGATGTCAGGAACAGATGTAAGGGAATGGTGCCGGGATATTAGATCTAATCTGGTATTTGCGTAGCGCATACAAATTGTAAGTGTTATGCGTTTCCTCTCTCTTAACGCACCGGTGTGCTAAAGTGGCACCTTTTGTGTGCGTGACGCCCCTTTGACACGTAGGCTTTCGCGAGCAGTAGTATTCATAAACAAGGTTTTTGGGTTTAGATCGCGTTATTTATAAATGTCTCGCAACCCTCCACCACCCGACACGGCCAATCAGTAAAAAATGTGTCACGTTGACAAAATACGAATAGTTCACTGCTTTAGCCCACCGGTGTGTTGAAGCGTGAAACCACAACTTTTACAATTTGAGTAGTGCGACGTTTCGCTGGAAATTACATCCAGCATTTTCGGGCGATTTGCCAGAATAGTGAAGCCATCCACCTGCTTCCGGTCTTGAATATTGCAGGATGACGTCATCATTGTTGAACCCATCAGGATTTGAGATCAGAGGCAGGGATGGAGGTCTATGCAATGATGTAATAGATCAGTAACCAGCCACTTAGCATGTGACTCACCTGTAAGGAATTGCACAATATGGGTTGTGTATTACGTAATAATTACGCTTCCAGGCTGCGCTGAGTCTTTAGCTATCACAGAGATTTAAATGATTTGGGCTGAAGTAGTCTTTTGTCAACGTGACACGTTGTTTTACTGATTGGCCGTGTCGGGTGGTGGAGGGTTGAGACACATTTATAAATAACGCGATCTAACCCAAAAAACCTTTATTATGAGTGACACCCTTACTAATTGGCCGTGTTGGGAGGAGATGGGTGTACGAGGCACTTACATTTACTCGATCTAACCCAAAAAAAATCACTTTTTCTATCATGGGTGCGTAAGCGCGTGTAACTCATCGTTTCAAGGTGTTCAATTACAAACAATTTCAGCTTAAACAAGCAAAACAAGAATCAGCCACGTCCTTTGAAGCCTTTGAAGCCCTTTAAAGTTGTCCGTGTGGGTGCAGTTTGGAGACGATTGACAGCTGGGCGAGACTCTACACGGCGCACGTCGATTACTTTGAGCAAATCCCGTTTCGCCAAGATTCAGCGGTGAACGGTGACACACCCACAGCCTGCAACTTGCAGACGTCTGGGAACGTGAAAGGATCAATTGGGTAAAAATCACTTTTGTTGCAAGCCTTTTGTAAGATGATATCCGTCTGTAAAACATCGCGGCTTCGTGATGGCCTCGCACTATTAGAATGTCGCAAATACCAAGTGGGCTCTGTTATTATCATCATTAATGTCGGTTTCGCAACCGGAAGCCAATACAGCTCAGCGAGCACCGGATGGATAACGGTCGGATCTTGCGGTACACGTTGAGACAGTCTTCTCCTCATAGTGACCCGCTGATTTGTAGGCGGGCCGCCCATCCAGGCAGTGGCATAGCCACCGAGTGTGCAGGCGGTGCACCGGCACAGAAGGCCCCATGGGCTGGAAGCGGTGGGCGGAGTGGCCCAGGCACCTGGCTACCAAGAGGCTGGAAATTGGGGGTGGGTGGGGCGGGTGGAATTTCATTCTGTGCAGCAGGGCACCATGCCAATGACCGAACTGAAGCCGACTTGGCCTCGGACATCTGACGAGGTCGGGCGCAAGACAGTTCCGAGTTCTCGCCCCTCATTCAACAAGATGTTTTGTTGGCGCGTTTGGTGCAGAACAAGGAGCGGTCCGGAGAATACCCACGGATGTCACGGCCTACTTGCTACACTGCCGACACCTCGTAGCCACCCCTTGACAATAGCGCAACGGCTCCATTGCGAGTGAAACGGTTGCAAAAACATGTGTTGTGGTTTGCTAAATATTTGCTATATATTATTGGTAAATAAATACATATCTTGTTTGCAATTTTTTCATAGTTATTTAAAAATATTGCAAACAATAAGTATTTTGTTGTTTGCAAAGAAATATTTTTATATATTTAAAACAAATAGCAAACAAGTAATTTTCAAAATTCTGTTTGAAAAATAGTTAAATAAATATTTCAAAATATTTTTTTTTGCAAACAACTGGTTTGTTTTCACTCAGTTAATGATATTTGTTGTTTGCAAACATTTTTTTTATATAAAAAATAGAAATTTTTGCCAAAAAAATCTGTAGTATATTAGTATTTTTAAAATATATATCTTGCAAACAAAAATGTATTTTGTGTTGTTTGCAAAAAATATATATTTTTTTTGCAAACAACATTGCGTTTTCCACCATGTCAAACTTCCCTACGCTTATTATTTTCCGTGGCTCACCGGCAATTGGGCATTTGCTCTTGGCTGGCAGCCAATTGCGCTCGAGTGTTTGTGGTCACATTGGTGGGTGGCGGGTCTAAACCAGAGGTCGCAATCGGGTACCCGATACCCGTACCCTACCCGATACCCGGCTACCGTACCCGGCCGGGTACGGGTACCCGTTTACCCTGGCGTGGCCGGGTACGGGTAGGCCGTGAGTCACTGGTGAGTAGCCGGGTTTGTCACTCATTTCGGGTAGGGTAGGGTACGGGTAGGGAACGGGTACCCGTACCCAGCCGGGTACGGGTAAGGAATCAAAACCCGTTTGCGACCTCTGGTCTAAACAATCGCGTGAGCCGTAACAGAATGACAGAAGGTACGATATCACTCCGTAAGGGTTTATTTGTTTGTTGTTTGTGTGTCACGAGCCACGCCGCCGATTTCGACACTACACCACGTGAACGCAATGATGCTTCCACGCTACTGGCTGAAAAGCACGTCTGTCCCAGCTGTACCTTTAAGACCTGTTGTAGTTGCTTAGCGTGAATCTGCAAGCCCATGAGTTATTTATTTTGTATCGAAAATTGCCCCTCATTACCGCTGCGTTCGACGGTGCCTCTCTCCAGCGTTTTTTTTGCTAATTGCGGAAATCAAGCGACGACAAACTGCTCTTGTTTACGTGAATTTAAATAAGTAAATAAAACCGCAGGGACACAAATCGTAACATTTTGTAACTCCCATAAAAGGAAGAAAAATCCTTAACGGGCATGGATTATGCAACGCTGTCCGGCGTGCGTTTGTTTTCTTCTTCTACTCGGAAGTATTTATTAATCTCCTGAAGGACAAAATGTGATGATGATAATTTACTTATTTATCTATCTATTAGGAGCCACAGTATAACTTTTTTAGGACGTCCTGCATTAGAGTTTTCATTCGTAAGATGTTTTCACCCAATTAATGACGAGTCGTTTTATACGCGTGGGTGAAAACAACACGCGCGTGCGAGGGGGCCAACGCTTTATCCCCGTACAGATGGAAACGGATGGCGGTTAGTCCGCTTGCTCTACTGCCTCCTATCGGTGAGCCGGGTATGGAAAGCCCACAGGAAGGGCGTTTCACAACGTTTTCGATCCACCAGCTCTTCCCTCCACAGTGCTGTCGATAGCCCTTTCGCACTGGTTTGTCTCTGCCAGTATTGGGCAACCCTATGGTCAGTTTGGCCAGATCGCGATAGAGTTAAAGTCGCTAAAAGCAACGCAGCTTTGCATGAAAGTTTAGTTCACAACGGGTCATCTTTATGATAGTTATCCGGCCCCATCCCCATTCTGGAAGTGTGGACAGACGAAAAGACGGACGGATGGACAAGGTTTTTCCTTAAATGGTTTTAACCTTAGTTGGAAAGCATGAAAGAACACATTAACGTAAAGGAAGCTGTTATCGAGTTTTACTTCTCTATGCGTGCGTAGTATTTACTTCCCCTGTTGGATTTCAAATCTGCTTGGGTTTGTTTGGCCAATTTTCATCCCTCTAGGGGACTATAAAATGGCTACCACTTTGTGGGAAGTCGACATTGTTTTTTCGTAAGAGAGACCGGTCTTCTTCTTTCGTACGGCTGATGTAGATGCAGAGCGACAACTACAATTCCACATTCAGACAACGTGGGTCAGAAGTCGCGGAGTGGCATCGCTGTGATGTCTCCTTTGTATTTGTGGATCGGGCATCACGCCGTTGCACGTTGTACAGTCTGTTCAGAGGGACTGGTGTCTACCATTCATGGCCTTTTGTAAATCCACTGCGCCATGTTGGGTCATGGACGAAGGTTGGTCATGCTGATCGGTGTGGGTTGGTGAACAGGGTTAAGATATCACTTGGTGGCAAGATGTTAACTACCTCGCCTGGTATACAGGAGGACGTGGGTTCGATCCGACCTGTTGTATTTTCAGATTTGCTGTTCTCCCCGTGGTCACATGTTTTTTCTCCCTGCCTTCGGTTTTTCCCTCACATTTAGAATCACGTGTGTTTAGAGTATTTTGCTGCTATAAATTTCCACGTTGATGAGCCATTTCGTTGAGTTATCGTTTGTGATAGTGGGGTCGCTTCTGGAAAGGAGTTATGTAACTCAGTTTGGCTTAACCTGGTAAAATAAAAATTGTTTCGTTTACTCGCCTCTTATGGTAACTGTGCCCTCCAATCATATTCAGGTCGTTGGGTTTGTAGCGCAGTGCACTAAACCCACCTTGTCACTGCACCCCCCTCCCCCCGTCATCCCTCAAGAGGTCAATAAAATATTGTACCGATTCGTGGGAAGTCAGCAGTGGTTGCCTTTTGCAGAGAGAATGGTCTCTGCCCTTTGAACTTAGTTGCCACCAATGTCTCAGGGCCATCGATAGCTAATCGGCACCGCCTGGTTATCAAACGTGTCCGCGTGTTGACATGCATACGCATGAGTGGGGAACAGCAAAAGTAGTGGTTGGCGCACCGCGCTATGAACCTGGCGACCTGAATTTTATTCCTGCCCAAGGCCAACATCGGTGATGAATATTGGAACCGGTCCTGCGCATCTCCTCGGGCAATCAGTCTTTGAATGTTGGTGCGGTGTGTATAAACATCAGCACTGCGGGGACAAAGTCGGCCGGGTGTGGCGCTAGCGACACCATTTCCCTCGAGCGCTGTGCCGGCCGTCATAGGTGCTGCTCCTCGCGAACAGCACTTGCCCCAAAATCCGTTAAGGCTATACGGGGGGGGATCTTTGCCTTTATAAGTGCGCGCACGTTCGCAAACGGTACACACACGCGTACTTACGCACACGTTGGAACAACTTTCGGCACTTTCACTTTTGCAAACGTGGAACTGCTCAGGGCACGCTCACCAGCCAAGCTTAACACCTGAAGCAAGACGATGGGCTCCCTATCTGATTACGGGTGGCTAAGCGATGTCTGTTGGGTGAGTCACACAGTAAACGAGTGTGTGGTGGCGGTGGCTCTGTGTTTGTGTTTGGATGCCGTTTTTAGTCTGTTCCCAATCGCAGATATGCGAGTGCTTTTTCAACGGGCATATCAAAACAAACAACGCATCTGTACCGGTCTGCTCTATACGTGGCGTATATGACTTTGAAAAGGAATCATAATCGTTTTAATTCACGTACCTCCCCAGCAGCCCTTGGGCAAATCCACGGTGGCGAGAGAGCGGCACGGTGGTTAGGAGATGTTAACTACCTCGCCTGGTATGATGAGGCATGGGTTCGATCCCGACCCGACGCCTGCTGTATATTTGGAGTTTTGCGTGTCTCCCTCTCATCGTCATCACGGTGACTAGGAGATGTTAACTACCTCGCCTGNTATGCAGAGGCGTGGGTTCGATCCNGACCCTGACGCCTGCTGTACATTTGGAGTTTGCTCGTTCTCCCATGGTCACGTGAATTTTTCTTTGGGTCCTCTGTTTTTCCTTCCCATTTAGAATCAGCATCTTGCGTTCAGAGTATTTGGCTGCTGTACACTTCCACGAGATAAGCCCGCGTCGAGCTGTCGTTGTATGCTACCAGGTCGCTCGAAAAAAAGCTACACAGTTCAGCGGGCCTTACCTGGTGACATAAAAGCTAAAAATAAGAAATACAAAGTAAAAATCCCACTGTCGGACAGAGCCCTCGCTACGCCGTGCGGGCCATGGGGTCCACTGAGGATAATTTTGTCACATCGGCGTCACCGGCGTGGCTTGGCAGCATAGTGCAATACAATAACCGGTTACCCAAAATTCTTTCAAGACCAACTAAAGATCATGGGCCCTGTCTTTGGGTGAAGCGGAGAAAGCTGCTAAAGACGTCCGGCATTGCGTGGCTTGTTGCAGCCTTACGCTTCACAGTGAGCGAAGAGGAGTAAGTAAGTAAGTATCCAAAATGATGGAAAAACAAAATAGGTTTTACCCTTTCTGGCAATAGACGTTCAAACACCAAATAGATACCTTTGGCAAGGCATCAAATCTGTATTACACACGTACTTGTGGCAAAACATGCATACAAAACATCTCTGATAATATATGCATTGTCTTTAAAACTCTTAACACGTCGGCTTTCGCGACCAATATCATCCATGAGAGTTTTTTGGGTTAGATCGCGTAAATATATAATGTGTCGTTAAACCGCCACCACCCGACACAGCCAACTGCTAAGGGTTGTCACGTAAACAGAACGTGCTAATTCGTCACTAGTACACTAGTAAACAGAACATGCCAATTCATCATTGGTACAGTGACGAATTGGCCACGTTCTGTTTACGTGACAACCCGTACCAGTTGGCTGTGTCGGGTGGTGGCGGGTTTAACACACATATATTCACGCATCTAACCCAAAAAACCTCTTTATGTCTAAACTGATCGGCCTATGCCAGAGACAGCTTTCTTTATGTGCCTTGCAGACGTGATGGCTTGCAAAAGGAATCTATTTGTGTTGAACATCTTAACACCTCCAGGGTAAAACCTATTATTTTTCATCATTTTGGATACTGCCAAAAAAGTTATCCCATAGCTATAACTGCTCGACCCAAGCTATAAGTGGTCTGATGCTTGCATTGTATCGTTGTTCCTGGTCTTACACTGGTGGTGAGACGAGGCTATTTAAAGAAGGCTGCTTGCTGTCTCTGTGTCAGTTCAGTTTCAAAGACAATGCATATATTATCAGAGCATGTTTTCTTTCACGTTGTGTGGTTGATGCAGGACTTGATGCCTTGCGAAAAGCGTCTATGTGGCGTTTGAACATCTTAACGCCCGCCTGGTTTATTGCCAGAAATATTCAAACCTATTCTTGTTTTTTACAACCGTGGGTATTTGCTAACACTGCCCTCTGCTACACCTAGATGCCGCAGCAGACTGTGACACCTGTTTTTTTTTATGGAGAGCATCATTCATCTAAACATTATCCAGCCGCGTGCCTGCTTAGTTTCTTAGACATGGACATTTTTCGTTTAAACGTATGTGCGGCAAGTCCTCCGGGTTGTATCGCATATTTTGGGGCACGATATCCGAAGTTTCGCTCCATCGTGTATGTATGTATGTACGTATGTTGAACGTCTTTTGTACAGTACGTAGCAAACCGTGCGAATCAGAGGTGTGGGGGGGTGGCGATGGACAACAAACTAAGCTCAAAAGCAGTTCTCAAGAAATGAATTTTCACTATCGATCTAACAGTGCACAGCTCTCGCATCTGAAATCACTTCGTGATGCGGTGACAGTCTTTGTTCGATGGCCAGCCAAAAGCCGCTGTCGCTGTGAGGATGACCAGAGTTCGCGGGACGATGGTTTACGCTCCTCGGTCGTGATCAGCGAGGTGTTGTGGTTCATTTGTGGCAAGGGTTACGTCGGCGGTGCACTGGAACATTGAAGGTTGTGCCTCCTACAGCACAGTGGTACCCAGGGCGCCACTTTACACATTGGTTAATCTCCCACCAAGGGCATCTGTATGTTGAACTTCTTTAGCACCATACGTAGCAACGCACGAATCGGAGGCGTGGGGGAAGGACAACACTCTAAACACAAAAATCAGTTCTGAAGAAATGGGTCTTGCGTGAGTCGATGGCTCTCTTTGTGAGTCTGTGGGTCTCTGTGAGTTGTGGATCTCCGTGTGAGTCTATGCACGTTGAACTTCTTTCGCACCATACGTAGCCAACCGTGCTAATCGGAGGTGCGGCGGGGTTTGCGGGGGGGACAACAAACTAAACACACGCAAAAAAATTGCTTGGAGTAGCAGAACAGTGCCAGACAGTGCGGTGATCAGCGTTTGGCTGCAGGCAGAGAGAAAAACTCAAACCGCTCGGTTACGCAAATAAACAAACGAGGGTTCACAAACACACCGGGGCCGAGTGAGTGGGAGCGCTGTTTGCTTTCGCAACCCGCTTGCCAGCCACCACGCGGCCAAAACGCGGAAATTTTATCCGGCGGGAGCGGGCGTTCGTTCGGGGCCGATATTCACGCGCTACACGTACGGCACGCGGCGCAGTCCGGCGTTGGCGCGGAGCGAGCGGATGTCTCGTCTCAGTGAGTGGGCCCCGGTTGTTGCCCGCGGTACCACGCTCGCAGACTCGGCCTCGTTTGTGAAAGAAGAGACTCCTCTCAGTGGGTTCGAACCTCGTCATAATTAGTGGAGGTGAAACCATGACAAAGAAATTTTAATAGTTCTTTACATGTTTTGTTGAACTTCTTTCGCACCGTACGTAGCCAGGAGGTGAACACACTAACACGCAAAAAGCCAGTTCTAAAGAAATTAATTTGTCAACTTAGATGATGATTTGAAAGTCCACAGCTCCAGTGGCTTCCTAGTATCGGTAGGAAGGAGCGTTCGAGGTACGACCGCAGAGGCGCACCTGAAAGCGCGCCGCGCGATGATCCGGTGACCGTCTTTGTTCGATGGCTAGTCTCAAGTGGCCACTGTGACGCTGACCGGAGTTCCGGAGTTCGTGTGATGGTTTATGCTGCTTGGCAAGATCAGTCAAGTATTGTGGTTGATTTGTTGCAAGCACACTCTGTAATGAGTGCGCGAGGTACGGTGATTGACCCCCCCCCTATAACGGTATAATTTTCTTTATTCGTACGGCTGATGATGTGGATGCAGAGCAACAACTAAAATTTTTACATGCAGGTAGGCATGCCAGATAACCGTGCCAGTAACAGCGGACTGTATGGCCCCGATGTCTCCTTCATATTTGTGGATCGGGAGTTGCGTCGTTATACGGTCTGTTCTGGATATGGCCACAGTCGCACAATGCTGGAGAGTTTTTAACGTTTTCCATTTGTACTTCGGGTATCATCCGCATCTTACCGCCATGGTTTGTGCAGTGGGATGCGATGTAGGGTGGACCATGAGCATCGTGGAAGATCAAACTCTCGGGATCTTCTGTGTTGGGTCTTTCACAAAGGTGTTTGTGAGTTCAACGGTATAATGATTGGCCCTCACCCCTCGTGGTTCAGTGTAATGGCACGATATAGGCTTTCGATTCAATTCAAGAATTCGTTTTATGTGACGCTTGCAGCTACGAGTGGCCACTTAATTTAGTAAACTTACAAAAAATGTGAACTGTACAAAAATTCTGCAATCTTCTTTCTTACGGCCGATGTAGATGCAGAGCAGCAGCTAACAATTCCACGTTCAGGTGGTGAAGCCCACATAACCCGCGTCGGGAGCAAGGGAGTGGTATCGCCGTCGCGACGTCTCCATCGTATTTGTGGCTCGGGCATTCGGTGGAATCACACGAGACCGAATCGCGACCAATCGTCGGATAGCTCGGAGTAAATTGTTAGGTGTGTCTCCTCGAAGTCGATGGATGCCTTGTCGTAAACGTGGCTGTTTACGAGTGGCTCTGATGCGGTAAATGAAGGACATCATTGAGTTTCAAACTTTTACGTTGTTTTGCGACGCACGATTTATTCGGCCAAACTTTTTTTTTGTTCGGCCGACGTTCGATTTTTTTCTTCGTACAGTTTTGAGGCCTGACATTAATTAAATACCACTGCTTAAAGGGGGAAACTATTTTGTCGAAGATGGCTTGCCTTCATTCCAGCTTTTTTTTTCCACCTAAGTAAATTCCGGACTGGCTTTATATATATATTTTTAAATCGTAGAACCCAAATTTCAACACACACACAACAACAACAACAACAACAAACAAACACACCCAGCAAACCAAAGAGTCAGAAGAAGGCGCTCGCTGCTGAGCACTCGCGAGCGTTTCTTCTACGCGGCTCGGTCTGTTGCTTATCTCCCACATTCCAGGGCTTTGGTAAGCGTTTAACTCGGGGTGTCTCCATCACCGAGCCTGATGCTGCTGCTGCCCACCACCAACCACACCGCGTTGTCTTTGGCTGTGCTAGCCGCTCAGCATCAGGCCCGCTGTTTATCTCAAGAGAGCACCCGCGCGTGCGTGTTGGGTGCGCGTGCGTGCGAGAGCACTGGGGGGGGGTGTGGTGGGAGGGGTGAGGAGGAGTTTTCTCCCCACTGTTGGCTCCCGCCCCGAGGTTCCAGTCCTGTCGGGGCAGGGCAAGCGGAGAAAGAGCAGAGGCACGGGTCTCCGCGGCTTCGTTCAAAGCCGCCGCGGTCGCTAGGAGCCGGCTCGAACCGCCAAAACGAGTTGGGAGAAGAAGAAAAAAATATTATAATAATTTCTCGCCAGACAGGGGACAGCCAGCGGCAACAGCTTGGCGCAGTCGGCAGACAGCCGGGCCGACGCGGGAGGGCTTAGTGAGGCAAAGACAAGCGAGCGACTTGGTACAGCAAGTAAGAGAGCAGACAGAGAGAGAGAGAGAGAGTGAAGAGAGGGAGGAAAGGAAGAGCTCAAGAAGCAAGGGCCAGGCGGCGCCCAGGGGAGATCGGCGCTCGCTCGCTCGCTCACGCGATGCCCAAGGGCCTGGCCAGGCAGCAGGCNTCTGGTGGAGAGAGCCGACCACGTGCCCCCTTCGCTGCCCTCCACCGCCTGGAGGCATGGGCCGGGGGCATCTTCCCGAGGCCCCACAAGGGCCAGGGCCTCGGGCGGGGATGGCCGTAAGGATGAGGCCGCTGCCGCCGCCGCCGCTGCCGCCGAGGCTCTCGCGTCCCAGCCCTGGCACCAGCACAGTGAGTGTCTGTGCACCCCCCCTCCTCCTCCCTCCTTCTCCTCCTTCTCCTCCTCCCGCTGAAGTTCCTCCTCTCTTTTCGTCACGATCTTCTAGCGCCGGCCCGCTCGCGCTGCGAACGTTTTGAGGCTTGAGACGGAGCCCCTCTTTTTTGACGTGGGAGAGTTTGGAATCGGCGGTGTCGAGTTTCTGCGAGCGGAGCGCGTTTGTCTCGTGTGCGTGCGTGCGTGGCGTTGTGCTAGCGCTATGCTGCGCTAGCGACCCGGCTGTGACCCGAGTTCGATTCCCCCCGCTCATGGCCAACACCGGTTACGGTGATCTGAATCGGTCTTTTGCATCCCTAGGTCGATTCGGCCTCAAATGAGTACCCGGTGTGTGTTGAAAACATCGCCACTGGGGGAGACAAAGGCGGCCGGGCGTATATGCGGCGTTGGCCAACCCACACCCCCCTCGTGTGCCGTGCCGGCCTTCGTAGGCTCTGTCGCTAACGGCACTTGCCCCAACAGTCTGTTAAGGCTATACGGTGGATCTTTGTCTTTTTTTGCACGGGCTTGTGAGGGGGGTGCGGGGAGAAGCTCGGAGGGTTTTTAAGAGTCATCTTTCCCATCTCGGGCGGTCGCTGGAAAAAATCTCATTCCACCGTGAGGACG